>JAHXMU010000737.1:464399-541409 GCA_019455685.1 Philornis downsi | reverse complement strand
ATGCTCGAAAGAAGGAGTCAGCACGCCACACTAAAAATCCCACCAACGCCGCCAGAACCTTATTCGCCTCCCCCAAGGCCGACTTACGAGCCAACCACCGCTCACTCGGACAAACAAATGCAAGTAGAACAAATGCGAATACGTTCTTACTTACAAAACGTACACGAGCTAGAAACCAGGCACTAACTGTTTTCACTCCATGTTTCCCCAATAAGGTTTTCCTTATCAAATTCTGTTACAAGTGCATACACTTGACATTGATATAAAGAAAATCCATGGCAAATCTGCTTAAACACAAATTGCTTGTAATTTCATATGATGTACGATATTTATTACAGCAGGATTGAGAATTGCACCTGAAGTGCCTGGACGTAGTTTTAACATTTGCTGGCTATGCAGGTGTCACAATAAACTTTTCATATTCATTATGTTATTACCATTATACATAACTACGTTTAGTGTACTTTTTAATGGTCTTATGTACTAAAACTACCTCTAAATTTTAAGGCCAACCGGCAGCAACAAACACTTTTTTACTATAAAAATATGTTAACGTTACACAAAATATAGCAAAAACCTTTTTATTGTAGATCACAATACAAGTGATTATTGTCTTACATATCTACAAATGTCACCAGCGGTGAGACAACCGGTAAAATTATGACACTTACATACATTCATTATAAGACATATTTGTTTGAACTCTTGAATATGGTCAAGCAAGAACCGGCCTTCAGGTACTGATATGAACAAAATTATTTGCGATATGATAATAAGTGACTGGAAAGATGTTACTATTTCAATCAGTAAGCTAATGCTGTAATGCACTTTCCAATGAAACTCGATTTGACTACGATCACAGTAATCAAAGACCTCATTTGAAATATGAAATTGCGCCCAATAATTGTCCAATTTAAATGTAGATGCACGTTAGTCCTATTGGCTCAGAAAAAAAAAATACTGCAATTCAATCTCATTTTTGCGCTAATTTGATAACAGCTTTATTAAAGCAATTTATTACAAATTACAGCCGTGTTGCTATCGCAACGCCCTAAATGACTTTATTACGTTAAATACTTCATGATTACCATACCTTTAGCAACACAATAGTTTATTGTGGCCAAATTGGTAGTGGGGACAGGTTGATCCCACAGATGTCTCGCCAAACATGAGACTGCCGCTATGTCCAATAATAGTTTAGGAGGAAGTTAAGTGCGAGTAAGACTCTTGGGAATCAAAGTGTATGAAATACATACATAGTTTATTAACATTTTCTATGACTGCCAAAGCATTTTAAACCATTACCGGCAAGAAATTCTACTTAATTCTAAACAAATCGGACCGGGGAGATCCAAAAATAGTTTTCAATTTTTTACAGTTTCTTAGGTTTGCGAAATATCACGAAAGGATTATTTATGGACATGATATTTCCGGACAAATTTCTCATCCTGTATATTCCTTCGAAAATTTAATACTATGTATTAAATGTGTGAAGAATAGATATCATAACGCGATAACCATAGTTTAATAGAGATTTACAGTTTCCAAAGAGTTCTATAGATTCCAAATATTAAGTCTTAATTTCATAAGTCACACATCGCGCTTTTCTGACCTGCATGCAACAGTGCTGCATTCATGTCTCAATGAACATAAGTTTTGTTAAGAGCACATTGCAATATTGTAGTGCTATTTACCGAATATATTATCGAGTCTAATTTCCCGACTGTCCACTTGTTTTCCTTCCTTTTGTCGCTCTCCTGAAAATAATAGAAGCACTCGTTCTTATTTGCAAAAAACTAGGGCAGTCAATTTTAACAAACTTTTATTGAGGCGAATTTTTCACAGACAAAATCATTCGTTATAAAAAGAAACATGTGATAATCACTTGATGGCAAGTCCAGACCATAAGGTCGATGTATATGAACGTCCCAATCTAGCTCCCGGAGCTTCCGGCGATGCACTATCGATATGTGTGGGGCTGGTGTTGTTCTGATGGAACACAATTTCTGTCCTACTGTTCAAAGCTCATTGTGGATGATTCTTTGTCAACCCTACCATCACACATCAAAACTTGAAAATTCGGTTCATGAGTCTTTCTTTTTGCGTTAACTCGTATGACATGCGTCGAACTTCTTTTTGCTTTCAATCAAAAAGGTTTTTGTGCAATGTTTTTTTCCTGGACAATCGACGATATCCACTCTCAGAGCATGGTGAATATTTGACGACGAAACCAAAATTGCGCTTGATTGGCTGTTACAGTATCAGGATCATTAACACACCCACATTTTCAATAGCCTGGTTTGCATTTTCGCTTTTGGCAATGAAAAAGTGATTAATGTGGTGTATTTTTTCTTTACTGATATCCATTTTTGGCGTGCGTTCAAACGATGCTAAACTAATCAATCACAAGATTGTCCGAGTAGTTTTTTGGGTACGAGATCTTATCTTTCTAACGCCATCTAGCGTAACCCATAAAACGCGACATACAAATTCTATTCTATTTGAAATTTGTCTTTTATTTGAAAAATAATTTATTTTTACTACACATATCTCTGCAGAATATGAACTTTACCAACTGAAAATACCATAAAGATTCTTTTTCAAATGTCAAGCAATAGAGCAATTATGTTTTCAAAGTTAGTTTTCAGCATCAAAAACTCCACAGACAACATCATAATAAAGTGAGCTAAAATCGAAAGGCTAAATACACTAAATACAATACATGAGTACTCTAAAGAGTTCTTACATTAGACAATACTGAAACCACAAATTTCTCATAAATGTTAATAAATGCCAATTTAGCAAAATTTTTAAAAATGGCTTTCTACCTATAAGATATAGCATTTCTGATCAAGATGGCACAAGAGTACCTCAGATACTTTCAACATCTGAAAATTCGCAAGAACTGCTATTTTTCATAAATTAACTTTATCATAATCACAATAGACGTTTTCAAAGACCGCTTTAGGCCAACAACGGCGAAGAAAGTAAAAAAAACTATTAAAATAAATAGAATAAGAAAAGTACCTCCAAAATTAAAGCTAACCCAGAGAAATTAACAACCTATTTAAACTGAAAATACCTAAAAATTCTTCACTATTCCGACGTAAAAACAAAAATTCTGTTTCCCAATGCTATTAATTCATTAGACATTGACGACAAATACAGCTTTTCCAGACGGGAAAAGGTGATAAGATGAAATCGTGAATATCAGATCCTGCGATCCATTTTTCGTTTTCAAGTAAAATTAAATAAAACACACATAAAGCTATGATTTCAAAGATTATTATAATGCTTGGACCTTGTCATTATGTACGAAATTCAAATATAAATACAATGTAAATGACCGCCTCTGGATTGGTTGCAGTAGTGGATCCTTTTGAGGTAGTTTTCGAAAAAAATACGTCAAGACTACAGTGCGCACCAAACAATCCCTTTTTCCGGATGCAATGGCTTTTCCACAATCACTTCTGGGTTCTTCGAGCCCCATATGCGACAATTTAGCTTGTTGACGTAACCACTGAGTGAGAAATTAGCTTCGTCGCTGGAGAAAATTTTGTTCGATTGAAAGCCCGCGTTTAAATCACTGCTTTTGTAGTAAGTTTTAACTATTTTTACGCATTCTTTGATTGTTAAACGATCCATATTCGTAAATGGCAAACCTTTCACTAAATAAATAACACTTCAACCACTAAATGGATTACCCTATATAATCGAAAATTATGAATTTTGATGAATAGGAGGTCGTACGCATACAACACAGCATGCATATCTTATACTTATAAACGGCGATACTTTTTAAATAAATTCCACATGATTGTTCAAATTCGTAGTTCAGCCATAGGCACCATTCACACTTAGTGAGTGTAAATATACGCGTTTACAATTTATCACGTCCATGGAATATTTCGACAATTTGCTATTTCATGGGAGCCAAAGCACGTATATAATTTCATTCGTCAATATGTAAAGTAAAACCTTTCACTGTAGTAAATATATTTGCAAGAGTGCTCGTTAACTATCGAGGAGGTCATCACATACCAGCCAATGCAGCGCGGAAAATTATGCGGCTTCTGTACAACAATATTTGAACTTTTACCCTTTTGAATGAACTGGAGTTAATAAACAACCGGGATCTATAAATTTTACTCTTATGCCGTCGGAAGATTTAACCTTGATCTTTCAAAATAAAAGACACTCGTTATAAGGAACTATTGTATACTTTCCCGATGTGGGTTTGTTTTCAATATCCTAAATTTGGAATAAAAATCTGTTGCACGATTTGTTAGAGTTTTTTCTAATGGTTAGCAAGGCAAACAATTCTTAACATAACTCTTATACCTCTTAATATAACCCTAGATGAGCTTATCTTAATCTATAAGATTAGAATTTTTTCTTTAATATGAACACTTACTTAACACACACATACAGAAAAAAAATGTGAATCCTTTGTCACTAAAGTCTCTTTTATTTGTTTTCAAAGTCTCGTTAAAACTAAAACTAAATCATATATATAAAAAAGATTTTTAATTTACACTTCATAGAAAAAGGATTTTAATTATAAAAGGAATTAATTAAGCAATAGTATAATATAGTAGTTGTTTGGTAATATTCCACATTACGGCATAAAATTAGGTATTAAAACGATTTTTTATTTTGGATTTTTGTACAACTTAAGAAATAAAAGAATTGACAATTTTAACCAAAAAAATGCAATTTCTGAAAACTGTATGTAAAAATTCGAAAACTAAATAACATTTAGGAGATTCTAATTAGAACTTGCCGACCAAAATATTTCATTTTTTTCTCCAGAAATACACCAAAATCTAAATATTTCCCCTTTTAATCATTAACATATTTCAAATTTACAACTTTACAATGTACAATATATGTGTGTACGAGTATATATGTATGTATACATACATTTATCTTCAAATAACAGTACAACAGTTAAATAAACTTGAATATTTTATTACATCGCTAAACGGTTTCAAACGTGTAAAATTGTACATTCAAATGTAGCTGACCTTTGTTAGCCTCTAAAACAAGTAAAACTCAACCATACGTGTTGCACCATATCATTACTTCCCCCATTCGATTCGATGTGAAAATCAAATAAACCGCTTTGTTATTACTTCGAAAATGTTTCACTTTCCTTTAAGACCTAAACCGGTATGTCAACAATCGGGTAAATGCCCTGAGGAGAATCTGAATGAATCGTTGCAAATATTAAAATTTCAAATTCAAATCGATAAATTATTATGTAATTCAAGATGGGTTATATAAGAGCAAAAAAATGATTGTTTCAATTAGAAGTGCCAGTTATAAAAACTGAAACGCATACTATACCATCGGCACTTAGATAGATTCAAAAAAATGTCTCCAATGAAGTTCACGCCTACATTTAGTTAATTCGGTCATTATGTATTTTACATTTGCAACTTAAAATTATTTGCAAGCAATCCCTAAGGGTGGCGTCCTATTCGCTAGCTTTATAACAATACGCAATGGGAGATTTGTTTCCCCTAGTTATTATTATAAGCTTTTTGTTTCAGCCAACTATAATGGAGAAGGTGTTGGAAACTTTCTGAAGACACTCAAATTTTCAAAAAGTGGATTTAGTCCTTGTATGAGTAAAATAAATAAAACGATGGTGCCGTGAATTCCATTGGAAAAAGTATATTAGTTTGAACAGTGGTTATTTCCGGTAAATTTACGTTTCCACCCAATGCTGCTTTTAATTTACAAAAAAATTATTAAAATTGTTAGAAAAGTCTTGAAAAACATCAAATTTTCAGACCTTATACGGCCAAGTTTTTCCTTCTGGGTGAATTGTGACCAATTTTTGGGTTTGACTTGCATATTACAATGAGATATTTTTATGATAAATTTCGGGACAGACGGACATGCTTATATATAAAAATGTATATAAATATGTAAAACTATTGCCAGAATTTTATTTTATGACTGAATATTTCAGATTAAAATTCTGTAGACAAAACGAGTATACGCATTATCTTCAGTGAACGGTAAACATTGAAAATTACCTTATTTAAAAATAATGAAATAGTAAAAATAATAATGCTCCGATAGCCCTAATTAAGCATATAATCGCTTGTTGTGCAAGACTGACATGTTAACAACTCGCTCCAGTTTTCGTATAATAATTATTCAAATTTTAAATGTGTTAAATTTATAAATTTAACTACTACGGATTTGTTAAAAGAAATAGTGGTGCACGGGCAAATTATAAATATATGTTAAAAATAATACTTGTGGGTACATAGAGGCACTAACCATTCTTTAATTTTTTTAAATATGAATTCAAAACATGAGACAGTTGATTTTGAGTAGCACTAAAACTTCACCAAATAAGTAAACTATTGAGGATTTTCCTTCAGTATATACTACTCAGTTCTTTATACGGCGCAACACATGTCCTTCAAATATATTAGGTCTATTTTCTTTATAAGCGTGCGAATATAAGCGGTACATGTTTGACGAATACTGGCATTTTCGACTGATGCATCCTATAAAGTAGAGATGCGCAAAAGTTTCTGATAATGGACCATAAAATCGTATACAGAACTCCTTTGGACTACACAGATTTCAAAGCTTACGCTTACATTGGCTACTTTCGAATTCGAATAAGTTTCTCATATTTGCAAAAAAAGTTAGAACTTAAATATTCGAATTTTCCTTTACAAGGCTCTACGTTGTTTAGTATTTTCATTTGATCCATCAAAACTAAACGATGTTAGTGGATTTTGTAAAAACATAAACATGGAACAAAATGGGTAACCGTTATGTAATCCAATATTTACATTTGAAAGGTCTCAGTGCAACCAACATTAATGTCGCGCTAGATTTTACTCTGGGGGAGTCTGCTCTTTCGTTTACGACTGTAAAATATTGGGTAGCAGAGCTGCCGTAGTGGTCGACCAATTGAGGTGTCCACGCCAGACACAGTTAAGAAAATCCACAAAATGGTATTGGATGATCGTCGGCTGAATGTTCATGAGTTAGGTGAAATAATACACATTTTAAAACTGCTGCACATGCCGGTGATTTCGTAGCGCTACAAAAACTTAGAATTATTTTGCATCAAGTTAACAGCCAAAAGAAGATTGTATGCTTGAAAGTTTAACTAATAAGTCGCATTGAAACTTTAAGCTTATGTTTTACAACGTTAACACTTTTCACCAAAATAATTTTTTACAATCTCCTGACATCATCTGCGCGTCAGAGCGGCTAGTTTTGCTATGCTAATTAAGAGCTATTTATTTATTTTAAACGGACATAAATAAGTTTCTCATGTTTGCAAAAAAGTTAGAATTTGAATAGCGATTGCATCCATATGGAAAAATATTCACGTAAATTAATATTTAACTTGTCTTTACGCAGGTGGGAAAAGCAATCAACATACAATTTTCCAACAAAAAAAGGAATAACCTACTGCTTATTTTATTATCTACTTTAGCGTTCAAAATATAAAATTTCCAAGTTTAAAAAAAAAAAATATAAATTATCCAAAAAAAAAACAAACAAAAAAGTCATATTTGCAATTACCACTTCACAACGGATCTATTTTGATATCTGCAATGTATGAAAGCAGCTAAATGTTAACATTTTAAGCTATATTATTTTTACTCTTTACTCCTATATATATATATATACAGTAGAACTCCAATTATCCGAACTCCGATCAACCGAATCGCTGATTATCCGAATCGCTTTTGTCTTGTGTAAAACAGCTTACTTTGACCGAGATGTATAGGAAACACTGAATTTTTTTTATGTACTTTTACTTCTTTTTACTTTACTAATGCATACAATGCCAAAAATAAACTCTTTTACTTTAAAATCCCCTTTTTTCAGAAAAAATCTAATTATCCGAATTTTTGATTATCCGAATGTGGTCCGGTCCCAATTGATTCGGATAATTGGAGTTCTACTGTAGCTATATTATTTTTACTCTTTACTCCCACTTCATCGTTTTTATCGATTCCTTTTTCTATGCAAAATTATACCTTTAGAACGCAGTATAAAATAGTTTCAAAGCAAAAAAGCAAATATGGGTCCGACATTTTAGGCAAAAACACAATATGCGGCTGGTTCCCCCAACACACCTACTTAGTGAAGATAAAGAAAAAATAAAAAGATCTGAACACTGTAAATTCGGGTTTGTCCAAAAAAATCGGCCATAGTGCAATGATTGGAAATATATTATTAACAAACTATCCTCCAAATCACCATTCAATTAAAGCCAGGTTAATAAATTCATGTTCGCTTTCTAAAGCTTAAAATAATTGTTCAGCATTCTTTTTAGAAATTCGAGTTTCTAAAATTGTGTATTATTTGAACTCCTTCATAAGAACAATGTGTTGTCAGCATACGATATTAAGAAATTGGCGCCGCTCTAGATTCTACTCTGAAGACAGACGAACCAGCGACACGGATATGAACAACATTTTTTTTTTTCTTTCTCATGGAATGCTGACTGACAATTGAGATCAAGTTCAAGTGGAGTTTGATGCATGAGTGGGCAACTTTGTTCTCAATTTCACAAATCAGAGGTAATTAAATTGACAAACGACCATTTCAGTCGTATTTGTGACTGTGTGGACCAGGTGGGACAATGTTCGATTCCAAGGACCATACAAACATACATGTTCAGTGCTTACTTAGAACATCTGGTATTAGAAGCATCAAAGGTGCGAATTTCATTTCATGGAATTGCCGTCGTTTACTCACGTTTTAGATCGTTATGCAAATTTAAAATCAGATACCAGACAATCGACAAGCTAATTTGTTTCATTGGAAACCTGCAACAAAACACAGTTTTGTAACAACTCTCGGTGGCACAGATCGGAAATTAAAATGTTGTCTCTCCTCGATGTTTACACCATATTAAAGAACTTGTTAACTTGTCACAATCGAACAACTTGCCGTCATGATGATATCAACTATTATCTTTCTGTAATTAAAGACGGCTGATAAGGATTTCTGGTGTGCCCGTCCAGAGTCTATGCAGGGCATGAATGCGTCAATGTGGAGGAATTTAACCCATGCCTTGGGTTCCTGCTCAATGTGGGAAATGGATTATAACGCAATAACTTCCCCCCAAAGCCTGTTGGACTATTTGGCATCATTCCCTATGGAGAACTTGAATTTGACTTCTTGTACTCGATACGAATTTGCCAATGAGGGTAGTGAGGCCATGACCTTGGTGCAAGAATTTGGCCTGGTGTGCTCGAGACGTAAGCTGTTGAGTGTGGTGGAAATGTGCTTCCTGGCGGGAGCGGCCGTGGGTAGCGTTTCTAGTGGTTGGATATCGGATAAATTCGGCCGCAAGCACACGTTGATGGGATTTGCTTTGTTGCAGACAACATTTGGTAAGTGACTCAGGTTTATGATTGACTTCCTTCTCGATACTCGAGATGGTTGTATATGTCTTTGTCTGCACTAACTACTGCAATTGCAGTTTGGAATAGTAAGCCTTGGAATCTACAAATCTTGTATTCATTTTCGCAACCATTCCAGGTACTCTATTGGCCTTCTCGTCCTCCTTGGCCATGTTCATGGCTCTACGTGCGATAATTGGATTCGCCTCAATGACGGTGACAGTCGTTAGTTTCGTGCTGGTGGTCGAATTGGTCTCCGGCAAGTGGCGAACAATTGTTGGCATTTTGAACATTCTGCCGGTAGCCGTGACGTACGTTATAACTGCGGGAATTGCGTATTTCATAAGAGATTGGCGCACTATGCAGCTGGTGATATCGTTGCCATGGTTCGCCATACTGACAATTTGGTAAGCAAAGTAATGTGAATAGCAACGATTTCAAGTGATGTACACAAAAATGTACATTAAACCGACTCATGGGAAACATATTGTAATATATTGCAGGATAATTTCAAATTTGTATGTTTATGTAAATAATGAAATGAAGAGATTAGAAAGCAAAATCCTCTAAACTGATATTTAATATGGACAAACTTGGGAAGCGGTTGGATAATTAAATAAAAATTCGTAAGCAGATCAAACTTGAAAAAAATGATTCAGGTTTTATTTATTTTTTTTTTTTAATACCCTAAACGACGTTCACACTATTATTTAAGATATTCATTTTATTCGAAACAGAAGTTCAGTTAAAGTAAATATTATCAAAATAGTAGTATTTTCATCTGCTTTCTATAGTTTCGAGTATTTAGCAATCTCTTCTGCACAGTCATACGTTAAATAAAGTCCTGTTTCGATACTACTGCAAATTTAGCTTACTTACTAAGACGGCTACGCAGTCCTGCTTTGCGCACATTGTTTTCGAACATTAACTACAATAATTGTATTTTATAGATGATGACAGACAAGTTAACAACAACTTGACAAAGATCCATTATAATCGGATTAAGGATGTAGTGGCCTGTACGTAACACACACACACACACACGCACATTGAGTTGTATTTGTGAAATTTGTTATGCTTATGGTTTTTATTTCCCAAAAAAACAACACAGAAAAATTACAAAAGTATAAGAAATTTTTATTTTATTTACTTTTTAAAAAATACAAAAGTGGTAGTTTAATTTTGAGCGTATTTTTCACGAATAATATTGTTTTCCACGGCTGCAATTGATGTTGATTTATTAACATATGCTAAAGCTAAAGCTCCACAAAGACTCTGACAATAAAATTCAATAATTTTTAGGCGTGGAATCTTCCCGTGATAAAATTACCGTGTTAATTGAGCGTGTTTGACGTTGCATTTAACAGACATAATCCATCCCAATTTATAGACAACTTTTTAGCTGATTCCGAAGAACATATCGATCAATCTGAATACTCTTTTCTATCATTCGTTTCTTTTTTCGCAACGTATAGCTATATAGGTATATCGTTAAAGAAACATTCCGAAATTTCCAATTATAGATATAATAAAAATATATGCTCTTAGTATTCCGATTGCCACTCCATTTGACTTGAAAATGGCAGGGTCACGTGGGAGAGATGAAATCTAGGATGTTGATAAACTGAGACGGTCCGCTTGAATATAGTTTACTTGCGCTAGAAAGGCTGATAGGAGAGTAGCAGACCACAGCTGTTAGCCTTCCATCCACCATCAGTTATATGCTGATGATGATGAAATTCAGCAGGTGGCTAACGTCACTGCCTACTACAGTCGCACCTGGAGAAATATAATTTACAGTTACAATTGGTTATGTTTACCAATTTAGACAACCGAATATCTGCAATCCTCGTCTAGGTGACATAACCCAACACACAAGAAACCAGATTGATCACCGATCTTGTCATAACCCGTGACGCCAATATAGAATCCAGTCACCACTTACCTGCAGATAAGAAAGCAAGAAAGATGTTGAGCTGAGTAAAAGACTTACTTGGCCAAATTCGAAGAAAACCGGATATCATAAAAATGCATACCCCTGAGTAATCAAAGCTAATTCTAACGAACTCTATCAATTATCACGCTACAACCTCGGCACTCTTGACAAATAATAGTACGGTATTCTGCATTCATTCCTGATCCAGACACTCTTGACAAAGAGTGAGGTTATTTTGCGCATTTGGTGGCAGTTATCCTAAAAGGCAGTTACACTACTAGGGTATGAAAAATAAGCTCCAGCACTATTACGTCCGGAAACGAAAGATTTACTTTTAATTGCAAACATCCTTCTTTACACCAAAAAATATGACAATTTATTAAATTTTCATATTCAAATTGAGTACACAATGTTAAGAAATCTTTTAAAACTTTATGGCTCGTACAATTTAATTTACAAAATTTGTTGACTTGTGTAATCGCCAGTAGTCAACAGAATTCATGGCAATTAAGGTATGAGTTGCACGTTTCCCTACCACATGTTTCGATATACGGAGAATATTTTTCAAAAATTCGGCATTGTTAGCCATCTATCCAACCACACAACTCCTTTGTCCAGTCCAGTCTTTTTCCAGCCTAGGCAACTCTCTAGTGATTTAGCTAACTAGGTCGCTGAAAGTTATCTATTTGTTGGAACCGAGTCGGTATAATGTAAATTGATTTTGTGTAACCGAATCCCCAAAGGACGGTCGAACCGTACACCCATTTCGTTTGAGCTTTCTTCTTGTCTCAGTCACTTATGACTGGTTATTTTTCAGTTCTGCAACTGAGTCGGCCTAACATAATATTGATTTTTATGTTGCTGTTGTTTCCAGGTTTTGTGTACCCGAATCTCCAAGGTGGCTTTTGGCCAGAGGTCGGCTTGAGGAGTTGTATGCTATTATCGAACGAGCTGCTCGTCTCAATGGCACTGTTCTACCTGCCAACTATAAGAAGTCCTTGGAAGCTGTAGTGCCACCAACGTCAAATCAAGCCAACGCAAGCAACTCAGACGAAGACCCGACGCAAATTAATGATACAAACTCGCCAGCCCCTGAATTGGATGCAAACGCCAGCCCCCTTGTTGTGGTCTTCAGTAGTGCCTACTGGCGCACCACCTGTTTGACTTTGGTGATTTGGTTGACTTTGATAATCATTTACTTTGGCTTGACATTGCATCTGAGCAACCTTGGCGGCAACATCTACGTGAATACGGTAAGAAGCAGATCAACATTCATCCGCTTGGCCTCACCATCCTCATCTTACGCCATTCCATTAAAACGAACACGAAATGATAAAAATCTATTAGCATTCTAAAATGACAAAGATACTTACCTATTTGAACCCTTTTTCTCTATTTGCATCCCGTTTGTACGTGTGTGTGGGTGTGCGGGTGTGTGTATTGATGGATTTATAATGTCACCGACGAATTCATTTGTGACCTCCCCCTTGCATTGGTAGGCCATTGCGGGCTCGGTGGAAGCTGTCTCCATATTTCTCAGTGTCTTTGTTGTTTTGAAATTGGGTATACGTTTGAACCTGATAGCGTATATGCTAATACCGGGAGTCTGTTGTTTGGCCGCCAACGTTGTACCCAAGGGAGATGACAATCTCATTTATGTGATTGCCCTCGCCATGATTGGTGAGTCCAATACGAGGAATCGCTGTCTACACCTCCTCTGCCTTTCTCGGTGAATGGCTAAAAAATAATTGCGTTTCTTTTGCAGCCAAATGTATTATTGGGGCAAACAATGCCATCATACCGACCTACACAGCCATGCAGTATCCCACAGTAGTGCGTAACTTTGGTGTGGGCATGGGCAATCTGGCAGCGGGAATAGCATTGATATTGGTCCCCTACATGTGGCTTTTGGTAACGATTGTAAATGGAGAATCATTTATCATTAACTGAACGTACATATTTTGTTATCATTCACAGGAACACATTGATCCCCTATTGCCGATGAGCATAATGGGTGTCTGTGGAATCATTGGAGCGATTGCACTGACTATGATGAAGGATGTCCATCAATGAGGGGTGCCCATTGTTTGCTCCATTACATTATAACACTAAACATCTGTGATATTGGTTTATCTACCTACGAACATACGATACATCCCGTTTACCTATATATCTGCTTACATACATACTTATATACATATGTATGTATGTGTATAAGTATAGAATATCGAATGTATATCGGTTTCATTTACAAATAGTTAAGATTAAGTTTCTTCCATCTTTACATTACGAAACTTTAATAGCCTCTAATATTTATGCAATTAGATAACGATTAAGTTTAATCATCTTTCAATTGTGATTTTAATAATTCATTTTAAGAACGTGTGTTCATTTACAAAAAACACACACATATATATATATATATATATATGCATACATACATACATACCCACACCCGCACACACCCATACAACACAATCGCACAATCTGAATACTGTGCAAGCAGAATATACATACTTATCAAAATGCACATGCACACGAGTACATACTCGCACACAGACACACACGTACGTTTCATATTTGCCGCATATTCATTAAAATGGGTACTTAATGTGGAAACAAATTGCAATTTGTGTTATATTTAAATTGATGCCCCATCGATTGAAATGCATTCAAAATAATGCATCTGATGATGTAAACTTGATCGACGTTGTATTAACTGATAAGTCTCAGTAGCTCGCAGTTAGCTCGGAGATAGGGGGTTTTAACGGAAACACGATCTGCATGTGAGAGCGCCTCAAATGAAAGCAAAGCAAACAAAGTTCAGAAGTACATAGTTTGAACTCACTAAACTACTTCGGGAAAAGATTTGTGCTGCCGGCTCTTTTCGGAAGAACTTTTAAATAAAAGTTCGTAAGGTAAACGCATCGAATTTTCTGGGTGATCTGAGAGCCACATTTTGTCTCTCAATGTTTATCATTTTAAAATAGCCAAATTTCCATTTCGACGTGCTCAGCAAAGCCATTAGGGTGGATTTGCAAAGAAAAAACTAATATTGCAATTTTAGTCAGGTGAATTGACTTACACATATCTTCGTCCAAAATCCTTTGCGTTGGGACAAAACTATGGGAGACGCCAGAAGCCATGTAATAAATACTTCAAGTCTTCTGCTTAGAAATTATAGAGAGATCACGGATTTTTGTTAAATTAGCCCTAAGAGGAGTGGCAACGCAGTTCATTTTCATTCGCAGAACTAAGTTTACTAAATGGCTGCAGTTTTTGCAAGCATTGTAATGCTAGCAATTGACGAACATTTAATTAACTGCAATTTATAAATTAGAGATTACAGCGGGAAAATTAAATTGACTAAAAGGTATGAAGCTATGAATATATGGATTAAAAAGCGTCATTTATATGTAAGATACCAGCAGAAACATGTTTAACCCACTAAATTTTTTACAAATTCTGCCAACTGGACAAAAATGGTATAATATTTCATGCAGTCTACGAATAAGGAATTACGGAGACAACATTTAATTTCGAAATATCTCTCAACTACGATATCTAACCAGACAGACGGATGGACAACGCTTAATCGACTTAAAAATTAAAAAAGCCCATTTAGCCAAAGATACTTCGTACTGTAAACGTTTCCATCCGGGTGTCAAACTCTTTGAGTGGAAGTATAAACATTATGTAAGAAACTGTAAAAACGGAAAATTATTTCTGATCTTTATAACACCTCTCTGAAAATAACAACTATATGAGATGTTCATTATGTTGCTTAAAAATAACAATCATTTTTAATTTAAATTGTCAATAAAGATTACTGAGAACTTTCTGAAGTAAAAATCAAGAATAAATGTCAGTAAATTAATTTCAGAAGACAAACTTCACGCGAAGTTACTGTCCTCTGCTTAGCTTTTTAAATGCAAACGAAAGAGCGACAAGTGAGCCTTTTTTTCCACTGTCTTCTGATTGTCCTTTCGTTTCCGGCTAGAGCAATGCGTTTCGTCGATCTCATCAATAATAAATTGTTTTCATTTTCAATATCAAAAATTTCAAATAAATCAAAAGTCTTTTGTTTTTTTTTTGGGGGGGGGGTTTTGCATTTCATCGAAAAAATAAAGCCTCAAACCCATTTTTCATTTTTTTGTGCGATAAAATAAAACTCACGCAATAATGTTTATTTCGAAAAGTCGCCAATGAGCTTAATTAGGAAACCTGAAAATATAAAAATCAAAAATAACTCTGTTATGATAGTTATTGTTATATACGTATATAGAAATTAAAAATCATTTATATTCCCGAGCGATATAATAAAAATCAAAACTAATTGCTGTCATATTAATCAAAAAATAAACGTTTAATGCAAACTTAGAAAGAACAATCACAGCGATTGTTTTAATCCAAAAAACGATCAATAACATTTAATTTTGGCTCAGTCTCACAACAATTGGCCCAGTAACTCAAAAAAAATATACCATGTCCTCTTTTCACTAAACACTGAAACTAGTAAAGCACAGTTCTATCCACTACCATAGCTTGTGTACCAAATGACATCTATACACATCAAACATAAAATAGTGTCTGAACAGTAGTGGACTTTACATTTATATTATATTCATTATTTATATTTATGTTTATGTATTTATTTATATTTATTTATTTACAATCTGTATCCACTTGTACAAACAAAACACTGAATATTTCAGAAAATGCTCCACTTTATAAAAGTGTAATTGACATTTTCACAGCTATCGCTAAAGTGCTTCTA
Organism: Philornis downsi; assembly: GCA_019455685.1. Lineage (NCBI taxonomy): Eukaryota > Metazoa > Arthropoda > Insecta > Diptera > Muscidae > Philornis > Philornis downsi. Next base: position 525,292 of record JAHXMU010000737.1, on the reverse strand, counting down.
AGGATGCTTTTGAATATGACAGCGTATATCACAATCGTGCTTACTGGGGTTTAGACAATTGTTTGATGCATAGCTTCTTAGCATTTGGTTTATTTACGCCATCCTTATGCCTATCTTAACTACTAAAATGTAGTGTTCGGAGTTCACTTGAGCACCAAGGATCACACGCATGCCCACATCACTATAAACATGTCATCCATCCAACCAACGGTTTCTCATAAGACGTGATCATTAGATAACCAAAATGTCTAATATCATGGACAGGGCAGAGGCCGTATGATTCCTCCAAGCTTTCATAAAATGTTTCTTTGGACTCATCTTCTTTGTATTCTGTCAGGACACATGTCGAGCACAAATCAACGTAATACAAAATCATTTAATATACAGTTAAACCGCGAGACAACGTCTTTGGTCTCTGATCGCGATTTCACATTGGATTCTTTAGACTTGGCAGCTGAAGTTAATGTTTCATATAATACGTCTTGTTCATTCTTATTCTGGCCGTCGTATTTCCTAGATACTTGTCATATCAACTCTACACCAGATCTTCCATAAATTATTGTCCTTACAACTTTTTTGAGAAAAGACAACATTTGGACTTTCGTCACCCACATTAGCTGCTGACCGTGAGATAAATGGATAAAAGGATAACGTCGCCCACATGTCAACGCGTGAAGGTCGTGGGCCCCCATCAAATATAAAATTAGCTATTTCTAAAATTATACAATTTTCTTCGCTCCTAAAGCAAACATTTAATAGAATTCATTCAGTTTCAATAGTTTTCTCTTCTAAGTCCTTCGAAACAACTTTCAAAAATTTTATTCGACTCTTGAAATTCCAAATATTTCCTCGGCCATTGCATTCCCTGTGTGTTCTGAATACTGTAAACATTGTAAGTAAACGTTGTTTAGAAATTGAAATATTTACTAAATCTTATCATATTTTTACAAACAATTCATTCGTCCAGACAAGACCACAATTTTATTGAGGTTTGATCACTGCTAAATACATTAAATTCTTGAGCTTCTTATTATGCAGTGTCCAGACGAGTGGGTTTATGTAAGCAGAACTTTTATCCTTAATCAAATGATGAACTCATAAATATAAGAGATGCAGCAAATCAAGTCAAGCAGTCAACTTTTTACGTTTTTACTTTTGTTTGAAAAAAGTTACTCTTTCAACATTATTTGTAATCTTTATTACTTGGCTGCTAGAATAAAGGCATATTTAAACCATTTAGAGCATTTACACTAAAGCGACACCAATCGCAAGCAGCAGTGACTCTGCAACGAGGCTTTTCGCGACATTTTTGCAATAACTTCATTTTGTAAAAAAAAACGCAAAAACCAAATATATATTTTACATGTAATTGTAAGCAAAAATAAATAAAACCAAAGATTATAACTTATAAAAATACTTTTTATCTTAACTATGTAAATGTACTAGCAATTGTCACGCAGATTTCATGTCTGTAAATGGAAATTCTCTGTCAATAACTTTTATTTCAAAAAGTCGTCAGTAAGGACAGCTATTTGCAAACTGAAACAATAGAGAGAGATCAGAATCTTATGTTTGGACAGATATAATAAACCCCAAAATGAATATTTAATCGGTTTAATTTCCTATGCATTTTATATCAGAAGATTAAAAAAAAATAAATTTTTGTTGCGATTTTAGAAAGACAGAGTGCAAAACAGTATTTTGGCGTACTTAAAACATTTATAGCAAACTTCTTTCACATTGATTTTTATACTGGTTTATTATAACCTGGTTGTATCAGCAATTTTATACAACTTAAACTTTATTTCTTGCAGTTTACATAATGCTCTGAAAATCTTTGTGAAATATATTTCCACCAAGAATATTTCAGTTATCATTAGTCAAACGGTCAGTGGTATCTAAACCAAATGTTGCATTAACAGAGACTACACTGTGCGTAAGTGTGCAATGAACTGCAATTTTTGCTGTAGAGATTGATGACCTGCCTAACTCACCACAAACGAGTCCAATTTCAAGTGCACATAATAACAGCTTTGGTTTAACGAAACAGCTTTCACTAAACTTTGCAAACTTTGGTTGTTCAAGACAAAAACCAACCCAGAAAATAAATGTGCATACATAAACCCAGATTTTGAAGATAAGTTTCTGAACTTCAAACTGCGCATAAACGTTCTATTCGCTGGCCCCAGTCGAGCGACATCTTCACAGCTGGTCAGTCAGTGCCAGTTGACGAAACACCAAGTACTACTTGCACTTTTCCCCCTTTAACGATGGCGAAGACATTGATTGAGTCATCGGTGTCGTTAAATGTCAAATCCGATGATGGTGAACACATAGTGAGATTTTGCTTTATAATTCTTGGCACGTTTCTTTGAAATGTCCCAATATCGACATTAAATTGCGATTCCGTACGAAGGTATCGAGAGCAACAATAAAAGATAGGCAACGCTCACGATACTGTCACACGTTTTCGATGGTGGAGATCCGTATTTCGCAAAACAAAGATTTGGTGTATTCAAATCTAAAAATCCGTTATGAAACACCCAAATGCGGTATTTCCTTCGCACAAAGAAACCCGACACACCTCTCAGAGAAAATTGACAGAGTAAAGTTTTAAAAGCTTTGCTTGAGCTGGGCCCGACTGCAAATCATTTCGAGCTATATAACAACAAAGCTGGCTGAAATGTGAAGCATTTCATCAAAGTGTTCAGTCGGTAACGGTTATCAAGCGAAAATAAGAGTGAATTTAAAACGACCACAACAAAGGAGAGCAACAACATGAAATTACAAAATTCCCAGGTAAGAATTAATTGACCATAAACATTGGCAGCAACCAAGCAATGAGACATGAGCCAAATGCGGATTTGAAAGAAAAAAGTATGATAACATGGACTTAGTTGTGTTCTTATATTTATGGAATGTTGTCCAACTGGATTTATGTGTACAGTGAGTGTAATTAAATCGCCGATTGGAGTGGAAGTAAAGCCAATTCGGATCGCGACTTGCTGACTGTAGAAATCAAGCAAGAATTGGATTTAACTAACAAAACTTTTACTTTAAATCTTATCCAAGTGTTTGTAATCTCCATACAGCTTTGTGTTCTCTTTTTATTGCCGAAGCCAAGGTTATTTAACGGTCAACCATACTTGACATAACTTAATGCTCCAAATAAAAAATTAAGTGCTCAGAGTTTCTAATTACCCATTTGTGGAAAGCTAAAAAGACACAAATGTGATTAGTGGTCACATACTGCGTGATACCTGCATGCACTCGCGCTCAAACGTAAGCCTTGGAATTCAAATTTTTTTATTACAATCCATTATAGCAAAGACAGACATCAATCGGAAATTGAAACCATTTTAATGAACTGTTTACTTCCAAGTAGAGCGTTGCAGAAAAATCTTGTGCGCAGACGCACAGCCAACTTCATCTAATTAACCTCTAAAGTGCGGGGGGATTAGAGGGCATTACAATGGCTTGGCATTCACTCATACAACGGTTTCATTTGTAACCATAAACCTTTTGAAGGCGAAATGGCCGTGGCTTTAAGCCGATTGTAGCTATTATTACTGGCGGCCTGGCACTATTAGGTAGATTCGACTCACAACAACTTCAGCTGTGTTGTTACAGTTCCACATTCATACCCACAACACAACTTAATATGCATGGAATTTGCGTTGCTTGGAATTATGCAATTATTATTTTGCAGTGAAACTGCCGGTAAACGTTGCCCGATCCATTAATCTATTCAGTTTTTAATGTAGCACAATTATCGGTGCTCGTATTTTTTTCTACATGTGCAAAATTGCAGCTGTTGGTTGTTTGTCGGAGTCAAAGTAGAGATATAGAAAGAGCCACTGATTTGTTGATTCACCCATCACCCATCTATTGTGTGTACAATTGCATACTCATGTACATCGGTATGTGAACACGCCCAAGGACGTTCGGAGTTTCGAATGAACGTACATTAGCATAGTCGTCTATGGATCATATTGATGAAAAGCATAACGATTACAAGGTGAATTCATTAGAAAGTATTGGCACAGTGACCGGACACGTAGTAGTTTCGAAAGGCAGTTTAATGTTAATGCGTGTTAAACTATCCACTGACAGTGAGATTGCAAATTCTTGCATTTCATACAGATTTCTAATGAAAAGCAAAAAGCAGATTTTGATTTGAAGTGAATACAACGAACTCTGAGATGATGTTGTGTATACGTGGGGACAATTAATCTCAAGCATCATAACGACGACCTACCTTTAAACATTTGCTGAACGTTTATTTTGAAAATTGTAATTTTTACTTATCCGCTTCTTACTGTTTTAAATCAAAAATACATCTTGACGCATTTTCCAACGTCAAGTACTCTGGGTGTGGGCGGCTCGTACCTGCATTGTACAAACATTTCGCATTTCGTCTACAAACACTTGTAGACTTGGAGAAGAGAAACGAAAACATGCACACACAATATGCAATTGATAGAAAATCAAGTTCCTTGTTTGTGGTTACCCAATGCATTGGTGAATTTTCCACCTGAAAGATAAACAGAAACAAAAAATACAAGAAACGAAACTTATTGGATACCAACAACTACTTCTCAGAAATGAAACATGCACTGTAAGCACTGCAGCGATTAAACTAGTTTTATAATATCTGCTCTAATGCCTTACATATTTTAAGCCTGCAGTATTGCAATGACGCAATCATACGTTGATTGGCGATTTTATAATAGCGCTAAACGAATTATTGGGCATTTGAAATTAGACACAATATTGGTCACCTTTATGCCTACTAATGATAACGACGTTGGAAACCAGCACTTTCTATCTAAAAACTGTTGGCTCATCCTTTTTCTTAAAATCAGAATACCTGAAATACCTGTCGGCTTTCACCGTTCTCAACAGAAATCATTGAACAAAAATATATTATTATTATATTATACGTGTAATATCTATTGCAGACTGTTGTAAATTATATAATCCCACATCCGATTCTGTTGGATGGTGAAAACATGTAACGCATTGACATACACAGTTTGATATGTTGATAATGGAGCAAAGCAATTTTCGATATTTGTACGATCGTTTGTTTTGTAGCCTCACATTATATTTTCCTAAGCTCAATTTTGGAATGGTATCAGTACCAACCGGTTATGACTACAATCGCATGCACCATGTATGTATGCGGATCATACATGTTTCCAAACAACCAACGATTTTCAAACATCATTAAGTGCGATAACTATGGCGATCAGAATAATCAACGTACGCATTTTTTAATTGCGAAATTACAAAATTTGTATTTATGTGCACAGACGCGTATTAAGAACAAATGTAGTATTAAATACTAACTAATCGTATAGCTATGTCAATTTGTCTATTAAATAACCATTTCTTTTGTTGATTTTTCACAGTCGATCTTCGTGGTGTTCATACTAACGGCCTGTTGTGTAGCTCACGCCCAATTGCCTCCACGCATATCAATACCAGGAGCTGTACCGGTTTCCACCTCGCGCTCAAATGCCCCTGCAAGAGTCCGCCGTCCAGTAGCGCTTAAGGCTCAACACAGCCTGAACCCGTCCAGTGTGCCAGTGCGTATTGTGGAAGAACCGAAGCCTGTTACCGAATCCGAAGAGGACGATGTACCAGATGTATACTTGCCTCAACTATTACGCGAACAACAGTTGGCTCAGGCGCAACAAGTGCAATTCCAGCAGGCTGCCGCAGCTTTCCTAAATAACGAACCAAATATCTTGCAGGAATCACAAGCGCCACACTTTTTGAACCATGATGATCCCTTTACTACCAGATTCCCTGAGCGCTCTCTTCCACCGCCAACATCTCAACCTAATCCCAAGCCAGTCTTCAACGACTTCGGAATAGGTTCAAATATCATCAACAGTCCTAGATTCAGTCAAGAAAGGCAACAGTCCTCCCCAGTGCCTGCCCCACAACGCGAACGTGCAAATGTTATTCGCAATCGGCCTACGGCTGTGCGAGAGCAGAGACCTCAATATGATGCTCAGCCTGTGCAGACACCACAAAGACCCAGACCTAAACCAATTGCGGCACGACCGATTGTGGAACAAAACCAAATACCAGATGATAGAGATCACCAAAACAAACGGCAACGCATAGTGGCGCAGACGATTCGCAAATGGCGTGAGGAACACGAAGACGGTAGCATAACATGGGGCTATGAAAATGATGATGGTTCCTTTAAGGAAGAACTTATTGGCGTTGACTGTATTACAAAGTAAGTCTCAGTGACCACGGATATAAGTGAAATTTTTGAGGTACAAGATATTTAAAGATTTCAGCAGCAGAAATCATTTCAAATTACAAACTTGAAATTTCAGACTTGTGTGAATACGTTTAACAGCTACGGTTTCGTTAACATTGCCAACAGGCAATTCCCTTAGATCACCTATCTTTTGTGGAATAGGCGAACCACTATGATTTTTCAACTAATCCCAAACAATTCCTTCATAGAAACACTTCCATAAAATATGGGTCGAAAGCCACTTTGTACATTATGGCCTTAAAACAAAATGTGTAGCTACTCCCTTCAGCGCAGAACACTTTCTTCAATTGAAGCCGCAACATTGCTTAATTTTTATTATTTTGGATGAGTAGAGTTTGAGAATTTAAAAATAGATTCTGCTTTTAAAGTCTGCTGCTATTTCCATAATGTTGCGCCAAGAAGTTTAAAAAGAACCATAGTGGTACTTTCGACCGGATCTGCCTATGGTGCCAAATGGCGGTTTGTGATGATAAATATATGTAAAAATTACACCCCCAAATTGTGAGATTGTTCAGATCTGTAGTGTTGCTAATAATTCAGTTTTGGATATAATAGAGTCCGAAAAGTAAGATTATTTTTTCCAAGCCTATATTCATTTCAAAGAAACTTTGACTTTGACAATCTAACTTAAAATAAGAAATTTTTCCAATATTTTTGTTATAAATACAACTTTTGAGTGGGGATTTTTCTGAATTGTCGTTCTTCCAACCCCTCTTGTTTAAAATATACGAGAGTAGCCAAATAAACCAATTTCACAATTTAGTCTAATAAAATTTTACAAAGCAAAACTTATTCCAAATAAGTTGAAAATGTGAAGAAGGTATTGCGAAAAATTGACGGTCATTTTGACAAGTCACCTTGATTAATTAATTTAGCAATCTTATTTTGTTTTTGATAAAACAACTTACATCTGCTGAAGATGCTTTATTTAAATTCAAATTTTGAAATGCGAGACACTGCATATTGACAAAAGTGATTTCGTAAAAAGTGTTTGATAAAAACTGAAATTTTATTTTTATTCACGTGATTTTATTTTTAATTTGTTCTTTAGATTTTGTTTCAACAAAATAAATTGTCTGCCACTTTCCAACAAGCTCTTAACGTTTGAAGGAAATTCTAAAGCAGATCTATTCGTTCCTCATTGTTTATCAATATCTATTATTATCCCTTTCTTTCTATTCTGTAAAATGAATATTTTTGAAATAGGTTGTTTTTGTCTAAACTCCACAGAGCTTATGAGATATAACAATAAAGCTCCAAATTAAAAAATCGGTTCTTTGAGCAGAGAGCTCCAAATTCCAATTTCACATTAGAAACCTCCGTATTACCGTTCAAACAATTTTACAAAATACATTAAAACTCCATTCCATGTTTATAAAGAATCCACACATTGATATAATTTTAAACGCTTATTGGAATTACCGTGGACTGTAAATCATTCATCTGAAAAAACAACTCCATGTTGCCCTAACTTGGCTTAATAACACATGCAAACCTAAGTTTAATAACTGTGCCTTTCTGGTATTTTAGTCTTGATTTTCGCTTCGGTTATAACTAAACTAGTTTAAGGCGAAATTAGTTTATCTCTGGGTATTTATTATAACTGTCCTTCATTTGAATTTCAGAATTACACTTAAAATACATAAAATGTGTACTGAATTTCTATTCGAAATATAACAATCGATTTCAAAATTCTGTATTCGATATTTGAGAAATCGAAAACCAAATTTCATTAATACAATTTCAATATAGAACAATTAAATTTCGAAACACAATAAATTAGTTTAAAACACACATTAAACACAATTCAAAATACATCAAATGAAATCTAAGCGAACTGATTATTATTGTAATCAGTTTAATCGGTCACGACAGATTATATTGTACTCTACGTCGCTGCATCCATGTGAAATGTGTTTCTTTCCTTTTCCTGTTCTCAATAAAATTCGTCCTGGCCCAACTAATTCCTATATTATGAACATAATTAAAATCCAACGAAAACATGGATCAATATAATACATTTGCATAAAGTAGGTGCATCTGCAAAAAACTTAATTTTTGAACGTGTCTGGATTCAAAATAAATATTCAAATCTTTAGGCTTTAAAATTTCGATTTTAAAAAATAAATGAAATGAAAACTGTGGCTTATGAAAGTGGCAAGACCAAGTTTTGACCGCTTATTTGGATATAGGCTGTATCGAAATGTGGACCGATATGGCCAATTTTCATTAAGATTCGTTCCTGTCCTAAACAAACTAAGTTTCCTGAATATACTCGAGTATTTATGCATACTATGTTTTGTAGAAGCTATAACATCATGGGGCCTATATCAAAATAAGGACTGATATGACACATTTTGCATAACATTCTTCTTTATAGCAAACGAAATACTTGTGCTAAATATCGAAATTCGTTCAATTCATTCATTTTATTGACATCTATTAGTAATTGCAGTCTGTATTGTGAGCACAAGAATCTATGGCGGACGCAAAGGCAGAAGTCATTATGTCGAATTCGATTCTGAGTCCAAAAGGACATCTTTGGTGCGGCGTAACTCCAGTATTTCTAGGTATCACAAACATCAGTACAAATTCTATATACGCTACAGCAAAATTAAATGGAAGTGAAAATGTTATCCATAATATACCCTATATCTAAATTTGCACATAAATTTATTGATCAACTGAGACGACCTTCGTCAAGACCAAATAACCTTAAATTTGTTTATCTTTCCCCGATTCTATTTGAAGTGCTTCGCATTTTAAGTGAAGTGTTTTAAATTTCAATTGATGTTTTGACATTTCATGGCCATTAATTTATATGAAGAAAATCTAACACAGTAATTTGTGAGATAAATCCTCAATAGTTTTCAAATTTCGATTTTTTTCGCTTCTCCGATTTGATTCAAATCTATTCCCACTTCACAGAGGCACATATGGATACGTTGATCCCGATGGTAATAAACGTGAGTACCACTATGAGACTGGCATCAAGTGCGATCCCAACAGACGCAACGAAGACGAAGCGTTGCAAGAGAATGGCTTCGTTAACTACGAGGACAACAAAGCCGTGTTACCGAATGGCATTGAAATCGATATGTCGCAACTGGGCAAAAAGAAATCAAAGCGGCCAGGTGCCAACTATAGAAACTAGTGACCATTACACTTGTATATGTTTACACGTTTCATCCATTCATTCTATTCCTAAGTCCAGCACTGTATATTCATATTATTGTACTTAAACCCGTAGATTTTACTTAAAACACAGTCTTACCATAACAATTCATTTGTATTCTCATACAAGTTGAAGATGTTCATTCAGCAATAAATTAAATGAAATAAGACGAACACGTTAGGTCTAATTTATTACAATAATTGATGGTGAGTTAAAGGGAAGAGGGTTGGCATAATTATTTATTACTAGTATGGTCTTTGACGTCTTATCGGAGGCAGTCGGTTGGGTGGCGTTATGGAGATATCCAGGAAGTCTCCAATGCAAAACTTCGCTTGTGCTAACGTCTTATTATCATCTGCGCCCTTCTGGCCCGTACAGGTAACTCCAATCTCCCGCATTTGAAAGTGATTATTTCGGAAATTGGGGTATACCACTGCGAAATCGAAGTATGTTCCCTTTTTCCGGGTGTCCGGATTAACATCACGCACCAGCGATGTCAGCTCATGGAGAGAGGCGTCCATCCAAGTATAAATTTGCAGCTCATTCGTGGGCACATTGCCGTACATGTATTCCGAAACGGAATGATGCCGTCCCGTCGAACAAAACACCCTTAGAAGTAGGGGACATGTCTAAAAGCGAAGCACAGTTAAACAAAACATTCGTCACTTAAAACATTATCTTCCCACCTTCTCACGATCAATTTGCTTGATCTGCGGCTTCTCTTCTACGATCATGGACTCCACATTGGCCATTATGTGAGTTACTTGTCCAGGAGTAACAATTACCACTAACTTAAAAACAAGAAAATTGCAGAAAACAAATGAAATGAGACTGGCAAAATGTCCGGCTTTTCGTTGTATCGAGCGAAGTTGGCTGCATTTAAATTACATGTATACAGGGGTACTATTTTATCAGAGATTTTACCACACACCGCCAGCTTTTTCCCTTTTGTAGAAGATGCTACTTTGCAGACAGCAGTGTGTTTATATGTTTCATTAATTAATACATTTATTTTGCACAATAAGTGCACAATTATTGTTCGTACACATTAGTGTGCATTCTAATTAATAAAAAAATTTTATTGAAAAATAGTTGGAACCTTCATGTATGAAAATGAAAAACATAGCACAGATTAATAACAATTTCCAAAAATTGACAAATGTTTGATATGAAAAAAATTTTTCATATGTCTGACGAGCCTGTTAATGTGTTACTCCTTAAATTATTTTCATTAACACAGTAGCATATGTATCCAATCATCCAGTTCGAGCGGAGATATTATCAAATAAATCTGACAGTCTGAGTATTCCTCTTACCAGTAAGTAATTAAAATGCAACTCTTCGAAATTAAGGCCACTTTCTCCATACAATACAATTTCGGATTTATTTTAACTTTGTAGATTTAGCTGAAAAACATTTACTCTTTTCTGAATTACCCAATATTTTAATACACTACTACATTTCTGGCTGTTTGTCCGAAAAAGTGTGATTTTGAAATATAATATATTTTTGTCAACGTCCAAAATACGTTAATTTCAGTTTTCTTTCCCAATGTACAATAGCGAAGGGTTTTCTAATGCCGTGTATGATGATTCTCATCCATCCTAATTTTTGTCCCAAAGCGAGTTGCATAGGCTAAAAAAGCTAGGTTATTTAGCTTTATAAACTTAAATAAACAAAAACAAATCGGGCCGACCGAAGATAATGATTTTAAGGTAAGTTTTATCATGGACGGTACTTTTCATACCAAAAAGCATCTTGGATGACACTTTTTATACTAATAAATTTCCTAATACACTTTTCTATATGACAAATATCGTCAATCAGTATTGTTAGTATGAATGATGTGTATCAAGACATATAAAGTGACGCTTTTTTACGTTTACAAGTGTCTTAGAAGGCATATCCAATATAAAATTCTCTTAGAAAATTCTTTTCGATCAGACATTTCTTTTTATTGGTACAATTGAAATTCTCATAAAATTTTCCAAGATTATTGTATAAAACGGGTCATAAAAGACACTTTTCACATAGAAGATACTTTTCGTATGGAAAAATTGTCACGAAAGACACTTTTCATATAGAAAAGTGGCATGAAAGACACTTTTCATATAAAATTATTATGAAACATATTCTTAATACAGAGAAATAAAACATTCCTTTCATATATAAAAGTATAACAAAAAACAAATTTTTCGTACAGAAAAGAGCAATGGAAATCACTTTCCATGTAATATTTTTTATGAAAGAAAATGTAATGGAGAAACTTTTCAAGAAGGCTGATGTCAGACGGAAAAGGTGCAAGTATGACATTTTTTTGAAGACACTTTTAGTATAGAAATGTTTATTACGAAACTTTTTGCTTAACGGCGATGCGTTTTCTTGATATCCTATACCGATATCGTATATAGGATACCAACAAAACACAACCAAAGATACAGGAACATGTAATAATTAATTTTAGGTTCATTTCAAATAGACCAATATATTATTAGTTCAAAATGCCATATTAGACTTACCTCATTTGCTCGCAAATGTAATAGTGAAATGTGAAATGAAATTTCAAACGCTTTATACTTAAACAGCTAATATTCCAATCCAGATCAGAATCTTTTTTACTGGAAACTCAAAATTGCGCTATAATTTAAATCTATTGAGCACTGTGAAAATAAAAAAACTAGCTCTGATTCATATGAGTTTTGGGATCTTCTCTCTAATAACAGCTGTGTGTAATCCATCCCCTCTACCGAGATTTTATTTGTTGCAAAAAGAGCATGGATTTTGTTAATGTAGTGTTTTACTTTCTACTGTATAATCTTCTTTCAAATGTTAAAAATTATGGTTTTTATATAGAAGCAGTTATTGTGACTAAATGAGATATCGGTTGTGAGGAAAACTCCGGCAAATTCGTGACCAAGCTGCAGTTGAAATTTGTTGTTTTTGTCGGCAGTCTGAATATGCTATTAAATTCAATAATGGAATGAACGTTGAGTCTGAAGTCAATTGCCAATTTCTGTGTCACCCTTTACTAATACTCACCTTTGGTAAGCGTCTTTGTTCAAAATATGAATGCGAAATGAAACGCAGTTCAATTCGCCCATAAACGATTGTCAAAAGCTCATGGACGACAAACAAATGGAAAATTTGTATTTTGCGGAGCGAAAAAAGAAATGAAAAAATAGTCACGGAAGAGAACTTATTAATTTGCAAAGAGTTCAAAATATACTGCAGTAGAGTTGGTGAAATTCAATCAGTGCGTAAATCAATCCACGTTTAATTTCTACGTCCGTAATCCAGCGAATCACAAAACTTTCGTTACTATTTTAAGCCGACCACGGAGTTTTCGCCTGCACCTGCACCTTCTCACTTTCGAAGAACATCGCACGTAAGTACATATGTGTGTAATATATATACATGCACGTAGTTGCGGACATATATCGTCCAACCATGTACTACATACATCCTCTTCGAGGTGATTGATATACGGCTTATATAATAATCTGTGGAACAACAAAAGGGAGTTCTGCCACTACAGAATGTTCGAAACAATGCCGCTTTTGAAATTTTGCAAATTAGCATCTTTGTGTTCTTTTTTCAAGTTCGTTTTCATCGATGTGTTTTACCTCCTATTAAAATCCTATGGTCGGAAGATCGATTTATGGCGTCCCCTCCAGTAGGACGAAATTCATTCTTCAAGCATTATGCGCGATAGCGAGAGAACAGTACATACATTGGAGGAAATTGGTGGGTGGCCCTTTGATGACGATGATTTGCGGTGTGACGTCTATCATTCAGTTCGCATACAAGACTGTTATTCTTGCTTATTCGAAATTTTCAACAAGTCTTCATTTGTGTTCGTTATTGTTGCTCAAAACGATTTGTTTTCTGACGTCCGTTGTACATTCATTTCAACATACATTTGCACACATTTACATACAAATATGTGTTACTGAATTCGGGCATCAGACTTTTAGATGAGCAATTCAACTTTGTTGCCCTGTAAAGGACTCTGCGCTGAAAAATGAATATTTAGAAAAAAATTCTTGTAATCACAGAATATTTGATAGCATATTTTTCAAGGCCTTCGAGTTTTTCGAAACCTTCGAAGGCCAGAGAAGAATTGTATATATAGAGCCTATATTGGGATTGGTTATCGAATTCATTTTTAAAGGGACAGTTTTTGTTCTAATTTTTCGGATTCTAATCTATGAGAAAATCCTAAATAGGAATTGTGATGCATAGAGCGAAATGTCGAAAGAATTTTTATGAATGACACTTTCGGAAAGTAAATGCATCGACATATTCATGAGTCTAAAACTTAATGCGGGTTCAGGCCCCGTATAATTGATAGATGCCGGTTAGTACAGTTGTATATTTAACTCCTCATTGCGCAAGACCCTAAGAACAATTTGTTTTATTGCTCGTTAGCGTTCGAATAAAGGCTGGGCACCCATCATCAGCATCTGAAACGTTTACTTTTGAAAATTGTTTCAAGCTAACTCCGGATAGCATTCTATTTGGAATAAACATACTAGTAAAACTTCAACAAACAATAGTCATGTAAAATCTTACCGTTCTGAAACTAAACTGAATAATTACACATTCGTACAAACAACAGCATACAGCTTACCTTCAAAACTTACCCTTGATATGTGTTGTTGACGTCTCTTAATTTAATGTGATCACACAATATTTTTAATCCTATTGCTTGTAAGGTTTTTGTCACCAATCGAATTACTGTGTAGTAATTTGTTCAATATCCAGGTAACTTTTACAAACGTTTTCTTGTCTGTGGTTGAAGTCACCGCAAATGTTACCACAACGCCGGATGTATATCTTTCAGTATATGTAAACAGCAAAATCTATATCACTATGGACTTTAATAGAAACCCAGTACTGAGCGCTAAATCAGGTCCGGTTTCGAACAGACATTCGCAACTCAGACGTTGGCTTTTCTTATAGCAATAATTACAAACGTCTGCCGTTTTGCTTATTTTTACATTTGTGTTAAGCTTTATCACTGGCTATTTCCTATATAAAGTACGGGAGAGATTTTCACACATTCTATTTTTACGCTCATTGAACGGAAGCTACTGTACGGAACGTCGGTTCCAGAAGCCTTTATACTCGTATACCGAAAAAATGACGTAGTTGATATGGACTAACATTTCAAATAATTAACTGACGCGTCAAACAATTTAACTGCGAGCATGGTTGGAGTTAAGGATCCAACAACAGTTGATATAAAACCATTTGAGGAAACGTAGGGCTTCAGCGCAAATCAGTCATAATCCATACTTTCCGTATCACAGGTTTTATATACCAGAAAATAAAGTTACCAATTATACATTTTCTATAACATATAACAAAACTATATAACAAAACCTTCTTAAGAAATATTCTATGTGCCAATTTAATTCTTGACAACATTGCTTTGCATGACGGTCACCATGTATCAGGTCTTAGAAGAATCTTTTGAATATTAATACTCCTGAGAGACAAATTATAAGAAAATCGGTTGAAATATAGCTTTCATATTGAAGCGTGTTTCATAAGAAACCTTTTTACAGTAAAGTGTCTCATAAAGAACGCTGTGCAGGACATTATAGGGGATTGTCACGGAAGTGTAATGGAAGACATTTTTCTTATAGAAAAGAATCATTCAAGGCAATTTTCTTATAGAAAAGTATCACTAATGACACTTTAATTATGTAAAAATATTCTTATAAAGTAATAAGTAATGATAATAAAGTTTGTAAGGGATATTGGTGCCATTGATTTCAACACTAAGTTGCATTTGAAACTATTTTGTACAAGTGGCTAAAAACTTAATAGCTGATTTAACCGGAGAATTACTAAGGTCTCGCAATCACGAATTAAAAATCCTTTGGCTGATTTGTAAATTCGATGCGTATTATTCTGCTGGTCATGGATCCATCAGGCGCATGTCCCTGCCCAATATTTAGCTCAAGCAATCTGAGTATAATGTATTGACGAACATGATCTATTATTCCACTCAATCAGTGGCACCTATAGTTTAACGGTGACTCCGAAAGTCATAGATTACTATATTACAAATCGTTAACCTAAACACACAACTATTTCAGCTCTCAGCAAATTCTGCTGTACAACAAATATTTATTAAATTACAAGCAACATTACCGGATGTTTCGATGAGGCCGGCAGTGTTTATACCTACACCCCATTTTTATTAGATTGGAAACCATATCTCTCTCATTCGAATCTATTCAATATTTATCTACGATTTCATTCAAATTAATATGAACAGATTTTAGCGAGTAACAGCTACCGCCAATACAAGCCCTTCGCACCATCTAGTTCTACATTTACAAAAATTTAAATGTTAAATAAAACTTTGTTTTATTTCCCTTTCACCTATTTGCTAAGCCAACTCTAGATTTTATGAAGCCTGGGGATTTCTCCGAGACTTACGTGAGAAAGCTATATAAGTTATTGGTTAGGTTTATATTAAAGTATAGCTCTGCTGTGAGGAATCAGGCACACACATTATCACATTATCAGGTTTCGAAAAATATTTTTTGATCTTCTGTTTGGGGAAGGGCTACGTAGGAATCAACGTTTTGTCCTATCATGCTATTATCATACAGTCGCATAATAGTGGTGATATAATAATGATAGTGGAGGTACAGAAGTGAGATGATCTGACGCAGAGAAGACCCTCATTAAATTCTGCAAAGCTTGAATTGTTTACTTTTGAACTCAAAATTGTTGACCTATCTCTTCTGAAGCAAGAGGGCGCAGCTTATTTTTTGTACTTCAATGGGTCTAATTACATGGACCATTTTTCCTAATATCGCGACCAATATGTGTGTATGTGAGAATGTGTTGTTGTCCTCCTATGTCCTTTACGTGATGTCAGGTAATTCATCCATATGTTTCTTTACATTTATTTCACTTATTCGACCAGATATAATAAACCAAGCAACAGCTGTGGCGACTATTATGTGAAACGCCTTTTCCGCTACCCTAACGTATTTAGTCAAATCCATGATTTAGCGATTCGTGTATTCTCGGAAACTTGTGAATTTGTGTTCCGATTCACAAAAATGCGGTAATCTGAGGTGATAAAATTTGTTGACCTATTAAGGGTAACGGGGAGGGGTGGACATTTTCACCGTGCAGAAATTTATTTCGCTAGTGCTATAACGCCTTGGTAATTGCTATGGGGAGAATGCCACGATTCATCGCTGATCAGCAGAAAGTTGATGTTAAGCCGTTAACAATTAGAAAAATTAGATATGGTGGAATATAAACACAATGTGTATATGTGTGCGTTGAATTGTGCATTATGAATGTGATATATTCACAGTCACTTCCAGTAGTATTCTTTCTGAAACCATTGTTGCTTTTGATATTTTATCGTTCACGGGGCATTCGTTGCACCATTGGTCCTATTCCGGAGACCATTGCAGTTGAATTGTACGGCATATTTCATCTCATATTTTTAAAAATTATTCGATTATTTTATTATTCGATTATTCGTGTTTCAAAAATTATCGACCGAGTCAGATTTAGAGGGGTGGTGGTATAGCTATTAACTGTTTTGAGAACGATATCTCCAATTTTTATAATATCTCCGATATTTAGATTATGGGAAACTTCAATAAGGTGGGAGAGGCATGCGCTATGTTGAATATTTTTGTACATCATAACATCATGCCAACACGCTTTGATGTAGTCCATTAATCATCTTCGTTCATTGTTTTGTTTTTTTTTTTCTTAATGTCTCACCCTGTGCATGTTTTGGATCAGTTTTATTGTCCTATTATTTCAAGACATGCTTTTAATTTTGTTTCTTTAAATGTTAAAGTTCAAGATGAATATTTGTATAAGTCTGTAACTCCAGAAGTGCAGAGTAACACTACTATTTTGATTGATTTTTCGGATATGTATGCTACAAGTAATGCTGATTGTCAGTTAAATATGTTTATGTCTGGTTTTTCATTTATCCATTCTGCTATCTCACTTAAGAAGAAAAAGATATATACGCCACATGATAAATGGTACTTATTGCCGCAAATTTTTTGTCTCCCTTCAAGACGTGATTTAGTTTATTCTGAATATATTAATGATCCCAATGATGTTAACTGGAAAATTTATTGTAAGGGCAGAGATCGTTGCAAAATTGTCTGCAGAAAACTGAAAATTGAGGTGCATGCTGCACTTTTGGAAAATACCAATAGGTGGCATTTGCAATCAGGGTAATTTTGATATTGATGTTGAGCAAGTGAACACGCATTTCATCCGTAACCAACAGAACGTAGCTATGTATCCCAAAACCCAATCGGCGAATAATGGATTCTCCTTTTGAGTGCGTTAGCTTCTATGAATTGTGGTCTACGTTTTCTTTTATTAAGTCAAATGCTCCAGGGGCAGATTGTCTATCATTGAAATTTTTAAAATAATTTTTCCACCAATTTTTTCCCATGTTTTGCATATATTCAATACGTTTATAGTGGCATCTTCTTCTCCAATTACGAAGAAAAATTATTGATTACGAGAATTTGAGCCTAATTTCTTCAGTCTTAATATTTTCAAAGATTTTGGAGCACATTTAGTGTCAGTTATTGCATTTCATTGTAAGTTAGTTGCTTCTGATTGACTGTCAGTGTGGATTTCTAAATTATAGGAATAACGTTGGGCTACTTATTAGTAATTTTTATTTTGTACTTGAATGACCTGTTTAGTAGCCTTGACGGTACATGCATTCCCTATTCATTTGTTGATGTATAATTGTTTTAATATCCTCCAAAGTAATATTAATTAAGCGTTAAATTTGGTCTGCTCGTAGATGACGCAAAATAAACTCTCAGTCAACATTCCAAAAACTAAAGCTATGCTTTTTTCTGACCATGATTTAAATTTGAGTTTATCTTATAGTGGCACAAGTATTGAAGTCGCCAATAGTGTACATTATTTGGGAGTAGTTTTAGGCGACAAACTAAACTTTAACTATTATGTGGATAATTTAGTGCGACATTTAAATCATCCATCTTGAAGTTTTTATAACAGTGAGTTAGTGTTGCCCAGATCGGTGAAGGGGTTTCATGGGTCATGCTTATATCACGCCTAGTATTCTATATTGTGTAGAACTATATAGTGGTACAAGTAAATAAAACATGAGGAAAATTCAAATGGCGTTTAATAGAGTATGAGATATTTGTATTCACTGAGGCGTTGTATTCACATAACACCGTATGTATTTTTAAAATTTTTGTCGATTTGAAGTCTTTGTTGTTATTTTAAAAAGTTGTTCGACTTTGTAGTCCTCTTTTTTAATTCGATTAATTTTTCACATTCTAGTTTCTTATTTCCAAAATAACCACATTCATGGGTCGTGCTTTTATAGTAAATGTAGCACACATTTATAATTTACTATCTGGCCATTAAAAATATTTTAGATTATGTCCTGATTCTTAGAAAAGGCACATTCTGCAACACTTTTAGGCTTCCTAGTAAAATTTTGTTTTTAATTAAATTGTGAGCAGCCGTTACTTATAATTAATCTTTTTTCATATTTTATGCCTTTATATTATATTATATAAATTTATATTTCTATAAATTTAATATTTATTTTTTATTACGTTTTTTTATATTTATGTTATTGAACAGATTAAATCTAATATATAATTAACATATATTTGGCCAGAAGGTGTTAAATTACAAGCTAAATAAATGAATAAATAAAATGTGCAGTTTTCACATTTCCTACAATTAACAAGTAACTAATTGAACTTAATAAGAAAACCACATATTTTAATATGATGGTATTTCAGATTTATTACACTATTACTTATTTCATTTTATCTCTTGTTCATTTGAAAACTTGTGCGTACTGTGGTTGTCAAATTTTTATCTTACCATTATATCTTAAACGCATTTTTGTTTTTTTTTTGGTTTCAGGCAAGATGACTTCAACGCCCCCAAAAAATAATTGTAAATTGAAATCTACTCAAAACAGTAGTGGTTCGGCCAGTATCGATAAGCTGTCACCCGACCAAGATATTTTCATAAATGCCGCTGATGGTTTACCCAGCCAGCATCCAACGTTGCCCGATGGCGAAGTAGACAGTAATAGTGAACCAGAGGTCGACCCCGACTCCTTCGACGACTTGCCAACATCGATCATAGTTACCAACATACACTCAGAAGTCTTTGCCGATCCCCAATTGAAACATCAAATGGAAGAACTTTTTCGTACATTTAGTGATTCGGCTACGTTTCAATGGCTGCGCAGTTTCAGGCGACTTCGCGTCAACTATGATAATGCAATTGCTGCGGCCAATGCTCGCATTAAGTTGCACCAGTATGAATTTAATAAGAAAACTGTCATTACATGCTATTTTGCGCAGCCAGTAACACCAGTGTCTCACAAGAATCTACAGCCACCGGCTCCAGTAAAACAGTTCCTAATATCACCTCCAGCCTCTCCTCCAGCTGGTTGGGAGCCGAGAGAGGAAAATGAGCCATTAGTGAACCATGACCTATTAGCAGCGTTGGCCAGTCTAACGCCTGGCGAATCTCATGAACTGCATCCGCAGAGTGAAGACCAGCCTGCTATAATTGTGCATACAGCAATGTTGCCCGAAAATTCCTCGGGCGCTTCAAACACAGGTCCCAAAGCGCCAATTGTTCAAACTAAATGTCCGGAAAGAGTGTAAATGTTAATAAGCATTGGCTTTGTTTTTTGTTGAGGCGAAGAGTATGAGGGCGGGCGAGAGAAACGGAAATGTCTTGTTGAATCATGTAGATATTACGGCTTCTCCCTGCACAAGGTTACATTTCTTTACATTCACTCGGAAAAAGCATAACTCGACCTTCTGTTACAGCTTTTGCAGACCCCAAGTAAAACCTCGATTGTGGCAGCATAAGAATTTGTGTCGATAGATGTCTAGTTATGGGCTTTTTCTAAGTGGTGTAAAGATATTTTATACACTTATACGTTTGTATTTATGAGGCTGTTGTTTGTTTTAAAACTAAAGCTGTACGCAAGTAAATTTGAGGAAACCAAAAATGTTACATACGTCAAATAATCTTGATCACTATCTAAATGTAATCATTTTGAATTGAATTCACGAACAATACCTGTTAGATTACTAATGTGATTGTTTGTTTTAATTGTAGGTGCATTCTATACAGTAAAAAAGCAACAAGAGCTCATGGTTCGTGTATAGTTTAAGTTATTAGTTAGTATTTTATTATTGTACATAGAGATATATATGTTAACGACGACTAAGCGCGCCAAGGAATAAAGGGCGCACTCTGTTCACACACAACGTAAGCGATTTTTCACAACTGTAATCCATCCTTAAATTTCATTTCTCTTGTTTGAATTTAAGCAGCGATTATGTTGTAACTATTTTAGATGAATATTGATTGAGTTTACTACCTGTTTGTTACATAGATTTTAAATTACAAAAGTTCTATGAAAATCTTATATACGAATAAATACTGGCTCTGTCTTAAAATCACCTATGCTATTTATGAATAATTGATGACAACTGCTGAAGGTCGTAGCGTTGTAGGAAATAAATACCGTTCCGAATGATGTAGAAGTCAAAAAAGGGGGAATGCGTAGTAAATATTAAATAAAGTGTATTTATTGTACATTATTAAGCAATCAATAGCCTATAACAACAGAAAAATTCAAAACAAATAAGAAACAACATGTCTTCGAGTGCAAGAATACAAAACATAAAGTAAAAAACATACTGAACATGTATTAGGAATGCAACATTTGTAAGAGCTTTGGAATATGAAGATAATATATTTAACGGATGTATTTTGGTGAGTATACTGTGAAGCAAAAGCTTGTTTGGTGCTCTCCCCTATTTTTTTTCGATATTCTTCAAAGGTACCATTTGCTCTGGGTCGTATGGGACCGCACTGTGTCTTCTCGGTTTCCTTCCAGCGCATTGGGCGAACCAAGTGTCGCCTTTACCAAAGTTTTCTCCGTCCTCTATGGACTCTGGCATAGGTTCGTTCATTGTCTCTGGCAAGAACATGACCCACCAACCGGACAATAACGAGATTAAACCAAAAACAACGGCAGGTATCTTTGGATCAAACGAATCGAGTAGCGTGATGAGTGGTGTGAGTGCACCTGATAAACGAGCGCACATAGAACCCAAACCCATGGCAGAATTACGTACCACAGTAGGGAATAATTCGGCAGAATAATTGTATATGACCGCAAATGAGCCAGCTATGAAAAGTTTGCCCATCATAACAATTGCGGTCGAGGTTGTGCTACCTTGCTCAATGTAAGCAGCTACAATGCAACAAATGCCACCGGCTATCATCAACGTGCTTGTGATAGGTCTTCTGCCCAAACGGTCCAAGACCATAACTATAGTGAAGTAGCTAGGGAATTCCACCAGTCCCATAATGAACAATATCAGATACGGATTTCCATATAGTTTGCCAGCACTCAAGGAGAGACCGTAATAGACCAGAGAGTTGGCAAACCAACACATGCAGACATTCAGTGTTTTCATTCGCAAGTTTGGCGTCTTGAATAGATCACCCAAGCCAGCACTAGATTTTTCTTCAGCAGCTTGTTGAGCTTTCGCTTTTTGTAAATAATAGTCCCTATCCACACTAATTCCAGACATATTGATTTTAAGGCCATTTGCTACTATGTCAATAGCTTCTTCTGCACGGCCTTGCATCCATAACCAACGCGGAGATTCATCCAACAGCCACCAATGGCCCAAGAACAACACACCATGTAAACCATATATAACTTGCAAAATTTGTCGGTCTTTAATCAAAGCACCCCAACCAGCTACTAACATAATGCCAGCGGCAAATACCGCCTGGAATGGAAGAATTGTAAGTACATTCTAAGCACAACATTATAGTTTATTTTACCTGGAATGCTATTCCGCATGCGGTACGTTTGCTGGGCCCCACTAACTCCATAGTTAGCACAAATCCGCATATGTAAGCACCGGCTGAACCAAATATACCCAGAAGGTAACGGGCCATCATATACGAGAAATACTCTGGTATGAACGCTACTGCTATGCCAATGATCAGTTGCAGTAGTGCTGACCAACAAAATACGGTTTTCCGGCCGACTTTATCAGCCAAACCGCCTAGCGCTACAGCACCGGTGAAGACGCCCAACATGAAAATTGTTTGCACTATGCTGCCCATCCAACGGCGATCGCAGACGAAATCCCAGTCGATAGTACGAGATGTTTCGTAATATGTACGATCGTAGACATACGAAGTGCAAGCCACTGTCTCATTGTGGGCATTGTACATTTGGCAAGAATCTAGATCTCCGTTTTCCTTAAGTGGTATCGCAGCTAGTATAGCCGATGAATTCCAAGGTACGTATGAAAAACTGCTGTTGTCTACGCCCTCAATGAAACAACGATGCTCGGGTACGGCTTGAACTGTGACTAGAGATAGCATGTGCAGACCTGCAGTAAGGGCCGAGAGCACATGCAGGAAGAACTGAAAGGCTTGATAGCGACCAAATTCCCCTGTAAAACGAAAAAAAAATCGTTTTATGCATCAATTAGATTACTTCTGGTATTTCGCAAAAAATAAAGTTTATGTTGTAAAAATGTTGAAACTGTTGACGCATTAAACAAAAACACTGATCTTTACATACACTTGGTGAAGGAACTGAAACTGTCGATTGTCATTCATAGACACGCATTTACAATTACCCTTCTTAATAATAAGATTTCGTCGTTTTATTGATTTTTCAATAAATCAAGTATTGTTATTTCAATAACTCAGAGCAACTTATAAAAAGAGCAAGTGATGTGGGTATTAAGATGTGAAGTTTTGCCAAAATGATTACTCTTCAGTTTTAATAGATCATGACTTTAGTAAAGGCGTGAAATTGATTATGTTGTCAGCTGATTCAATGGACAAATAATTATTTTAGCATAGGCTAGTATTCCCCAAAAGATTAGCAAGATCCATAGTCAATAAACAAATGAATGAAATGTCGTATGAAATACGAAATACAAAATAATTGAAATATTTCATATTAGCGCACAAAGTTAATAGTTTGACGTTGGGTTTCCTGTTTATACAGTTTTTTCGTACCTTCTGATGTTTTTGGGAAAGAATGAAATATTGGCATTAAAAAATAACAAATTAAAAAGAACAAGCCCCTGCGTTCGGTCATTTAATTTAATTCATATACGTAACTTACAAATGTTTTTCTAATTTTATTCCTCGCAGAGGTTCAGATTAGCACTCATACATAAATGACATCTAATATAATAATAATATAGTATTTTCAACCTTAAATTTGTATTGTCTAACATGATAATACCTGTCCTTTATTGCAATAGCTTTAAATCATATAGTTATAAACTCCTAAATAAGACAGTTTAATTGATTTGGGTTGTAAAGAGTTCTTGCCGGGAATTTTACCAAATTTACCCAGTAGAATTAATAGCTAAATGCCTTAAATTATGTCATATGACATGGACCGTCGTTCGTTGTGGAAATTTTGTGACGTAAATTATTTAGCAAAGTGAGTTGTTGGTTTGCTTAACATTGCTAACAAAAGTAGACTAGTCTTTGTTTCGTGATGTTATCTACGATATAGTAAATTCTGTTATAATCCTAAGCAAGCATAAGCCTCGTTATTATCAAATGAATGTGAAATGAAGCAGAAAAAAATTCCAAAAGCATATTGACGTGATAAAATCACAATTACATAAAATGGAATTATGCCACGTAATGCCATTTGACAGCTGCATAAGAACCAAGATTACATAACATGATCGCAATACAACGTTCTTAAAACTGAATACTACTATTAATGTTGTGGAAAATTGTTTTCCGTCATGTCTATTGCGGTTGACTATTAAATAATATAAGCAAACCACAAATGATCAGTTTGAAATGCTACGTCTATTTGGCGCTAAACTAGCCGGACTTGTCTTCGAATTATAACACTGACGGACAAAAATCAGATAATTAAATATATGATATGAAATATGATAAGTTTGCATTGAGAAATATTTTTAAATCACAATCACATGAAATATGATTTTAAAATAAATTGAAAACTTCAACTCATGCAAAATATATACATATTTGTAAAAGCTGTCGATTTAAAATTATAGAAATACAATATATATGCTTTTAGCTGCCTCGAATATTTTGAATGGCATTTGAAATCAGCTATCTTTAAGACTTAACTAAATTATTTTTTTTTACCGATATTATACCTTAGTTATCCATTAAAGAAGATAATGACAGAACATCAATTATGTTCGTGTTTAATCATCTCCACTAGGTTGCACAAGATACACAATTTTCGTTAAAAACAACGATTAACCGTGCTCAAATTCTGGTAATCTTTCTTGAGTAATAAGATTGCGTTTATCAATTAACACTAGGAACACTCATACATACATAGATCCGATCAAACAAATGTATATAAATATGAATTGTAATACAAAATACTTTCGTATAATACTTAAAACATGCTAAATTCTGGCGATAAGTTTAAGCGAGTATATGGCTACATGAGAACTTGAAAATTGCATATATTATGTGGAATAATGAAAAAATATTTTCTAAAACTGATGCATTTTGCCACGAAACGAGTTTAGTGTCAGACTTCATTGTGTTAAGACGACAATGATAAAAGAGCTCAATGAAATTATTAAATCATTTTTTGCATATGCTAACGTGTCTATAAGAAGCTTGATTTGATTTGTTTGTGCATGATGGGAGTATTGTTATATCGAGAATTTTTTCACAATAACTTGTTTGGAACTGCGAAAGTCAACAATGTCACAATTGTAACAGACTTGGTGTTTCCATCATTATGGTGTTATTAGTGTATCGCTTTTGTCAACTGATTTTTTAGCATCGCTTCCTGAACGTATAGATATCCTGATACTTAATCTGCCTTAAAATTCCTAAAAGCAAATTTATATATATGTATATCATGTATAATTTTTATTTAACGCAATGGGTTGCTGTGTTGATTTTATGGATGTATGTGGGCAAATATAGATACAGTGATTGATAAAGCTTGAACCGGTTTTTCTGAAATTTGTACGTCCCCCAGTGCAAATGGGCTATTGCGTTATTGCATTCAACGAATGCAGTATTATTAAAATTGCCGCGAAATGTACAGAGCAGGTAGTAAAAACGAACAACAATTCCTTTACATCTCATGAGTGAAACATAGGAGAGTTTCCCACATTCAGTGAGCTTACACATTCCATTTTAAGATGCACTCAACAGAACTTTTACTATCTACAAGACTTGTGGATTACTATTACTATTACTATTAGAAGTGTTCATCAGACAAAAAATAATGATATTGATTGTATCGTCGTTGAACTGGGAGTCATGTGGACGATAGTTGTGTGTACTAAGCATCGATCAGCGGTTAGTAGCTTTGATTAAACTATCATTTAGTTCGTCGGCATTAATAGTATAATAATAATTATAGTATAATAATTATTATTAAAGTGAACAAAATTGAAAATTTTCTAGATGTGAAGTCTTTATCTAACATTATTCGTAGCAATGGTAATGTGAATAAGAAGCATAGCATTGTGGTGTAGGTGATCAACGAAGTTCCTTCTCAATTTCCTACAGTAATTAAGCATTATCTATTGTTTCAGTTGATTCCTTGCTCACAGCGTTTTCCATCAACAAATCGATTCTTTCTGGCAACAACGGGTTTCCTTTAAACCTCTTTTTTTCCTTGCATTGCTGTTTATTACTTCTAGCACGATACGATATTAATTTTGTCAAATTTTTCAATAAGTTTAGATCATAACCAATTTTGATTGAATCTTTTAGAAACTATATTAATGCCCAAAACGGTTATGATTTCTCTGAATTTGGAAAAGGCGTTTGGGCTTTTAGAGAGAATACGTACAAATTATTATATGTATTCGCATTTATGTAGCAGAATGCAATGTTTATATCTGAATCGGTTTGCCTAGGCTAACATTCGGATTAGAACGGTGTAGATCCTTTTATTTTGTTTTTGAATGGGTTTTGTTGTAGAATATTATTTGTGCTTTATCTTACGTAAGGTGTTACTTGAATTTGTTGGAACTTGAATTGGTCTTACAATGTCGACGCTATTGATTTCGTCCATTGCATTGAATGCTTTAATTTAAGATCTTACGATTTTATTCTTCGATATCTTTGTGTAGAAATATATAATCAATAACTTTTCAAATACTTAACAGTTTTTTGTATTATCGGTATTTTGCGTCCATAGCTATCAATTTGTATGGCATGTTGCGTTGATGCCTTAACTTCAAAACCAAACAGTGAAATTATTGTCGTTGTAATTCTCCCTCCACATTTATATTATATTATTTTTCAAATACGTTTCGCTTGTTGTCGATTGCCCGTTTTGCTCTTTACATTAATAATAATCCTGCATCGTTAAACTTTTCCATACATTGCGGAGTGCCCTAAATATTGTAGTTAAAATTGTTGATTTTTGTAATTAAGTTTTTAAGCAAATTAAATGGTAGTAAGAAAAGATATTATATTGTAGTCCTGAATGAAGCACAATTAAACTAAATCAAAGTTAAAAATAGTGAAATAAAGGAGTGACTTTATGTGCTTTAAATTTGGAACACGGGCATTCGATTTATTTTTGTACAAAGAAACTCTGTTGAACAGTGTACAATTGTATAATTGCTGATCTGGTTTAAACCACATACATGTTTTGGATATAAACACATACATACATACACTTTCATCGTAATGCCGATCTTTCTTCCATTAAAAGTAAAGAAATTGAATGCGAAGCCTTCCAGCTTAATTAGACCATTTAATTAATTTACACTTTTCGATTATTTGATCTTTTCGGCTTTGGATAGGATGACTAATCACAAAATGGCAGCAGCAGCAACAGTGAATTGTTACAAAGTTAGTACAATTACAACGTTCTTCCTTTTCCTTGTTGAATATTTAAGTTCGCATA
This sequence comes from Philornis downsi, assembly GCA_019455685.1. Lineage (NCBI taxonomy): Eukaryota > Metazoa > Arthropoda > Insecta > Diptera > Muscidae > Philornis > Philornis downsi. The sequence continues at coordinate 497,815 of JAHXMU010000737.1, read as the reverse complement.
ATGTAATAACTTGTGAAGACCGGTTCGGATTGTTGACCAAAGTTATATTAGTTAATAATGTTTATTGTTTAAGTTTGTTTGGTTTTCTTTGTTTCTCGTTATGAGATGTCAAAATATCAGAGATATAAATAGCAAGCGTACACATAGTCGTACATTTTCGTTGCCATGAACGATTTTACGGGTTGGGTTTGTGGCACCTCCTCGGAGCAAATTAAAGATTCTTAGTCTTATCATTTATTTATAAAAATAACAGAATGACATGTTGATTGTTCCATAGCTTACTGAGGGGCGCCAACATAATTTGCATTTACATGTGTATTGGGAACAGAACGCAAATTCGTTCAAATCAATTGATAGTTTATAAAGCCTACCACTTCGCTCAATTCGAATTCAATTGAAACGCCTTTCGCTTTTTAGTCCATTCAATTGATTCGGTAAATGGATCAAAGGTAATTGTGGTACATTGGGTACGCACAATGTTCAATCAACTTGTCATCACATGTGGAATTCATAGAGTTTTTAAATTGGTCTTTCTTTATTTGACATCAATCCCATTCGTGAGATTTTGGCGCAGACGTTTGATTAATCAGCAAAACGCACTTATACTATACTGTGCAAATATGTATATAAAATGTATTTAATGACCCCATGTTATCACCACTTTTTGTTATTGTTTTAATTTAGAAACAAACTTTCATATCTGTTTGTTAATTTTTTGAGTATTGGTGTCACGTACATGCATATCATGCACGGAAGGATTGGCAATTTTGTTAATGTTTCCGAAAAGGACTAAAGCTTAATCGCAAAGCCGATAATTTCACACGCATGTAAAGGCAGCCAGTCAGTCTGTCAATATTCATTGTCGATCTAATACTGTATCATTCACCGTTGCTGTTGGGATGCACCGAAAGCTATCGAAATGAACAACTATAGCACATATTACGTTTAAATCTTAGACAGAAATGAACAACTGTGGCAATTATTACGTTTAAATCTTAGGCAGCCTTATAAAAGCAGTACCCTATCAATCGTCATAAATCTTAATATTGAATGAGTATCGTTCCTCGTTGGTGATTTACCAATTGTTGATAAAACTGTTTAAACATCTCTGTGCAAAATGAAAATTGAAAGCTACAGCAATAATTGCGATTAAACAGATATTTCATTATCTAGATTTTGCATGTATTAATAATAGATAAATTCAGTTTCTAGCTAATTAAAGCTGTCTGTCCTCTACTTTACTGTTAGCACATTTAAAACAATTCAATAATTTGGAATACAGTGACTAATAACAGCGACTTTCGTTGATCACATGCGAGGTTAAGCTCACAAAGAAGCAGCCACGACTTCATTTAATTCTACAATCACTTTTTGTCGAATGTCGAATAGAACAATTAGGATAAGTCTATCACCCTCATTTTGATAACGACAATTATGAAGAGCTGATAAAGTTAACAGACTCTAGTAGTTAGTAGGTGTACATACCTACATTTCAATTTCCAAGATAAGTAAGCGCACGTTCTGTAATTTGTGGCAAATTCATGTGCCATATTGGACTGTTAACTAGATCTACGACTGAGTAAGTCGATGGCTTACCTAACTTGCCCATCAGTTCCTCCAGTACGTAATCCACAGCCATGTTACAATAGTGGGTAGAATGATTGGGCTAACAAGGTTAAATGTGTATCTTGACCGATGGTTATCTGTTGTTAGTAACAATGTAATCCGCAACAGTTATTGTATTTTGCTTGTTTCAAAATCTCATGTTTTGCGTATGTCTTATGAATTGGGGGTTATTCAACCTCTGAAGTGTTGCAAATGATGAACCAGTTTAATTGCCAATGCAAATAAAAAGAAAAAGAACGCCGTCATTAAAAATCAAACAAATTTTGGTTATACAGACAGTATAGGAATTACGGCAACGAGCGTATCAACGCTCAACTCTCAGTCAGAGCTAAAGCCAACCAACCGATACGAGTGTGGACTCTAACGCACTTATAAGACAACTAAAGCAGCACAGCGCCAACAGGTTGCTGGAAGTTGGTGTTGAGATCTTCTACAGGCGAATGGAAACACACCATATCTTTTGACGTACTTGTTGTGCTCATTTGGCGATCAGTCTCATGGCGTTGTGTTCGTTGTTCTCTTTTCGCTAAATGTGTTGTTCAAGAAGTGTTAATAACTCATGTGTGTGCATATATATGGCATTAGGAAGATATGTTGATGCCAATTCTGAAGACAATGAAATAGACAGATAGTAATGAGAGTTGAGTGATTATACGATTTAAGTGTTGGTTGACTTTTAAGATTTGCTCATGGAAAGATAAATCGTAGATAAATTTAGTAACTGTCCGCAAAAAAATTATTTATTATATTATTTAACTATTGATAAAGTTAGTTAACTGAATTTATTTCATAAAGCTGATTTCCAGATTTTTTTTTTGGAAATTTGAATTTTAAGCTTATAATAGTAATTGTAATATTAAATTATAATAATATAATATAAATGTAATTTAACTATTTCAATAGCAACCAAAAAGAAAGACTGTATTTTAGTGATTTCAATATTTGCATTTGTTACTTTGGACCTAGTGATAGTGTTGAACATGCATATGTTTGTGTAGGGTGTGGAAAACAAAATTTCCTGTCTCAGACTTATCTGACAGCGATTAAGAGGGACGTCTTGTTGCTGTAGATCAATTAATTTCTAATTATAGACATTTATTTCACCGCGCATAAGATATGATGCATGCATTGTTGTTTCCAGGCAAAATCTGAAGAGTCGGCAAGTGAGCCTATTGCATAAGTGAGCCTATTTGCAATAAAGCATAATACGAAGAAAAGTGTTGTAGTTATGGGAAAGTTATTTCTTTTTATAAACTATACGAATTCTAAATATTTCCGGAGTAAAGTTTGTGTTCTCGTATCTTTGTATTTCGCGAGGGCTTTTCATAGATTGAACTACGCAATCTTCACTGGTAAATTGGATTATATGTACGGATTTTCTAAGATGGCTTGCTTGTTATTGAAATCATATCTAATTGATAGGCGTGATGTATAGTTTTCGGAGTTTCATGACGTGTTGCAAAATCTGATTGGTTTCACAAACACAAGCCCGTCTAACAGGATGTATTTGGTTGGACTGATCATAATTGCTACTAAAATTAAAACAAAGAATATAATTTTATTTACATATGTTTTTTTAAATGACAGTAATGTTGAGATTGTTGAAAGTATAAAATTTCTTGGCTTGTTACTAGATTAGGATTTAAAGCTTAACAGCCTGTTCTATAAAAAGTACAAAACTGTAAACGAACGATAGCATTCTTAACAGAGTTATTATAAAACGTCTGAAAGTTTTCGTCAACTTCAAAAAACAATGTTGCCAATATATGTTTTTTCAACATTTCTTCACGTCGCTTCGTACGAAATTAGTAATGTTATGGTAACCCTGCTTAACAAAAATAAAAGCTCTTTGAAACGGAAATCTATTCGAATTACGAAGACGACAACAACTTTCAACATTTCATTTAATACATTCCGAAAAAAACTGTTTCAACATGTTTGATTTTTCAAATTTTTGTTTTTAAATTTGACAATAATATTCAACTGCCAATTAAGTAGACGTTGGCCGTGAACACGTTGTAAAAGATCCATGGTTGGAGTTCAATTTTGAACCATGGACTTTCCTTGAGTTTTCCTGTCATAGGTCGACCGAATTCAGATCTTGAACACTTGTCACTGAGTTCGGATCTTGATAGCAAAATAAAATATTTGTAGGCATTGCTAATTGACCATTTTTACAATTAGTTAAATTTCTCAATGCTGCAAATATATGGTAACCGTATGTATAGTATGGAAGAACAAAAAATAAGCTTTTAGCGCGTGCGAATATTTTGAAAAAGCCGGAAATTTCCCGGAAAAGCACCAATTAACCCAAAAAACAACCAAATTAAAATTAATATGACTCATGGACAGATAATTTACTGAACGATACGATACAAATACGTTATGCAACACATGTAGTTGGCAATTCCCCCAATTTGAATTGAGCTATTGAGCAGCATATCGAATATTTTCAACTAGATAACGGCTGCTATGATCCAAAACATTAAACTCTTGACTAAAATCTTTTCATATAAATAGCGATGACCCGGGTCAATTTTGTAGAAATATGAACAAGTAGTTTTGTGTTTCATCTTACTTTTAATACCTTTTTTCTTTATTGACAGATTAATTTAAATTGTTGTTACATTTATAGTTATGCTTATCTTACTTGTGCGTAATTTTACATATGCCAGCACATACGTATAATTATTTTCATTTATCTCCGCATGGGAACATTTTACATTTAGCAATGCAATTCGAAGCTTTTGCTTTCAAACTTTGCATGTGTTTTAAACAAAACTCCCTTTTATGTAGCATTTAACATTTTTTTTCAATTAATCAAATACATTTTTTTATCGTATTCCAAAAATAATTAACAATTTTAAGCGATGTCTGAAATTAGCAGTGCCACATTTGATCCACTAACTTTCGGACAACTAAATGTTCTTACCGATTATCTAATTCAGGAGTCTGGTGTTCTGCAGCTAGGATTCTTAATGAAATCCGATTTTTTAAATGAATGTCAATCATTATTAATTTTTAATGAAAAACGGGTAATAATATTGATGAAATCCAAAGTAACATACTTACCCAAATTTGTTTAGCTGTCCGAAATTTACGAAGTCATGAAAAGCCTGCGATTTCATATGGATTGGTTGGAATGGGAAATAAGGCAACTGGAGTGCGAGTTAAAAGGACTGGAAGCCGCTATCAGCAATCTAGTACTCCAACACGGGATTCACAAATGTACTTATCGTCCTAGGTTTAAGTCAGAACGAGAATCCTTTATGGGAATGGTTCAAGAGACTAACTCAAGAATTAACCAGTTACAGTCATGTGTGCATGACTCGGAAGTGATAAGAAAATGTTGCGTGCGCCGTCCAAAACCATATGATATTGCAAGTATTTGTTTCAAAACCTATTATGACAAGTCATATCATAAGATTCTGCTGCAGCAAAAGAGTATTCGTGGAAAAATGCACAGAGATCAAGTTGAAAAATACTTTGGTATATTTTTCTACTTTTTTTATAGTGGAATCTTTTGACGTGAACATGACCCGTTTAGGGTGAGAGCTCATTTCTTCTTGCTGTATTTGCTGTTTAGATATTTACACTTTATTTTTTATGACATTTTTTTTTATAGATATTTCAGATTTTATACTACCACCAAGAAATCCTTAAAAATACTGATAAAAACTTGGATTTGTTGTTAGACAAACTACTCATTGTAACAAGCAGCTGCTAGAGATCAGAAAGTCACGGTTCTTTGTGCATTGTGTTAATACACCCAATTTGCAGATCAATTCAATGTCGAAAATACAACACGAGTTTTTTTAACGCGATTTAAAAATTGAAAATCTTAGTCTTTACATTAAAATGCTTCTGCATTTTCATTTCATTCCGCAATCTGTACGTCCATTTATTTCTGTATGCTTAAAATTACACATGTAATAATGGTTTATATCAATATACATTTAATGAAATTGGTTCAGCCGTGTTTAGTGATTCCTACATACTAAAAATGTGACCTCTTAAATCTAAGACTCTCTGAAGAATATCACATCCTCAGCGACTATACTAGCGCTGGGTTTCTGATTGCCCTGCTGATCAGTAATTTCACCATATGTAATTTTGCCTTGTACCATTGTTCGCTGGCCCTTTTTCAAGTAATCCATAACGGTTTCACGTAGATTTGGCTTGAACACCACGACGCGATGCCAGTCCGTACGTTGAGCCCAATCTCCATTCTCATACCTATCAACAAAATAAAAATAAGTATGAACCGGACAATGCATTAAGAAGCATAAAATCTTCCAAACTTACTTGTAATTCGTATGTGTGGCTACGGAAAATGTTACAACTGGATGTTGTGCATTGCCTCGGAGTTGTGGGTCGGCTCCAACACGCCCCAGAATCGTTATGTTGTTAATACCTGTATGATTATGACGTTATAACGATTTTCATTTGTCACTGCGATACTTACTTTTCTCCGTACGTGCTGGGGGTTCGTTGGAGTACGACCGGATTTTGGTCGCAAAAACGGCATTGAACCACGCTGGCCGCACCTAAAAGAGTAGTCGCGAAATTTATGCCAATGACATTACACTGTAATCGACAAAGTTACAAACCAATAATTTGCTTTGCTTCAGCACTGATGCCATTGTAATTCTCAACAGTAATAAGCTGGTTGCTAATATTGGGAAAAAAAGTGGAAAACACGCGTTGTGCCGGGTCAGCTGATTGTGTTTTAAGTTGGCTGTGTTCATGAAGTGCTAGCAGCGCCCTCTATTGATTGTGCACCTTATGTAAGGAGAAATATTAAACAAAAGAGGCAAATCGTGCACAACAAAACTTAATGCGCTAAATGCACACAGATGGCAATCAACAACACAGAACCAAATCGTAGGTACTGTTGCCAACTATCATCTTTATTTTATTTTCTTGTAGTCGAATATATTATATTACATGTGTATTAATATACATATATATATAATATAATATAATATATTATTCAAATTAAGTATTTACCTGCTAGTAGGTAAGGAATTTAATTATTCCAACACTAAATAAAAAAAGTGAAATGGTTAATGAGCCCGGAAAGGGCAATTATACAACACACACGGAAAAATAGGTACGTGGTTGTATTTCTGATATTATTTATGGTACTCTCGTTTTGTTGGAATCTGCCAGGTCTAATAAATGCGAATTTCACTTTCAAGTATAAGAAACTTTTCGAAATTTTGTTTTGGTTTTGAATTGTCATTGCAGAAAAAACCCGTAAAACAACTGCAAGATTGAAGGTAAGGAAGAATATTATTTATTTCAAATATGTATGTGCATAAATTGTATTGTTTGGAATTTTCTTCACAGAAAAGAAAGGTGCGAAGTTATCTAAAGGTAAGTAATATACCTCTGGAACACGAGTAGTTACTATAAGAGGAATTTGTTCGATAGGCTTGTGGATTTCCTAGTACAGATCGATGAAGCTTTTCAAATAGGAAACTGTCTCCGATTAAATCCTACCATACAGAAAAGTCTTCATATAAATTTCTCATACAAAAAAGTTGCTATGAAAGCAATTTTGTGGCAAAAGTATCCATGAACATACGTTTTTTACATGACTTCACATATAGAAGGGTTCCGTAAATTTTTTTGTTTGTAGGAAATTTAATTCATTATCTAGAAAAATCAGTTCAAAGATATAGTAGATATTTCTTTTAATGTTAAAAAGTGTCTTCGCAGCACAACACATGGAGCCATTTCGCTGAGTGATGCAATTAATTAGAATCATGTAAAACCAACTGCAATAACGTATTTCAATTAATGATCTTATACTAATTATAGACGATTTCATTTCTATTACCGGCAAAGGTTATGAAATGGCACGAATTGCTTAATTCAAAATAATTATTAACATTACCGTATCATTCCGCCAGTATCCGAAAGAATGTGATCTATACCAAAATCCATCTTTTCAAAATTGCAGTCGGCAGGCGTCTTACGAAAGACATTTCGTTACTTAATATATTATAAAATTAATGTTTTATATTTGAATCAATTGTAAGTGCTCTATTGCTGAGACTACATTACAATTGTTGCAAATAATAGTAGCTGAATGGCGATTGTAACGAAATTTCGGTGATAATAAAATTTCTAAATGCCTTTTATACTAACACTTTTTTTATTTTTTGTATAAGAAGGGCCTGCAAAGATCAAGTTGCCCGGATAAATACATATACGCATTTAAAAGCATCTCCGTGGACGCTTCATAGTATATTGCGTAGACGTTTTTCACACAGAAAGTGTCTTCATTGATGTCTTTCACGTCTTTACCTATGCCTACATCTTCGAAGTCGATTTTCAAAATGTGTTTTTGTCGAAAATCTATCTTTAAAAATAACAGCTTATGTATAAGTAAGTGCATATAGATATTTCTTAACATTATAGGTCAAAGATACCCTTTTGGGTGGAAAAGATCAAATAGTATAGTTTCTGTAAAAACTTTCTGTTTTTGTTTTATATAAAATTACTTCATCCTGCATTTGATAAGTATAACTGAATAACCTATTATTAACGTCATTTAAAATTAAATTCTGTTCTGTTGTGATTGCGAGCACAAATTTAGAAAAACTACAGGAACTGCAACTGAAGTTTAAAATATTTCTGCATATCACCCCTAAAATATCAGGTCAAAACAGATACTTGTTTCGGAGGTAGAATTTTTCTAAACGTATTAGTAAAATTACCCTTAAGATTATTAAACACTATGTTTCCTTTGCAACATTTCTCCCATTTGGTTCTTACAAAATTTCCAAAAACCTAAAAAGCAGAAAAAATCGATTAATATAACGAGATGAAACGCAACATAGACAAAATACTTCCTCAGTTATTCTACATCTTTCTTGTTGCTGTTTGATTTTTATTGGAAACTTGAATTCGAAATGCCGTAATAGCTTTTACGAAAATTGCAACGTGTATATCATGTTTCATCCTTTGTGTTAGAAGTTACATATATCTATAATAACTTTTAAATGAGTGAATGAACGGAGTAATCTGATGATACAAAATTACGTGAAACTAATTTTATTTAAAAAAGTATAGAAAAGCTCCTCAAGCATTATATTTTTAGACTCACTGAAAGGTACCTACCATCTGATTATGATGTATTGGACCACAAATATTCACTTTCTGTTTATTTATTGTACAAATTGTAATTTATAAGTCTAAAGGCCAAATTTAAATCAAATTACAATATAACACTAATCGCTATTATATTATATTAAAAATAATCAATAAAAAACAACAGATAGAAATATAGAAATATAAATAAATATAAATATATGAATTGTAAAAATTGTCGGTGAATCGGAATTTGCTTATATTTTCTGACTTAAACGAACTCATTTTACAATTTAAAACAATAATGCATTGACTTTTTGTGTAAAGTAATTGTTATTAAAACTAAATTATATTTTTGAAGTTTAAATTATAAGCAAAAGGGTTAAATGTATAAAGTTTGTACTTGCATAGATTTGACTCAATTAGAATGTACAAGAGTCCATATTTTTTTTATTTACCCATAAGTCCGTAGTTATAGTTTTCTAAATTTTTATCTCAAGCTCGAAGAAAGATAAGTAAACGTTTTTTCTAGGTGCTTAAGTATCTTTTTCAAAAAAGACGGGCTAGTTAAATACGATCTTTCTCCACATTTTTGACTCGCACACTTACCTGGCGAAGAGTCAGTAAAATGATCACCATCTATTCTCTAATTGAGAACTTTTTAGCCAACATTGTAGATGGTATTTGATAATGTAGAAGGCAGTAGGTTTTTAGAGGGTATATGAGCTTCGATCCGGTTGAACTTTACACCTGTCCACTAATTTTAATGTAAAGTTGCCTATGCTTATCGGTAATATCGAAAAATTATATGGCTATGAATTTGCGCAATCTTAAATTTTTTTTCTTCGTGGATTCAATGCCCCGATTTAATAGAAAACAAGTACGTCGGATTATTATTTTGTTATATATTTAAGTAATTTGTGGTAAAATGGGTTAATCCCCAATTTAGACAGATACTAAAAGTTATGTTTTGAGTTTGTGTGTACCAAAGTAATGTTACATAAAATTTAACGTTATCTCACATGAGCGTGCTAAGGCAGCATAAATTTTTTTTTATGTTCGAAAAATCACCTGTGACAATTTAACAATGATATAAAACAATGACTTTCAAATTATATTCCAAAAAATGATCATTAACATTTTCTAAAGGACTATTCCTATAGAACAATGTTTGCATGAACACTTTTTCCATTAGTACGATTATATCTTCATAAATGTTTTTCATTCAGACAAATATTTTCAAAAATTGCACAAGTATCTGTTTGTATAGCCCTTCTTAGACTGCTGCAGACGATTAGATGTTTAATTCTTTTTACTTATGCGGAGTACGATTTGCGTTCGTATAGATTTGTATTTACTACAAATCGTTGGTGATTGAATTTTTTGCATTCGAATTATCTAAATCACATGAGATTTTCGTAGTTTCAGGCAATGGCGAGAATCTGTTTTAGGGTCTCAGACTGTTATTTGCTTGGGAGTAATCAGAACACTTTGCAGAATTTCCAACCAGATTGCTGGTAATATCATCGATCATCGGCTTTTGTAGTGGGCAAAGTAAGAAAGAGATCAGTTGGAGTAACCTAACTGGCATGCTAACACAGATGTAACTTAGGCAAGTAGGTAAAATCTGCTACTTAAACTCAACTCTAATACCAGCCCAGTGTTCGTTGCCAGCCCCAATAATAATATCGGTTACTGTGGTCTAATAAGTTGCTCATCTCAAATACAATTATTATGGAAACACGAAAAACAATTTAGAAAACTGACCCCCGTCCCAAGAACGAACGATATATGGCCGTAGTTTAAGGATATGCACATGGAATGTCCGAACTCATTACAGAGAAAGTGTATGACCATACATCGCCTTGGCAAATATGAGAACATGGACATCTAACACAACTGCCATATGGAAAACTATGAAGTCGGTTATGGATTTGGATAGATTGGATAGTGCGTTAGAGACATGGAAATCTTGTCTCGTGGTTCATATTTATAAGTGATCGTATAGCCAGATCCCAAGTATTTTTGAGATGATGAGACCAGAGATGCATACACTTCATGAATGCCTAAGAGCAGTGCGTGGGCGATTCCTTGGCCACAGTATTAAAATTGTTGTGGGAGATTTTAAAGCCAAAATTTGTACTCATAACAATCGGAAAACTTAGTGTACGTATCAACACTTCGGAAAACGAATCCAGGGTGGTGGATAACACGATAGTAAGTAGAACCAGATTTCCGCATAAGGATATCCATAAATCAATTTGGCTATCTATTGATCATAAAACGAGAAACCAGTAATGGTAATAGATGCTAATATGTGGAACGGATGCTTCTAGCATCATGGGCATGCATGTGAAGCGTGGTACTAACTTAAAATCTAATTGAGCAGAGAGCAAAGGCGTACATAATCAATTGTTAATAAAGAAAAATGCAGCTAAACTACCATCAAGAGAATGTCGCTAAGCTGCCAGACAACTTCAACAAACTCTTTCAACTACAACGCTCCTATATTTGATGTTCCTGATACACAATGACAACATATTGCGCATTTGACAGCAACTGTCTCAAAACCCGTGCTTTGGCATGAAAAATAGCGATCAGATAATACTTGGTGCAATGAAGAATGGCTAATTGTATTTGAGAAGAGGATGTTGCATACATGGTAATACTACGGCGAATTGTAACGCCTGCTGAGAAGGAGCGCTTTAAAGAGAAAAGAAAAGAGCTACATGGGATTTTAAGAGGAAGACTTTCTGCGGAAACAGTGAAATAGTGAGGATGTAGAAAGATACATGAATAGAGTTGGAACCAGAAATTCTACTAAAATATAAACGAGAAAATTTTTTTAGACAGGACTCACCCTGCAAGAAGGGCAGCGATAAAAATCTGGTTTCCATATTTTGATAATAGTCCAATACAAATTATTCGTCCAAACCAAACACAATCGCTTTCTCGAAGCCAATGTTTCTTACATGCTTCTTTGTTTGCGATGGTGCAGGATATTTTATGGCCAGTCTTGAGAGGTTGCTATAGAACGTTTACTGCTTTGTTTTATAAAGACCTGCTAAAATATTTAGGAAACAAACGATGCTGGATAAATTAAACAAAATTGTTTTTTCTTTTGCTCTATGTTGTCCGACCAAGTAAATGACAAAAGAGTTCGCTAAAGCCAATTTGGAAGGAGTACACATTTACGATTTACGAAATTTACGAAATTTAATGCTTGATCTATTGGATCGAATGTTACATTTAATATTCAGTTTAATTTTTTAGAATATCTTTCTCCACCAATCATATACGGCAACTTTCCAACGTAGTTATTTCATAAAGTAGATCAAGGAGCCCTTTGGTATTTGAAGTGGCAGTATCATTCCACCTAAGGCTAAAATCATATAATACCAGGCAATGCTGTCAAAAAATAAAACAAAACAAGAAAACGCATTATGGTTCAGTTACACTTACCGCGTCATCTATATAAATAAAAATCAAATGCCTTTCGTTGGTAAGGACATCAGTTGAGAACGGCTGGACCGAATTTAATAATTTTTTTTTTTAAATGTTCGTCGTAGTCCAACTTAGGTTTTTATGGAAAGAAAAATTTACCACGCCCACTTTTTTCGATTTATCTAAAATTGTAAAACGGCTACATCGATTAGGCTAATTCTTTTTTTAAATGTTTGTAGTAAATGTTTCCAGTGCTGCTACAAATATGGGTGGGATTGGACAAAGGGGCGTGGTACCTCCCATACAAACCATAAATTAAATATTCAATATTTCTGCTCCTGTTTACGGTATTTGAACAAAATTTGGTACATCGGTTTGGTGTACATATCTTAAGTGCTGCTGCAAATATGGGCGGGATTGGACAATGGGGAGTGGTACCTCCTATACAAACCACAAATTAAAAAGCAATTATTTCTGCTCCTGCTAACGGTATTTAAACAGAATTTTGTATTTCGGTTGAGCGAACATATTTTAAGTTCTTCTGCAAATATAGGCGTTTCTTATTATAATAGACCGATTGGCATGAAACATTTCCAATAAAAATAAAATTTGAAGGCAAAGCAACGTTTGCCGGGTCGGCTAGTTTGAAATAAATAACAGTATTTACGTCATAAATAAATTTTAAGACTAATTTGGTTATTCGATAACAAAGGGGAATTTGGATCATAATAAAATGCTAGCACATGCTAAAAGCAATAAAGGAAGAGTTTATAACATTCCTTTCCTCAGACAGGCAATAAAGAACTTGTATAAAATGTTTAAAATATTAGATCTAAATATAATAATAGAAACGACTCTTAGCCGCAATCATTATTATTATTATAAGTTTTGTTTTTATTTTAATCAAAATATTCGCAATAGTAGCACAATAAGTAAGTTGAAAAGTACTTATAATTTTTTAAGAGAAAGTGGAGAATGAGAAAAGAATTTTTGCAACAATATACCTTTTATTTGCTAGCTATATTACTTCCTAATAGGCATGGGAACAACAGTTCCATTCCGATCTGCAAAAAAGTATGAATACTCTTCAGTTATTTTGAATCATAACAAAAAGATATATAGAGAAGAGAACGAAAGAATGAAGGAACATTTTCGGGGAACTGTATGCGTCAAACAGAGCGAGAATCTTCAAATGAATGATATTCTTAATCAAGGCAAAATTTGTAATTTTTATATATAAACATCTCTGCAAAAATTATACCCGCCCTATTCAATGAACGTTACTTTCAGTTTGTCTTATTTCTTCCGAAATTTAAAAATCTAACTCGAATGAATATGGTTTAAATTACAAGATTCGAAAAGATGGTGGCGTACTGTGGAAGCCTGTGAAGCACTCTATGTTATAACAGGGTGTCCACAAATTATTTTATTTTTTAAATTTGCAATTTTGCAGTTTCTACATATATTACGAATCTTTACGATACATAATTGTTCCTATTCTTTCGTTTCAGTTTGCGTCTTGTGAAATTCTAAATTGTTATTTCGGCTTTTCTTTTTTGTAGGCTACATAAACAAAACTGAAATCATAAAACTAGAGCAATTTTTCAATGTTAACTATAAAATTGTTTGTTTTTTTTCTTCTTTTTAAAATTTTTCTTCATAGATTTTGGTAGGATAAGAATTATATTATGCTTTTAACACCCTTAAGTTAATTTAATCCAAAAAATTAGAAAAATTAATAAAAAATTAAGAATGAAAACTTCTAATTAACAAAAATATTTAAAATTCACTAAATTCATTTCGTAAGGTAAAATTTTTTGCATTTGCCGGTTATAAGTCTTGGCCATATTTCAAGTTCAAGTATATATATATATATATATATATATATATATATATATATATGTATACATATATATATACATATATATATATATATATAATAACCTTTGAACGCATTTGGTGATTAGACTATCAGCAAAAGCAATCCAGCCGAGGTGACTACTTCGGAATTTACTGCAAACTACAGAAACTTATTGGGTATATTAATTTGGAGCGGCGAATTTTAGTTGGAAAGTGTTAAACACTACTGTATGAAAAATGGTTAAGTACTCCATTAGTGTTGTTTAGGTTTTGTTTCGATGGATACTTAGATAGTTTCAATTTGGATCAGGGTGTTCAAGCGGCGCGTACTTTACATTAAAGAACCTTTACGCAGTCTCCCATATAAGGATGGTCGACACAAATACTTATTATCCTTTGAAGCATCGTAACATCACTCGTCGCATTCGAATTGTCGAACGATTACAGTTGTTGTATGGAATACTCGTGTGTGTGTGTGTTTAGTGTTTACCGTGCGAAGCATTGGGAGTTGCCTTGTAGGTCACTCTGGCATCACCAATGGAACTTACTTTCTGCACGGGTGGCGTTATATCATACAATATTTTAACCAAAGAATGTGAAGCTGTGGATTTCTTTTAAAATTATTCATTCAACAAGCAGAGATGCCATTCCAGGAATATTCTAAAATAGAGATTTAAGTAGTGGTGTTTTACATTTTTTTCTTGCATTGCACTTGATAAGAGCAATGAATGAATGAATGGCTAATTGACTACACTTAGTGCAGCTACATATTTTTTACGACAACAAAGGTTAAAAATGTGTCTAACAGGTACGTTCCAGATTCTACTTTGAAGTAAAAGTAGTTTGTAATCACTTCAATTTGACAAGTGAGGGTTCTGAATTTTACTTTTTACTTTTCATTTCTGTTTTGTTTTCGAACATCAAATCGTAGTGAATTACATTGTTCTAGAAACTACTTTTAGGCAAAAAGAAGTGGTTTAAAAATACTTTGAAATTTTATTGTGAAACAAAAATTTTTGCAAATATACTTGTAAGTATAATAAATAAAAGTGGTCAGATTCCTTTGGTTGAATAAAAATTTTCCTTGTTTGAAGGGGAAAACACAAGAATACTACGCAGGATACAATAATGCTACGTTTTATCCAAAACAATCCAGACCTGGAAAAAGGGGACCATGTAATATTGGAAGAATTGTGGAATCTTTTTGCGGCTTAGTAATTTCCACGTGAGCTCCATCAATGCATCCTACTACACCGGGAATACCAAATTTTTGCATGAAGTGCCGCTTAGACAAATTTTGTTCATCAAGTGTCATTTTCAATTTAATCCACCTAGGACAAATATATTTTCCTAGAACAGGTGGTGCTCCGTGCTAAGGACACATTAGTGTCTTTTCCGACCCCTCGTTGAAATCCTCCTTCTGCTAAAAATTTTAATGTGGCAGCAAGCTGTAGTTCAGCCGGAATGGATGACTTGGGCAGTCTCAATTTTATGCAATGTAAAATGTTACGAAATGCATCTTTGTTGATGCGATAATTTTGTAAAAACCTAATAGTTTTTATTACAAGTATATTAATTGTACTTAAGTAGACACATGTGTGTACTTACGTAGTGTCGCCCATATCCAGAGGATTTGAGTGATCCCGCAAAATTCGCCTTTGTAATTTTGCTCTTGCGTATTCATTGGTTTGGTATATAGTGGACACTAACACCGCATTCATTACTTATTTATCCTTTATTTATTTATTTGTCCTTATTATTTATTTATCCTTTAATTTTATGTACAAAAAATAAAAATCAAAAGTTTTAATAACTGAATTTTATTTTCAAGTCAATATCAGCTGTTTACAATTTCTGTTTTCGAACTTCATTTCACATGAGAAAATGAAACAACAAACCGCTTCATTTGCAGAACATTCAAAACAAAATGTTAACTTTTCAAATCGTATTTTACTTTAATTCCACTACTTTTTTGGAACATACCTGTAAAATTCAATGTTATGCTTCTAAGTGGTTATTCTTTAAAGTCATAGGAAGTTTAAGTCCGTGCGTGGTGCCGAATCATTTCTAATTATTAAAGTAAAATTTACGAAATAAATGACAAAATTTTAAAAATAATGATAAAATAAAATACGCAATTGGCTCTGTCGGCTTTCCCAAAACTGTCCACAAAAGTGAGTATTTCTCTGGAGATGATGTGTCTTTGAGCAGCCGTTTATTTGTCGATGAGTTTGTTATAAGTTTTTTGCTCGTGTTTGTAAGCTTTTGGTTGGAACAAAAACACTCATTGCAGCAACCACTATTACCAGCTACTTGGTGCCGCAGTTCTTGTGCTCGCAGTGCAATGTTTTCTTCGTATGATTGTCAAACTGATATCACAGTTATACCTCTCAATCCGAGGGACATCATTGCAGCGTGCTCCTGTAAAACGAATTTATCAATTTGTTCGTCAAACAAAAGAAAAACTACTTGTTTGCACAAATTTCCTGCCGCTGCCCCATTTTACAGTACTGACCTTAAAGGAATACGCAAACGGAACATTTGAAATTTGAGACTAATACAGGATGGTTTGAAGCAAACGCCTTAGAATTTTTCCGTGTCGTGGAAACGGATTAAATGTTCTTACAATTGTTTGGAATAAGAATTTTGATAGGTGGTGCATTCACTACATATCAAATCTAACTAAATGTACATTAAAAATCATCAGATATTTGTTTATTTTTGTTTAGATTAGATTTTGCTTAGATTAGGCATAGAAATAGGTCAATTTGTGTGGAAAATATCAGAAAGGATGTGAAGATGCAATCTATTTTCATCCTCAGATCTAAGTTTACTTATGACAAAAACATATAAGCTAAAAGAGCCAGAAATTTGCCTTTACTAGTTATTTCAAGAAATATAAAGAAAATCACTGCGAGGTAATTTGGATGTACTATATTTTCTATATTATCTATATTTTCTGATTAGTTCCAATTTTGTTCACTCATATTTATGAATTTTGAAAACATTGCATAAGCTATGAAATACAATTATTTTAATTAATTGACTTAAGCGGCTTAATTTTCCCAATAATTATTATTATTCGTAATTATTCTAACTAACGAAATCAAAATCAAAGATGATTATTAATTTTAAAATTGAAATTATTTTTTGTAAATTGTAACTGTCATAGGACTGACAAATTGGGTACACCAAACTGTAGTTCAAGTTAGGCAGTTCACACACGAATGCAAAAAGAATTTTCGAGCATCCGTTGTGGGAATATAGGAGCGTTACGCCTTTATTTTCTGCAACATCCTTTGGTTCGTGAAATCTTGCGTTGATCTTTCATTGTTGTTTGTCTGCTTGGTTAACAGCTTGTGCGCTTTTGTTTGTTTCGTGGTCAGGAAATGATTTTCAATCGAAAGTGTTTATTTTTTACCAAGATTCGTATTTTGTGAACTAAATATGACTCAAGTCTATTTTTAAAGAGCCAAATTTCGCAAATATGATTTGATACTAAATGCAACAGCGAAAATAAATTTACCAGGTCATGAGCCGCCTGTGACCTCATTCATAGGGATGACACATTCAATATAGTCGCCGTTAACGTTACTTATGCGCCACCTTTTAAAAAATTAAATTTTATTTTATATAACTAATTGGTTTGAAAATGATAGACCGTAAATGACCTCCATGCTCATTCCCACATATGCGATACATGATCTCCTCAACTATCGTTTTAATAGACTGCTTCAATTCAGCCGAATTTCTTGGTTTCCTTTTGTACCTTGGGGGCCAGCGGAAAGTGGAGTTTCTGGATATTAATTCGTTTGAGAATTTTCGTTGGAGCTCCGCCATAATCGGTCTGGCTACGTGTGCAGTTGCTCCATCTTGCTGGAACCAAATGCTGTTGAAACGAATACGTGTTCGGCGCAGTTCTGGGTAAAAAAAACTCCTTCAACATATTTAAATATTGAATCCCATTGTTTTTATCATTGGTTTTATGCCACCTAATACTACTTTTGATATTCGCTCAATTTGTTTGGTTCCAATTCGGGTACTACCCATACAAATTGCCTTAAATTGTAAAATAATGAATGTCTGCATGAATTATAGAAAGTAATTTCGGAAAAAATATTAAAATTTCTCGTAGTTGCTGGAATTTTCGACAAAACCAAATATGACCTTTTTAAATTTTTATTATTAAATTTCATACAAAGTAATATAAAATAAAATTTAATGAGAAGTATACAATTTAAGAACTGAAATGGACAATATTTTCTACAAATTTTATAATATTTTTTTTATTTTTTTTTATGTCTGCCATTTCTGTTTTCTGAAACTCATGTGAAGGGGTTTTAAATATATAAACGAATAAGAAAATCTCTAAACACAAGCGAAAATTAATTATTTACGATTAAAAGTTACTAAAAATAAAGTTGAAATTTACAAAAATTAGTCAATAAAATTCATTCTTAGCTTTTAAAATATAAGTTGATATTTTCTTACCTAAAAATTTGTAAAATCTATTTGGAGATTTTAAAATATTATTTGTAATAATAAGTTGGTAATTTGGAAAGCAAGCGTTTATTTATACGTAATAGATTTAAACTTCAAAGTAATTTTGGCCAGGGCCATTTAAAATGACAAATTTAAACAGAGATTATGCATTTTCATGCAATATTTAGTTCAAGTACCTGCATTCACTAGCTGAGCCAAATGAAAACACTCATAATGTAAATGTTGGTTAGAAAACTTCTGTTTTTTTTAATACTTTTTAGTTTTACAAAAACTAAAAAAAAAAAAAATTAAGTACCTAAATAGTAAAAATTAAGAAAATTCCGGAGAAATGATCGAAATTTAGAGTCGATGAAATTTTTCGTTGAAGAGTTTGATGGAAGATGGAAGTTTTTTTTTTTGCAAATGTAAAATACACGATACGGTATTATAGCAACGATGTGATGTTAATATAATAACTTTATAAAATTAAGATGTCCAAGGTATAAAGGTTATTAAATATGACTATTTTAATCACTCCAAAAACCGTAAGCATCAAATATAATATTGATGGTTATTTCAAATTACGCAGATATTTATATTTTTATGCAGATAAGCAAAACAAAGATCCCATTGCAACTCATGACATATTGGAAAAAAATTAAAAGTTGATATGCAATATGTGTGGATTTCATCTGTCACTACAATTTTGTAATTTTATATTTTTTTAACTTGTAAAATTTTGCTGGATTTATCGGACAAAAATTCTGGGAAAAAAAAAATATTTGGGGAACTATTCTAATTCTTCATCTGCTACAATACGTATTTCCTGAATCATAGACAGGAGGCAACTACGCCTTTACCGGTAATTCCTATACAAAATGACGATTTTTACAAAATTCACTTTTTTTTGCTATAACTTAGGATAGATGTTTCTTCTTCATCTCAAACGTAACAAATAGTAATAACTTGTATCGTTAAATACAACTAGTTGTATTAGGAACTCTGGTCCATTCTTTCATATACATGGCTCATATTGCATTTATCGCATTTTTTCGTCATCTGTATGAATCTGTTGACATTTTCTGTTGACATTTTCTCCAATAGAGAGCGGCTAATTCGACAAAAATCGCTCTTTCATCTATAATCTAGAGTTTATAGCTGCAATTAACCGAAATATTTTGTAGAGTGCAGCGTTTCATGTGAATCTGGCATAATTTCCTATAATTCTTTTATACAATAATAATATAATACCATAATATAATAAAAATTATAATTCATTATAATTTATAATTTACTTTAATCCCTTTTAATACCGATTTATCTTAAAACCGAAAATAATATTTTTCTTACAGCTCCTCAGGTTTCATATCAGTTCGGCTTGAGCACTTTCCTAGAAACTGGCAAAAATTAAACATTGAAGATAACCGTCTTAATGTACAAATTTCAACATAGACCTGTTAAAATTAAATTTTACTAGTTAAACTATGTAAATGAAACTACATAAATTTTATTAATTAAACAATTTACAAGCGGCCAGCCACAAAGTTGGACAGGCCACATTAGGCCTATACTTTTATAACCAACACCATGGATTGCGGTTCATAATGACGTGGACGATGAACTGACTCATGGTCAGATGAGTGATTGTATCAAAAACGGCTTTCTGTCATAGATAATACATCGGTTTATTTCGCTACAGCAGTTAATTGCAAACTTACATAATTTCTATTAAAAAATAAAAGATAGACAATTACGACGTTTCTCGTTTCTTTAGTGAACATTCGTACATTTCAGAATACTTCCACGCCCGAGGTTGATGTGGTTCCTTAAAAAGTTTATGAGATGGCGTGACTCTTTTAGATTTGCTCACTTTCGAACTGGGCCTAAAGTTAAATATTAGACACATTTATGGCTAATTTCAGCGTCCTACCTCAAGTGGGATGACTTTCATTGTGCTTTCAACAGACACACGGACGGAACATGGATTTTTACAACTACGACTCAGAAGAGTTTTTTTGATTGCTAGAAACGAAATGGAAAAAATGGGTTACTCTACTTCCTATGTTTATGAGTATGGAAATATTATTATAATAGAAATATTATTATAATTCATCACAGTTTTCAATGAATTTAACATAGGTTGTCACAGGAGGGAAACACCTTTTATGACATCTCTAATAACATTTCCTTAGAGGGGAAAAATGTAGCTATTTTTTTTACTTAAATATACGAATCCCCTGATGAAGTCAGCAAACAATTGACGACGAAACGTTGGGACAACGTAATAAAACAAGCTTTTATTAAAAAAATTAAATGAGGCCCTATTAGCTAAAATAAAGAGAACAGAAAACATTTTCATTTGTCGTAGGCTATCGCTCGTCCTAAGAAACATAGTTTTTGGATCGGTTTTTTATTCTAAAATGTGACCGCAAATAGTGTTTCCTTCCAAAAGTGCCTCCTAAAAGACTTTTGTGAAAATATGTGATTCTGAATAAAACTAACAGCGGCATTTTCCGTAGAAATATTATGTTAAAATACTCATTAAAATAGACGAACTCCTCCTGAGGTAACAAAAATTGTGTCAAAGATAATCGGATGTTGGCTGGTACATCTAGAACTGACCAGATATTCACACTACGGTAAATTTGATATGTTTATACGAGTATTTCGATCCATTTTTCTGCGTCTTTTCTAGGACTTGCGTTGTAGTATGAATATCTGGTCAGTTCCAGATGTACCAGCCAATAAAAATTATTATTAAGACAAAAGAGAAAATACAGTAATAGATTTTCCAAACATTGCAAACATCAGGATTGCAGTACGAGATGCGCCTATAAAAGCTCATTACCGTTATAAAACTAACATCACCCCCATTTACGAGATGATATGGAGAAGCCAAGAGTGGTCTCGACTATGTTTATACACTTGTTTAATTTACTTTCAAAACGGTTTTCCTATTTGTGATCGCCGACTAATCGTTCATCATATAATGTTATGGCGAAAAAGCGCTACTTGGCACAAGTTTCACCTTAAAGCTGGGATCCCACTATCGGCGCAATGTACCGATTTTTGTAAAATTCAATAGGCCGATAGTGGGAACGCACAACATTTGTCAAAATGGGACAATCTGTGCCGAAATCGTGCTGACTAAAAATAATGAAATACAACCCTGTTGCACCGATAATGTGAACACTCTGTACATAAAGTGGAACAATAAAATTGTTAAAAATGCGACAATTTTTATCGGCCACTTGCACACCGATCAAAGTTAACAATTAGCGCCGATTTTTAAGAACAACACTGTTTGTAAACACAAGAAAAGCGGAAGAAGCACAAAAAAGAAAATTTAAACTGAATACGCGTAGTCACAAAAAAAATCATTAAAAATGTATTCAGACTACGAAATTTTAGAAGGCGAAACAAGTTTTGAAGAATTGTCTACATCAAACCCGGAAAACAAAAGGAAAAGGCCACGAGTACTATTGTACTATTTTTTTGCTTACCTTTTTTATTACACCGCTTTAATGCTATAAAATAAGAAATTGATTTTCAATTTTGTAAATCAATCAGCGAAGACATGTAAACAAAAAACATATGATTCAATTTCTCAAAAAGTGCGCTGATAGTGTGACCACGTTTTGCAGATTATGCACAAATTTTTCTTCCGGCCGACATGTACCGAAAACAAATAGCACAATATGCGATGATAATGTGACTGCTCAAAAAGTAATTGCCCAAATCCTTGTCAAACGCACCGATGTAGCACAATAAAAATCGGTACATATTGTGCTATGTGCGCCGATAGTGGGATCTAAGCTTAAAGATTACAATAGCATATTGCGATTTGATTGGGACTGACGCGAGCAACAGTTTTTTTTATTTGAAAATCCCTCGTTTGCTTGTGCATTTTCGAATGGGGTGGTTGCTTGCATTCATGGTGCTAATCTTGGTTTGTTACTTCCTCAAATAATGTTCGTTGTCATCGTCGTTAATGGGGGTGGTTGGCTTTCCACACGAATGGCATGAGGAGCAGAAAATTGAAGCCACCTGCGAAGGACTTTATTGCCCGCATTTGTCAACTCAGGCCCTCATATTTGCCCTCTACACGTAACCAAATCTTGGCTGTCATGTGCAAGAATGTTGGGAGAAAACTAAATTTCCTTCGGTGTGAATGAACAAGACTCATGTGATCTTACAATTGAATCCGATCACCTATGCACGTGTATACAACGCAGCAGTGCTAACACGATCGCAATATGTCCAATCACATACTGCTTTTGAGGGTGCCATCACTTATGTATGCGACAATCAGCACAAAACAGAGATATGTATTGATACGAGCCTACAGTAAAGCGCATAAGTGGGGAATGCAAACTATCACTAGCCAAGAGGATGTTAGATCTTTAGATCTGATTCAACCATTCACCAAGACAAAATGATCCGAGAATCACTTTACGAGTATATCATGCCGCAGTTTGTTCTGAATAGCATACTAAAACGTATAAGAGACTATTGCCATCCTCAACCCCACACGAGTCTAAATTTCGGTTTGTCGGGTGTATAAGACGGATCCCTTCATTCCCATATTGCGCTCATTGGATAATCATGATGATGCCCTCGACACAAACTTGCAGTCGCATTTTAAAGACCTAAAAACCACTAAACTCTCTGTCGAGTGTTCACATTAAAGTGAATATAGTACGTTCGGTCGGATGTATGAACGTATTTCGAAACCTAAACTCGAATAGAACACAAAAACAAAACGAGCACAAAATAACACAAATGAAATATACATCTATCCATCCATACACACACACATTCACATATCCACACGAATGGTGTGTATGTTTTTTTGGGTGTTGTGTGTGTGTGAATAAAAAGAAAAAAAAAATCCATAGAAAATTACGACAACCAACGTTGAAAGAAACTACGAACAGAAAATCCAAGCAAGCAAGCAAGTAGGCAACCAAGCACTCGTTTGCTCGTTCAGATAAGGGCAGACCCGGGGCCAGGGAGCGACACATTAATACACAACGGCGCACACAGAAGGCAGGCAAGCAAAGTGGAAGCGACGGAGCTACGCCGAAATGAAGCGATGTGAAGAAAAGAAAGAGGGAAAACCAACTCTAGTGAATACAACAACATAAGCCATCACAGAAACTGTAATAAAAGCAGCTCTCGACGACGGCACCATCAGCAACAACAGCAATGACACCGAGCGACCGAGAAGAATAACAACACCACCGACGAGGCAAACAACATCGAATGCACGGACCGAGCGAACTAAACCAACTTTACGTACTAGCAAGCCCAAGCAACGAAGCAGTCAACCAGACAGCCAGCCAGCCATCTATCCGTCCATTCATTGAAATTTTCGTTCGCATATGTGTGTATCAAGTAAGCGAAACTTGACACAATTGTACTTTTTTGATACGGATTGATCTTAGAAAGTACCATTCTGCTCATTGGCACTTAGTTTGGAACAATCGGCCCGTATTTTGAAATCTAGATATGCTTACCTAATGGCTGCATAGCGGCCCAAGAATAAATGCAACGCTTGAATTTACCCCAGTCTTGAGACTTGCAAACTATAGCATTAGTGAACAGAGTCCACCAGGGTTTTACGTGATTCTCACCGTGAAGGCCTTCCCCATGGTGTGTTTATCATACTGGGCATGTTACAATGCGATTGCTAGCGCCTCCTGGGATTGCTAAGTTGACTTAGAATATCTAGGAATAGGAGCCGACAATTTTGAAAGCAAGCTACTGCAATTGTCAGTCCTTTCTTTTAATTGATCACTCACCGCCAGGGGCTGCGCAGCAAAGCTGTTACCAAATTGTGATTTATGTATTCACGGCCTTAGTTCCTCTGCAGCAAAAAGAGTACAGACTGTGGGTGCGGAGACTCCAGGTAGGTGGAACGGTCGATACTACATTCCAAGGATGCAGTATCCTCTAAACCCCTTCCGCTCGGCGATGGTGAACGGCAACCATGACATATAAACGTAGAATTCCCATGCCTGTCCTTCCTTCCGAGAGATCAAAAAGACACAGATAACAAGGCACGAACTCGAGACCTGCCCGTATGAACCTCCATCACTCTCGGTACCAGACAAGGCCTCTGGTCAGATCCTGCAGCTGACCTACTCCTAGTTTCAACCGCTTGAGGTCCAGCGACTGGTGCATCTGCAATGAGCCGCAGCTGCCGTCTATCAAGTTGAACAAGGTTATGAGATCAGTTTTGCATCCGCTTAACCAACAGGCCAGACTGCCTCGAAAAGGCCGGCAAACCCACTTCTTACAACTATATTACAGTATCCTGACGCCGAGCAAACGCTCTGGAAGCAAACTCTGTTGCTCTGGCCAACACGTCCTGGGTATAGAGCATATTGCTGAGCACCTGACATCACTTAAATATCCCTTATATCTGCATATAAGGGACATTTGCATTAAACACATGCCGCCAGTCTCCGACTGGTGCACCACAGTTGCACGACTCGCGATCGGACAGGGCTCTCTTATGCCGAAAGACATTGAGTAACCTATACGAGTATTCCGTCAGCAAGAAACCAAAACAAATAAAGGGTGGCGCAGTAGAACGTGCATATTGCATCATCTTTTTTGCGGTGTAGAAAAGGCGCGGGCGGAGGGACGCCTACATCGTCGGGTTGGCGGGCTCATGGAGTTTTAGTCGCTATGAATCACTTCGACGGGAAGCGTCGCGCAATTTGCGTGCGCGCATTTTACGAGAACTCTCGTTCATATATTGCTACTATGCGACTATATTGTGCTGAATATGGACTACGGCGAATTAGTGAAGCTAATCCGAGTGCTAATTTAATTAAAATATGGGTAAAGCGTTTTGAAGAGACCGGTTCAACATTTAAACCACAAGCAAATGGTCGCCCAAGAACACCTAGGACCGAAGACAGTGTTGAGAGAGTTATGGAGTCAGTACGAGGAAATCCACAAATGTCGACTCGCAAGAGATCGTCTGTCTTACAATTATCGCGACGAAGTTTGCAACGAATTTTAACATTGGATCTTAAACTGCATCCACATAAGCTGCAATTAACACAAGAATTGGAAGAATCTGACTTCATAGCAAGGCTCGCATTTGCTAATGAAATGCTTAATCGACAATTGACAATATCCTTTTCTCTGACGAGGCTCATTTCCTTATGAATGGGTTCATAAACCGTCAAAATTGTCGTTACTGGAACAGTGAAAATCCCAAAATCAAACACCAGAAACCATTGCATAGTTCTAAAGTTACAGAATGGGCAGCAATCTCTGGCAGAGGAATAATTGGTCCTTTTTTCTTCGAAAATGCGCGGGGCCAAAACGTCACGGTTGGACGGATTTTTGGCTCCAGAAATTGAAAGTTCCAGAATAGTGAATTCCAGAACTTGGTTCCAAAAAGATGGAGCTACCTGTCACACATCAAATGACTCCATGGCGGTGGTGAAGCAGATGTTCCCTGGCAGACTGATTTCGAAAAGAGGTGATATCCCATGACCCCCATGTAGTCCAGACTTGATGCCTCTTGACTTTTTTTTGTGGGGATACTTCAAACACAATGTCTACAGTAATAATCCAAGAAACATCGTTCAGCTCAAGGAGAATATCCGTGGTGAAATGGCAGCCATTACACCAGTATTACTGAAGAAAGTTTTCAATAATTTTCGTTTGCGGTTAGAGGAGTGCCGTCGTAGAGAGGGTCACCATTTAGATGATGTTATTTTTAAAAAATAAACTCCATTTATTACTCTACAATGCCTTAGATTTATTTTAACCATACCTTTTGTATTTATTTTTTAATCTATTTTTTAAATATGCACGTTCTATTGCGCCACCCTGTATTAAAATCATAATCAGGGTTTCTCCAAACGAACCTAACATCTGGCAAAAAACTAAATGTAGCACGTCCGTTATGATTTTCTTCGCATAGCGTTTGCCATCTCGACCAGACATATTCGTTCAAGAGTCCCATAAGCGCAGTCCAACTCAAGCTCTTCACCCCTTCAATGGGCCAATTTATTACCGACCGAACACACTCTTTACTGGCATTGAATTCTACGCACGACGAATTTCAACAAGATCCAGCGTGGCAGCACCCATCAGTACCTGAAGGGCAAAATTTTTGTTCGGTGTCGCGGAATCATTAATTAATTGCGGACATGTCAAATTGAAAATAGTTTTCGAATTTGCTTGACCCGATATATGTAGTTCCTCAGAACTTCTTTCGTGCCTTGTAAAATAAAGATGAACGAATAAAGAATATATGAGTGATATATGGATTCAAGCACAATTTTTATAAAAATGTGTACTCGACTTTTTGAATTTCGACTATTGATCAAACTCCACTTTTGGTCCGTTCTCACTGTGTATTTCTCTATTGAAACCAGAGTTGTGAAATTTCCTATCAGTTACACAACGCCCGCAATTTTCATTTATTAGGCAGAATATACAATACAACAGTTAAGGAGACTTTTAACGTGCTAACTATTTTTCTAAATAAGCTCTCTTTTTCCAGTTGGTGTTTCCAAATAAGCTCCAATTTTTATTCATTTGGAAGGTTGTATTCAATATTAATAGCATTGGAATGGGGAATAATTCGTTGATTGTAATTAACATTGTTATGGCGGTTTAAAAAAACTTTACAAGTTTGTTTTATCTTCTGCGGTTTATCAAAAGTACTGGAACGGAATTTTTGAAAACAACAGTTTTAGGTTATACTTGAGGTTCATTCACTCTAATGCATAAAGTGAAATTTAAGAGCTATGTAGTCTACTATACATGTAGATTTCGCGATATCACAAGAATCCTCAACTCATGTATTGTTTATAGTTTTAGAGATGTCTCGTAAAAATGTTAGAAGTTTTAGAAACAATTACACTACATAAGATGACATTTTAGAAACATTTCTAAATACTTTTATTAAAATACGTCGTGGTCTTAAATATGGGTTATCTGAAAACACTTTTAATTTCTATAAATCATGGATTAATTTGATTTAGTGTACAGTATTAGTTTATTATAATAGAAAATAATAATAGAAAAATATATTTTTGTTTTGCCGTTTCTCAACTTCTATACTTTATATTACCGAATATGCAGTTATCAGTCATTTTTCGGACTTATTACGGTGAATGTCCCCAGATATCAGGCCACTTTACCAAGCTGCACTTTAAGTTTCACCAGACCCTCTATTCAAACGCCGAAAAAAATGTTTAATCATTCTGGTCCATTGTGGGTCAGAAAATTACTATTCTAAAATGAATTTTGTTTTTGTACTGAAATGAAGATGTGTGCATCCCTGACACGTTGTATATCGTTAGTGCGTGTATGTGTGTTTCTGTAGAAACATACATACGTATGTACGTCAGCCAACCCCACGTTTTTTTTTTTCTGTTGTTCCGATACAACATCGTCGCATCAGCCAAGCGAAGGCAAAAGCAAGCAAACAACTTATGGAGCATTGTACAAACGGGCATTAATGTTGAATTTTTCCATCTTTTTCGTTTTGTAATCAGAATAAAATGAAAACTCACTTAAATGGGCACAGTGGGATTGAAATTTCCAGTCAAAATACCACAAAATTGGGTTATATCATGGTATGGCTAACATCTACGTATCGATTGAACAGTATCGATACTGATTCGTAAACATTCGTTATTACAAATCACTCAAACGCAATAATTTATTAAGAGCGAATCCTAAGGATGAGTTCCTGAATTGGATTATAGTGCTACCAGTAGCAGAGAAAATCTTTCCGAATGATCTGATGTGATGGAAATGTGTATTCCTTGTTTATGTAGTAAGGAATACATATCTTGTTGCCATCTCAGTTAGCTTTGGTGTTGTTGTACGAAAGTTCAAATCGGGGTTTTGAAAAAATTGACAGTTTATCTATACCGGAAGTTCCCTCCGCATACAATTTGTTACTATAAGTTGACTAAAATATGTAGTGAAAAAACTGCGAAACTGTTTTTTTAATAACGTTTCTATATACATATATTGAGATACCAAGTATTTGATACTATGAGGTATTGAACTGCCAAGTCTTGAAGAAAAAGTATCGGTATCGATTTCAAATTATCGGTGCTATAAAGTGTAGATACTTTTTCCGAATTCCTAGGCATAAACGCACTTTTGGTTAAGGTGCCTACTCATGAACATCGCAGTTCAAATTCAGAATAAACTAAAATTTTTTTTACAGGGTGTTCGTCGGGAAGGTATTCTATTTTGTATATATATTTTTTGATTAAATGAAAGAGAATGGATCTTATATTGATAAATATTTTATTTAATGTCGGCAATTATGTATGGATTACAATATCGACAAATGCGAGCCCTTTTGAGCACATTTTTCATTACATTTTCACACATTTCACGCGATATTTCATTAACTTCATCACGAATATTTTGTTTGAGTTGCTCAAGCGTTTCTGGTTTGTCTGCATAAATCTTGCTTTTCAGATATCTCCACAAAAAGAAGTCCGGAGCAGTCAAATCAGGCGACCGTGGAGGCCAATCAACATCACCATTTCTTGAAATAACTTTTTGTGGAAAGAGGTCTCCCAGTAACTCCATTGTAATCCTGGCTGTATACGATGTGGCACCGACTTGTTAATAGCACACGTTAATCAAGCCCAAAGCATGCAGTTCTGGCGTTAAAAAGTTTTCAATCAGATCACGATATCGCTCCCCATTGACAGTTACCGTTACGCCGTTTTCAGTTTCAAAAAAGCAACGTCCAATGATTCCTCCTGACCAAATTGCACACCATACTGTCACTTTTAATGGATTCAGAGGTGACTGTTGAATAATTTGAGGGTTTTCCATTGCCCAGAAAAGACTATTCTGTTTATTCACATACCCATTCAAATGAAAATGTGCCTCGTCACTCATTATGATTTTTTCATGAAAATCGGGGTTTTTAATGGGCGAGCTGTAACATCCTATTGGCATATGTACGGCGGCGTAAATGGTCTTGTGGAAGAAGCTCTTGTGTCCACTGAATCTTAAATGGAAACAAATGCAAATCCTTCTGCAAAATTGTGGCCAAAGTTGTTCTTTGAAGGCCTAGCTCTTGAGCACGGCGTCGAATTGAGGTTGATGGATTGTTTTGAACACTTTCTTGAGCAGGAGTAATGTTTTCAGCCGATCTTGCAGTACGTTGTGGTCCATGCTTGAACCTATCACCTGTAGATCCTCTTTCTTCGAAATCATTTACTACACGATAAATAGCGCGTCCTGTTGGCACGTTGTTTCTTCCAAATATTTCACGTAACTTTCTCATCGTCACAGTGATCGATGATTGATTTTGATGAAATGTTCTAACGATTAAAATACGTTGGTTTACCGAATATTTTTCATAATAAATTTGCCACGTCTTTACTTCACCACTGCCAAATATGAACTGTCAAGACTAATGTTTACCAAAATGGCGGCAAAACAAAGTAGTATATCTTCCCGACGGACACCCTGTATATATACCGAGTTCGAAGGAGCATTTTAGTTCTTCATAATCGAAATTCTATATATCCGTTACAAAGGTTCTTAAAAACAACAAATATTTGTAATAAATTTAAGACGTGTATTAATTCGATTACAAATTTATGGCAATAAAAAACAAAAAATACATCGCAAAAACTAACCATAAAATGTCAAATCAAAACAACTCATGAAAAATCATAATGAGACACTAATGAAAAAACATGACATTCGAATTGCCATCGTATTGGCCTTAACCCGTGACTCAACGGATTTGAATTTGAGGCACAACAATCGAGCTTGGCACAAAATCAATATATCTCCCCAGAGCGACTCATCCTTATTCGCCATCAAAGTTGACATACTTTAAGTTCTGTATTGTCCATAAGAAATCAAAGAAATCATTTTCAGATTTCCTGGAGAAAGTTTTATTGGCTAGGGCCCACTGTAAATGTACTATGTGCTAAAAGTGAGCTCACAATGTTTATCTGCCAAATCACTTTTAATAATTATAAAACTGTTTTGCCTACATTTTGCAAATTTAGTTCCATTCTCAGAATTGCCTTTAAAAATTAACAACGTGTTCGCATTTTGCTTCAAGAAGGATGTTTCTTAAAATTCATTCCATGCTTATGGAACCACAACTATGTGCCCAAGCCAGAAGACATTATACTAAAAAAGTCTACACAATTTACGATTTTATACTCGTTTACTGCAAAATACAGATTTCCGCTCTATGGTTGAGAAGGTTGCAGTAACAACTCCCAATTTTCGACTATTGTTGTATGCAAGTAACATGTGTCTTTTGTTGAACATAGCACCGGTATAGCTACCTATAGATGTTTCCATTATAAGTTAAGTGGATCAGTAAGGTTTTTCAAATATTTTTTCCGTATTAGGCAGTCGCAGACAGCTTTGTTTGTTTCTTTTAGCCATTCTTATGGATTTGTCGTGGAGTGAATATTTTACCATTTCTCGATTTACCATACTGAAAAGTGCCCAATTAAATCAGATAGCGGAGATGTTTGCTTTCACATAAGACACGGACACGCATAGATTTCAAACATTGGGCATACATACGCTTAGTCAAATTGTGCTCATGAGTTAATTACTGAATATAAAGGGCTCATCCTGTAAACTTTTGACAAACGCCATTTTGTTGTCCTCATTATCTTTGATTTATATATTGATATATATATTGATTTGGGGTTGCTTGGTGTAGAAATTTGGTTCCATTCAGCGTCACTTTTCACGCCGTAATCTCAATCCAAATTTTCCGAGACTTGACCCAATTTCTGTAAAATGTTTCTTTGATCGTCTTTTTCTTCTCTGAGACATATCCTCATATTTGGGTTGAATTCCATCTCATCTTCTGGACGGCAAAAATTGCGATGAGGACATTCTAGATGCATACTTTTAATTTGCGTTCTTTACAAAATTAATGACCGCAACGTCGGGGAGTTCCGTTCCTTTCCTCTCATTTGCATTCTCGTTGCTAGTGTACAAATTACGGAATGTGGTAGACACAAGCAATTGGGCGTTTTATCGTTCATATTAGCCATTGTCCGTGAAATGAATCACGGCGCTTACACTTTGCATCTTCTTGGTGCTTCAATTTCGGATACACTGAGCAAATATACATAGATCACGGTTATACCATTCGCAACACTTTCTTATCCCGTCAAATAAGAGTTTGATTCAGATACCATCTCTAATACGTCTGAGGGAAGGATGAATAAGTCGTTCTGGAGGAAATAATAACAAGTTAAGACTTAAGGAAGCTTGGGAACGGTTTATACTATATTGCACCGAAGAAACAAAATTCGATTCTAAAATACAAGTATTCTTGTCTAATCGACATATGTTGCTCTTTTTTTGGTTTTTTTGTAATTCCCAGCAATATAGTGAACCAGATGACAGCAATTGAATTTGATGTGGAGATCGAGATTAACGACACCGCTCAGATGTAAATCACATTTTTTCCAAAGTGGGACCAATAGCTTGATAAATAACTAAATGCAATGAAAATACAACAATCGTAAATGTAATGAAAATGCGAATCGCAATCCAAATATCTGTCGAATTATTTAACTCGTGGAACTCTATGCCAGTAGTTATTCTTTTTTATGGCAAAATATTTAGGATTTTTACGAACTTGCTTATAAACTCGTTTTTTCTTTGTAAGTGACCCGAAATTGCATAAAAATGAGATTTTCTGTTATTTTTAACGATTTTTTTTTCGAATCGAACAAAAGTGTTTGCTGGCAAAATATAGATAGGAAGTAAAGTAATGGAATACTTTGGAAAAAAGTTAACGAAAAACAAAAAATGAATAAGAAAAGAGATCTAAAGGTCGAGATCAGTACCAGCACCACTGCGCTAACCGTCACAGTGCAATATGTGTGCCCAAAAATTGGGTAATATTATACCGTACGAGATTAATACTTTCTAAATATAATATTTTTTAATACTTTCTAAATTCAGATTTAGTACTGAACTAGAAATATTAGTTCAGTTCACGCAAATGAATGGCATAATGAGTGAAACGGTGATAATTGGACGATATGACAAAACATCTTGAGTAAGTTTACAATCAAAATGGTTAAACTTTACCACACGAGCATCAGTTTATATACCCAGTAACACTAATGTTGCAGATTCAAGAACGATTATTAACTTCCTTGAAAATAAAACATTAAACGATTGTTCTCGAAATCTTGATTTTTGCGAGTACAAACTGTCATCGTGATATTTAAACCAGCGTCACTCTCAGTAGCATAATTGTGTCACATTGCTAGTAAAACGAAAATGACACATGAAAGCCTTTTATGAAATATCGGTGATGAATAGTGCTTGCCAAGTATGACAGAGCTATGCAATGCCAAGGCGTAGACTTTGTGATGGAAAACTGTATTCCATATTTATCTGTACGTGATCCCACTGTACATAATAAAATATCGTAACTCCACTCCAACGTAAATGTCAAGACAGACCAGAATAAAAAGAAGTATGTATGTATGTATACGTGTACATTTATTCGAACGTACTTATGTCCCTTCCACAAGCGAATCAGTACATTCAAATATTCACCTCGACACTCTGCTCTCTCCCTCCGTTCAAACCGTTCTGAAGGAAATACCATTCCACCCTGAGAACACATTTCATGGGACCAGAGCTAAAGGAAAAACTTTCTTATACCAATTCGAATGCGTATACGTAAACATGTACTTTCATATCTACGCATATACACACGTACATATATTCTTCCACTCGTATACAATCATACCCATTGGTTACAGTGGTTGAATATGTTTAGATACAGATTGCCATTCAATTGACGACAACAATTGATAACAATCATCGCCCTATGATAGATACGCAATTGGGTTAAGAACACGACATTC
>JAHXMU010000737.1:358513-434399 GCA_019455685.1 Philornis downsi | reverse complement strand
ACACTGATTCCTATACATATACAGTCACAAACAAGGCACATGTATATATCTGCACCCACACTCACATAGATACAAAGTAAGTATATATGGTCAAATGTAGTACATAATCGATGGAAAAAGCCTATACGATTTAATTGCAGAATAGCAGAGCAGAGGACAATGGACAGAAGCGCATTGAAAGAGCTCAAGTTTGTAAGTTGGGTCGCTTTAAACAGTTGCTGAAACACTTGAATATTGCAACACATTTCAATTTTCTTATATTTCAATATTGCTAAATTTGAATCCTTGAATATTTCAATATTTAGATCTTTGCACATTTGAGTCGAATCGAATCGAATCGAGTAAAGGAATGTTTTAATATTTAGATATGTGGATATTCAATAAATCAAACGATATCGTTATTACATTGCAACGATGTCATTCGTTGTCGCGAGTTATAACCACCTATGATGGGAAAGCGATAATTTTTGCCGACTAAAGTGTGCCTGTCTTTACGACAGGCGACAGACCAGTGCCGAAAATACGTATATAATGTTTCGAGTGATTGTGATATCATAACGATGTCATAATCTCTGATAAAAGCAGAGTCTCTATAAATATAATCATGTAAATATTTTTATATAATTTGAGGTTTAAGTATTCATCTTTTTACACTAAGGAAAAATGTTAAAGTTCTCTGTCTTTGCTTTCAAATGAAATGCAGTTTTTTATACATTTCGAGAATACGTAAAACGAACAATATCATAATATTATTGGGATATTTATCAATCTTGGAAAAAAAAAATTCCTACATTTTTGATATTATAACGATATTGCGAAATCAACGATCTAAATGATTAAAATGTAACTTTTCATTACGATATCGTTATTCCACAAAAATATGATGTCGTTTCGATATCGGTTAGGATTAGGGAAAAATGATACAAAAGCGAGGATATCATGATATCGTACGTGTACCAATCTTAATTTGATTTATTGGATGTTTATAAACATTCAAGTAATGAAATGCTCAAGCATTTTAACAATTGTTTAAAGCAGAAACCGAAACGGTTATAGAGTTGACTGAAAAAAGTCCATATTTAAAAAACATTTGTCCTCTCAATTATTATGGAATTTTGTTTGGCTATTCTGGGAATGACTCCGTTACTGCATCCAAGTACTGACCAGGTAGACCGTCATCATAATTGCATGAGCGGCGTAGGAGACAAGGCTTCTACAACACAATGAAGTTTTGTCTGATGTCGAAAGGACATCAGTAATTGTTATTCGAAGACTGAAACATCAGTCTTATATTCGGGTAGATACATATAATAAAAATCGAAAACAATATTATATTTATTTCTAAGCGATATATTAAAAATCGAAAATTGGTATAACTTCAATCACGCAAATAAAAAGAATATTACTTTATTGCCAAATTGTATCGGTGGATGAGAGTCATTGTTTTGTTCATATACTTAAAGTGTTTTTAGCGTATTTCTTTTACAAGATTTTTTAGTTCGAAATTCAATTAATAACAATTATTTTCAATCCATGCACAGTGTTTCGACTAGTACAAGTTAGCGGGACAAATTTATTTTTTCACTTATTTCAATTGGTTATGTATATTCCAGGCAAATTAAGCTATTTTAAGAAAAAAAAAATACCGCGTTGTTTTTTTTTTATGGGCCTGGCTAAAGTTTTCCCTCTAAATTAGTCAGCTACGCAGACATATTCAACTATAACTCGGGAACGACTTGTCAGATTTTTATAAATAAAACATTAGTAAATGCGTAATTAAATTTTATTAAAGTCGATTGAATATTATTTTATTCCATCTTTTACCGTGTTGGAGTTATATAGAAATTAATGGAGAGAAAAAAAATTTTTTTCGTGTAAAATTCAATTCAAATTTATAATGATAGTAGCTACATTTATTAATTTCCAAAATATTATTTCTCTTCAAATAAAGTCGTACAATATCAATTACTTACCAGTATAAGTAAACTTCATAAGTACAAGATGTACGAGCAAAAGAAATATAACTAATATTACATAACTTATATACTAAGGCATGAATTAAAAGCAACTGCAATACAAAATAAAATAAAAAAAAACTAGCTAGAATACAAATATTTAGATCTGCTAATCGGCATCAGATGAGTCGTCATCAGTACTCTCCCATTTAGAGAGTAAATAATCCTCCTCATTTATTTCGTGATGATGACTTTCTGATGCTGTTTCGGATGGTAATGAAGGTGGGGTAATCAACTGCAGAATTTCCGATGGCAAAGAAGTGAATTTTCTTAGTGGTAAATCTCTATACGAGTTGATAACAGGATAACTGGACAGGATAGCTGATATGAAGCAAACATTCAAGCATGCGGATCCATGCATGTAAAGTAGATAAACCAAATGCAAGGCGTTCTTCGTTGCTGGGGAATTTCTTTGACTCTTCGTTCATAGTAGACGGGGTCGCACCGCAAATATAACACTTTTGTGTTGAAGTCGTGTCTGTTAGGGCATTGCACACTTTGCCATCAGTCATTGTCAGCAACAAATCGTGTTTAACAGAGATTTGAGATCCACAAACATAAACTTAATAAGACGGCAATATAAAGTAGAGGATTGTCGTCGATTTTGCCAGATCACAGCCTTGCCATCAAGCAATCTCAAAGGGACAAATGAGTATACTAACAAAAATTCGTCTGTAGCGTTAGTGTTATCAAATTTCTGCTTATACGTGCTATGTCCCGAACTCCCATCACTGCTCCATTTGCTTACCAATGTATAATATGAACGAGGTAATACACTTCTAATGACTTCCGTCTAAGCTTCAACTAATCGTTCAGCCGTTTTATCCAAAATCGCTTGAAGTTTAATTTCAGCTCGAGATTCAGTCACAGAAATATATACATCAGAAGGACAACAAGAAGCTTTAGACTTCCCTAAGCTATAAAACGATGGAAACACTTGATGTCCCGCTTTTATTGACCACTTTCTTGTTTGTTTATACGAATGAGAAGTCGATTTCGAGTCAACGTAATAAGCTAAAGCTTCGCCTGGTGTTAACTGCCGACTTTGATCAGAGCTCTTATTCCTTTCTCTAGTTTCATTGGCGCTGACGTTATGAATCTGTTTCGCTACACTTCGAATCCCTCCTTTTCGAGTAGCTGGCTCAGCCGCTGTAACGAGTTCACTTGCACTTCACGATTCCAAAAGATCTTTCACTCTCCGTCTTTTCGTTTTTATTGATGAGTTTTCAAAAGATTTTCTGGGTCGCCCTACGGTGAGAGCCGCTGATGATGTTGAAGGACATATATTCGGCTGGTTGACACACATCTTTATTTCGAGTCCGAATTCCTCTAACCAATCTTTATTTTTTTTAGAAACGTTCCTTTGTTACACTTCAAAGAAATCTACTTTTCATTGAATTTTGATGAAATGCTTGATATTTTCATTTTGAGGTTTTTCAGAGAATCATCTGAAATATCAGACATAGTGAATTTTTCACTTATATAGCAAAAAATTTCACAATTTCGCTCAGTTTTGTCAAAAAACTCTATTTTCGTTATAGTCACGACTTGCTCTGAAAAAAATTAAATAATTTTACTTTCAGGCCATTTCGGGGTCTATATATATAATACATATGAATCTTTGCATGTATATTACAGGTATTATATATAGAAAAATCTTGCTGGATATATGTGGATAAAAAAGTTGCTACTCTTTAAAGTTTACACTTAATGTAAAATTTGCTAGATTTATCTATGCACTTACAAATTGATATTACTCTATAACTATACATGTTTTTTATTAAAAAAAAAAAAAAATAAATCATAATAAGTACATACCTTCATCAGAATATTCCGTCACAAAAAACACGTTTCACTTTTCCATCAATTTATATTTTATTATATTTATTTATATAAAGCTACTTTGCCCACTTGATAAGATACTTTAAGAAAGTAATAAACGTATTATTTTTTTAAATTCCTTACCTGCGGGTTGTTGTTTACAATTCGTGATCAGTTGCTCGTGGAAATTGTGTCAAGAATTTTGTTCCGCTAGCATGTTCTAGCCGAATCACTGTGCCCTGGTTTACACCAATTCGACTCGCCGTGTAAAAAAATATGGGTATGTTCACAGCATTGAACACTGAAAGCGAAACGGATCAACCGTTATCTTGATCAGAAACAGCATTGTGTTTTTTTTTTCTCAATTAATTGATTTTTGACTTCTGTTAACTTCAGTTTTTGTAAAAACGCTCCGACTCTGATGAAAAAAATAACAATAATTTGTGATATTTCAGAACAGCAAACTATTTTTCTTTTTTAGAACATTTCCTTATTCTTCAATAATTGTTTTTGAAGACGGTTTTGAAAAAAAATCATAGATAATCTATAAAAATATATATATTGAAAACCAACTGGCGTAAGTTTCTTATTTTTCCCTACAAAATATGAAAATCCCCTAAACAATTTTGTTTCTTGTAGGCTTAAATAAATGTTTTCACCTCAATATGTATGCAGATTATATTGAGTTTGTTCCAAATTAATTACGATAGTTCCCTTAATAGAGAGAATTTTATGACAAAGATTTTGCTCGTAATTATAAATGGCGATCTTAGAAATTGTCTGCTGAAATAAGAGTCTGAAAGCGAAATCAAGCACCCAAATGGATTTTATGGGGCAGCCAACCAATTCGATTCAATTTCGTAGACTAAAAATTGTTGTATACTAAGTCGAAGTCTTGATATTCTCTCACAAATGTATTTAATTTGTATTGTAAAACTCAGATATTACTTGAAAATACTGGTAATAGATTGAGCACATAGTGCAAATTTGATTTATTATGTAGCGTAAAGCA
This sequence comes from Philornis downsi, assembly GCA_019455685.1. Lineage (NCBI taxonomy): Eukaryota > Metazoa > Arthropoda > Insecta > Diptera > Muscidae > Philornis > Philornis downsi. Next base: position 429,551 of record JAHXMU010000737.1, on the reverse strand, counting down.
ATTATGTAGTTTTCGCAATCAAAATTTGTATTTTTACTTTTATCTGGCTTTAAATTGGACAACCCACAATTGAATTTTTGAAAACAAATAATTTTTCAATTTTTAGAAACAGGTATTCTGGACTTGTGGGATATTTTAATACCCCAGATTTTATTATATGCAGGTATAGTATATAAATGCATCTGAAACACTTTAAAATACATATGATATTACATATATCTTTAACCTCGTATAGTTATATCTCGGCTGTATATCATATCTGTTATAAATTTCAATAAAATTTTGTTTTCAGTTACTTTGATCAAGTATAAATTTAAACCAAAAATGATTTTTATAATATCAAATGTAAAGGCAGCGCATTTTCGTTATCGATAGATTTATTTCTTGTATTCTCTAATAGTCCAAATATGCCTTTGCGTGTTACAACCAAATTTTAGATATTCTTTCAGATATGCCAAAAAATGGCAAATGAAATTGAAATATTGTTTCGTTATAAAAAAACGTATTAATTGTCTACAAAAGCTGCAATTCATATAAAAGATGCTGGCAAACTTATTGCAACCGAGGAAAATATTCGTAAAGTTTTTCTGTAAGTTCGTTTAATTGAAAATATTTATCTCAATATGTCCAATCCGGGATAAAAGCCATGAGTAACTTTTCACAGCCAAAAAATTCAATTGAAATTTTTCACATTTACAAGGAAAGCCTCATTTTCATGCCCAGCTCACAGTGGAAACGACCACGTGCATTTGTAGTTCCAGCGTTGGAATAAATGATGACTATTTGGTTTTTTGCTGTTGTACGAGTATATATCGTACCAGTTAAAAAGTTATATAATATCAACTTGCAAAGATTATTTACTCGACTACTTTCAATGCGCTTCTGGCAATTATTAACTATTTGCTTATATTTTTTCATAATTAGATATTTGGACATTCGAATATTAGAAGGCATTAATATTTTCATATTTGTATACTTGAATATTTGATAATTTTAATTCCAATTTTTATATAGCTGAATATTTTATATGCCAGAATTATTTATCGCAGACTTTTTCTGATAACAGTTATGTATGGTACGACAGTCATCGTTTGATAGTTATCGTAAAATTGGTCAGAAGATACTTTAAACGCTTCCTTCTGGCTGTTACATTTTTTATCGTAATAAATGATATATACTTTCATTTCTTCGGATAAAAATTATAATGAATACTTGCATTTTTGAGTTTTTTAATGCTTGAGTATTTCAATAGTTGAATAATTAAATATTGAAATATATGTACGTATGTATGTTTTGAATATTTCCTTTTTTCTTTGTGCAACCAAATATTTGAATATTTCACTAGTTGAATTTTTGAATATCTGTACTTTGAATATTAATAAAGTTTTAATCAGTCCTAAAACTGTTGTCGCGAACCTTTCCACGATGACTTCTCCTTATGAGTAACCAATTACGAAGATTCCAGATGAATTCGCTGGCTAAATGTTTGGAGAGATCATTGTTTCCATTAACATTTCGCTAAATGTGAACTCACCACCGACTGGCACCAGTTAATGCAAGTTCCAGTGGCATAACGCAACACAGCAACAACAATACAACAACTCGGCGTACTCGCACTCCAACAGCTAAGAAAGAGTGAAAATCGTGGCGAATGACGCATCTGTCCTCCATTCCACAAAACGTTATTATTAAGCACAAAAAGCGTTTTGCGCACAAAGTTAAAATAACGACATCGAACATAAAGCTGGCAACGTCTACCTGTAGTGCGCCCTACATGTAACATTTCTATATTCTCTTTGTGACTTTACACCAACGGAGGCGAGGAATACAACTCTGACTTCCGTTTCCCGGCCATGGAGTCATGTGACTATCGTATTAGTTAACACAGAGGGCCGACTTGGGTTTGTGCATTGACGAAATGCCGACAATACGGACAACCATGCACTAAACAGATAAAGTATGAACACGCTCGACCATATACTACATGAATATTATATAGACACACACACATATATACATAAGTATGTGCTAGTGCATACAAACTCATATGTAGTATGTTGATTGTAGGCTGCTACCAACGCAAAACAGACAGCAAAGTATTAATGGCATCGCCTTTGGATGGGGAATGAGTGAGCGACACTGTTGTTTGTCTGGTGGTCGGGCGTTCCGCTGCCTGTTCGTCGGTCGGTATCACCATCCAACGTTCGGGCCAGAATGTAGTATGGCTGAATGTTATCGTCGTTGTCGTACTCTTTTCTAGCACACACATACACAGAGAGCCGTGCTCCAGCACTCATACTCAGCAAACTGGAGAAGAGTTCACATACCAACCTACCAACCACTCTGGCAGTACTGGCACTGTAAGCAGCAGAGTGTGGTGTGCCCGTGTAGGCCAATGCAGCCTCGCACACAGTTGGGTCTGTTATAAGTTGCTTGGGAAATAGACTTCTTCAGCACCATCATGATGTGAGTTCGCATTGTTTGTTGGTAAACACACGATAGTCGTCGATTGAACGAACAAAGCTGCGGGGAAAGTTGTAAGCATGGCCGAATTGTGCGCATGAGCAAGACCCAAGCACTCTGAATGTAGCTATATAAGTGGCTCTGTATGTACGTAGCGCACGGTTGTCATTCTGCTTCGGTCGGTCGGTCGGTTTTGATAGCTTGACAATGACTACCATCATGAGGCTGACTTAACAACTAGTGGATACCATTCCACTTGCTGCCAGCTGAAAACTGGAATGCGTTGATAGCATACAATATGGTTGCCTTAGATACCCTACGAGCACTCTTATTTCAGGGCTGTCGAACAGATGGCGTTAATGCTGACTATGGCCAATTTTTTAATTTGAAATTATATTGAAAACCCCAATCGCCCCTGAAGGACATTTTTGAGAAATGTCGAAAAGAGATCAGTGGCAAGATTTACTTGGCCAGTGGATAATTTTGTTGATAATTTATTTATTTATTTGTTATCAAAAATACAAAAATACCGATTGCAAAGAAAAATGTTTGCGAAAAAGGCAATTTATTACATTCTTGCCAATATATAAAATTATATACAATATTGTATGTATGTCTAAATGCTGGAGGTGACATGCCCACTGAATCTCAATATGGTATATGGAGTCATATACTTACGTTTTATTGACAGTAAATAAATCTCTAAAATAATTTTAAAATTAATGCTAGAAAATACATGTATTTTACTATATTTTGCCAACTTTGACCCAACATATGTGTCATGTGTCATACCAACGCTTTGAGCCGGCCATATTAACATTCGCAATAGTGGAGTTGTAAATTGTCTTTGCAAGTTGCTTCCAATACTTTAAGCTCTTTCGATGAATTTTAGGAAATTTGCACTGTTAGGGTGCTATTAGGGCTACGACGTTCTGCTCAAATTAAGAAACTCCACATTCAACCAAGCAATTTTGAGACGCCTCAACCAATGAGCACGTATTATTCACTAAGTTAAGAAGTAATTAGATTCGATTTTGTCGCACTGACTGATCAGAAATATGAAGGCCCCAATATTTTAAATTCCAGCCCCGTATTCTTCCTCTTTTTTGCCACAAAGTATGTCAAATTCATATTATCGCTCCTTAAATTAAATTGTTATTCTTTCTTGCTTTTATTAATTTTTAAATTAAAAAGAAAAAAGGAAACAGAAAGTTTGTCATTTTTCTTATATAGTTTTTAACTTGTTTAAACCGAAGATGGAGTCGCGCAAATAAAGATGAACTCTAATTCTGTTAACTTCAGTTCCCAAGTTCCGACTCCACAGCAACGTGCTTTGAAAAATGACAAATATCGTTAAAAGTCAATATTTTACGAAACTGGCGATGATAATAAAAATTTGGATATTATGAAACATTCTTACAGTAAGATACAATCGCTGATAAAAAAAATTAATGCTTTTCTGTATTGTCTATTCATGCTATTGGCGTTGTTCAAAATCGAAATAGGAGATAACTTAATATTAAAGATTTAAGCGATGTAAATTGACTTTTGGCTAAAGCAGCCTAATATAGCAAATTTCCATCCAGTTCGCTGTTTCCTCCTGTCAATGAAATCAAAAGCTCGCTTGTTAGTACAATTGGTAAACATTGTCAGCAATTCAAATAAATTACCAATTTGAAGGTTATTCAATATCGCAAACGAGATGTTCGGCATTGAATGAGCTCAAGATGCACGAATGGTCCAAATACGAATATTTTCTTTTCATAATATCCTATTTTTCTAACGAAAATAAGTTTGCAACATTTCTCAACGTCGTTCAAGCGTAAAGCTATTTAAGATCTATGATAATGACTGACGGTCAAGATTTTGAGATATTATTAAAGAAAAATATCCGTATATGGATGTCGCACCATGTCACACAACCCACCAAACAATTTTACAAAGGAATGTTTTTACAACACAATACAGAGTTTAAAGTACTATGAAAAGAGCAATACTATCGTTAAAGCGTGGTGTTGTCCTTGAAATTTTGCAATACTTAAAAATACTTTACAATACTTTTTCTTATTATGAAGTAGAAATTTTCATTTTTATTGATTGTACCTCAATTTTAAGTTCAAATTCTTATTTGGATTGGTTATTGTTTCATTATTAAAACATCAATTCTTATTTTCAGTTCATCTTTCCCCAACGTTAACTATTGGGAAAGACGCACCACAATTTGTAAAACCGTGCCAATTTCTTCCACACAAAGGATTTTTTATATTGTACCACTTATTCATCGACAAATGCTAAAAATTTACGAATTATCACTGGAAAAAAGGCTTACACGGATATTAATATGCATACACCCGCTTGTCCGGCTGCAGGTCGGCACCAAGGATCGCAAATGTCACAGCTGACACAAAGTGAGTCCAGTAAAAAAAACAAGAACAAGGAACAAGGATTTTCCCCTAGTAATTAGTTCGAAGAAACCTTCCCAACGCATATACATATATGTATGTAGTATATATATGTACAAATCTAAGGTTTCAAACCTTAGCGAGTTCAGGTTATAATTTATACAAAATAGTAAAAGAATTTAAAACGGTGTTTGCATTTTCAAAGCAAGAACAGGCATAACAGAAGATATAAATACAAGAATATTGCGTCAGGTTTACAAATTACGTTATGCTCCACAGTTTATTAAGACTGGTTTTGGTCAAGTCTGCCAATAAGTATGAAAGTTACCAGATTAGGCGTGGTCGGCTCATCTAGTTTCAGTTATAAACTGGAGTGTCGCACAGATATTTCAGTAGTTCACAGCAAAAGTTTTTCATACTAATTGGTACAATAATCGCCACAACTACTCGTAGAGTAGTTATTCCTATTTGACTAAAACAGCTATGAGTTTAACATTGGCTTGCCATAGGAGTCAAGTACTTGCAATTTGATAACCATTCAGTACTATTTATGTAGTACGTTTATGTAGTTCTAGAAGCACTTATGCTGGAAATATACAATCGGCACATGTTGCTGCCTTGTCATCAATGAAAACGTTCTCTCTTTTGGAGTACTTCCAATTTTTTTTTTCTTTTTGCTGGGTTACGAAGAAAATGATATGTTGGGGTTAAGGTAATTTGCTCTGCCATTATCACTAGTTGTGCTAAGCGATAGAACATTTTACGACTGAATCGAGCAAATCCGCCATTTTGTATTTTAAGTACCAGGAGAGTTCGTGAAGTTACAGTCGTAAGTTAGACTGCAGAAAAAGTTTAGTTTTAGTAAAAACTGTTGATCAATTCGAGCAGATACTTCAAAGATTATGATAAAAGCAATAGTTTTCTACTTAAGGTCACAAAAAGCTAAAACAGGCTAAAAAAAATTCAGAAAAAACTGATTTTTTTTTTTAATTGATGTAGCTTGAGCTGAAGGACATCAATTTATATTGCGTTTTATAACTTAAAACTTAGCAGATGACATCTTTATTATGCAATGCAAAATGAGGAAAATTCAGATGGCGTTTAATAGAGTTATGAGATATTTGTATTCACTGAGGCGTCGTTTCCATATAACACCGTACGTTAAGCGTTTCTTGGGGTGTAGTTTTAAAAATTATATATATTTGAGGTCTTTGTTGTTATTTTATAAAGTTGTTCGATTGTGTAGCCCTCAATTTCTTTTAATTCATTTAATTTTCCACATTCCACTCGTAATAAGGAGCCTCTTATTCCTAAAATAGCCACACTCATGGGTCGGGACTTTGCAGTAAGAGTAGCTCGAATTTACAATTTACTATCAAACTATTTGAAATGTTTTAAATTATGTCCTGATTCTTACAAAATGCACATTCTACAACACTTTCAGACTTTACTGTAAAATTTTGTTTTCAATTAAACTGTGAGTAACCTTTATTACATACCGATTATCTTACATATATTTCCAGATTATATACCGATTAACTTCTAACTTTTGAATTAGTTTTTCTTTTCATACTTTTTTTGTGTTTAATGATCATAATTTCATACTATATTTTTATAAATTTTATATTTAATTTTTACTACGTGTTTTTTTAACTTATTATATTGAGCAGATTCAATCAAATAGATGAATTGTTGCTTATTGGAATTTACTTATAATTGGCCGGAAGACTTTAAATTACAAGCCAGAAATAACTAAATAAAAGTTCTTGTGGGATAAGATGTATATTTAAGTTCAATACGCAAGTGCAAGAACTCATAAGAATTACAAAAAAGTATAATCTGCATCCAGTCAACATCTCCTATTTTTTACCATTAGAACCAATTATCTTAGGATAGAATTTTAAACATTATTGGTAACTGTTAGAGCATCCAAACCGATAAAATTGTTTTTATGGCCACAGATCATATGACCTCTCCTCTAAAGCGTAACTTTTGATTAACCATTTATTTACCTTGGTTAATTATATGAATTATGTTCTCATTTTCATTATATTCTTCAAATAAGATTTTCGTTCCTGAGCTGAGTTCAAAATTCGATTTTGAGTTAAAATACTGATCAAATAGGAAAATATATTGTGTGAAGTTGATTTTCCTTCTAAAGTTCATATTTCATTACTAAATGCAACACACTTTCATTTATTATTACTTAACAGGGAAACCGCAAGCACAAAACCCAATAATTTGAATAGATTTTCTGCAGCAATTAAGTTTTAGTACCACTATTAAGCTTTTTACACTTTTTATTATATTTTTCTCCTTTTAATAACAAATTTGATTCTATAATAGTTCGTGTGAAGGCATTAAAACATTAATTTTTTTTACACAAAAATTTCAAGTTTCCATTCCAATAATAATATACTTTTCTATTTCGCAGAAATTTCTCCAATTTCGACAGAGTCAAAGAGATGTTTTCAATATAGCAAGATCTTTTCATAGTCACATCGTTTTCCTTTAAGTTGAATGCTACTGCAGTAATTTTTAACAGCATTATTTTCTTTTTGCCTTATAATGCTGAAATAAGTTTTAATAACGTACTTAGGGGAAAACCCCAAAAAAAAAAAATAAAAAATGTATGAATGAAACCGGAAAAAAGATTAAAACTAAATCCAAAATTTTCCCGCTAAACAAGTTAAAAAAAACCTAAATTTAACGAGCATAAAGCTAAATTGGTAGCACTTCTAGTATGAGGGTAAGGGAAGGGTTTGAGCGAAGGTCAATATTCAATTCAATAAATAAAGTTGAAAAAATTAATCTCGTCGAGCCCGCAATTTTATGTGGGTGGTTCCAAAATGGGCGTGATGTATTCATCCATTTACAATGCTAAATTAGATAGTAAGCAAGAGATATAGCGTGCAAGTATCCCACTAATATTGTAGATATTTAATAAAAATATAATGTTTCAAGTTTTTAGGCCATTTGTACGGGGAGGAGCACAAACAATTAGCCCTCTGTATAGTTCTAATGTCATAGGCTGCCGTTGCGTCTGTGCACCAATTCCAAATGAATAGAGTAGTGGCAATTTTTCTGGATCAGTATAGACCTATTCGTATTATGATCCACCTGCTATCCAGCCAATCAGCATACCGGCAGACAGACCTGGCTCAGTCGCTTTAAACGCTTTTGAAACGAATCATATATCGATACATTGTGGTTAAGGAAAGGGAATTTCTGATATTCATCTGGCGGGGCTGTACAGTCCATACATCATCTACGGCGCTATGGACCTCCATAGGGCACAAGTGGGCGAAATCGCTCCAGTAGGACAATAGGAAAAGGGAATCTTTTCGATATTTTCCTAAAATTTTTACCATTTTACCGTTAAAGATTACTGAAAAAATGTTAAAGATAACATATTCCAGCGGAAACATTTAAAAAAAATACAACAACAAAAACAAAGCGAAAGAAAAGAGGACATTGTTCCCAACCCGCTTATCTTACGACGAATGTTTATGTTGTCCATGACGCTGTGGACAGTGCATATTCGTATTGGTAAATCTTGCGCCAGACGGCTTGTTGTTTTTTTTTTTTCTTTGGCAACATCTTTGTTGGCTGAAATCGTGGAATTTCAATTAATTTTAATTAATTATGCACACATCTGATCGGAAGCGATATAATGCTGATTCACTCTAAATCACCTCTCATGTCAAATAATAGGAACTTACGATTGTAAAACGCTTTCGAAATTACCATCTCCTCCTCATCCTGATCTTGTGACTGCAGTAGGAATGACCAATAAAAATCTCCTAATTCAGATATGGTAGTATTAGCCCCGTAAAGGTTAAGTGTTTCGGTTCTCCGAAACTTTAAGTTTCAAAACGTCTGTCAATGTAATGGTCCGTGCAGTGGCAAACATTGGCCGGCGCAGGAATTTCTGAGTGTTCACTATAATTCAGTCTCTAACAAGAACAAAAAGGAGCCGTTGTGAGAAATAAACCAACAATGTCCTTTTTTGTAACGTAGTGGATCTGGTTTTTATGTATGTACCAACGTATATACAAGAGCACGGCTTTGTACATAAATATACATACGTCCATTTGTATGTATACAGCTATGTACACTTGAAATTCACTTTGACAGTGAATACAGTCAGTCCCCTTTTCATTGGCACGCATTAGAATCTTTAACACACACATAAATTTGGTGTATAACGAAAGTTCCATAACATTTTGTTGCAGTTGGTGATTCGTAATGAAATGATTGTCATCACTCGTCTATATTTGTCTTAAGCGGTAGTCGGTACGTCAAAGTCAGTGGGTAGTTTTGTAAAAGCACGTTCCAAAATCCATAATTTTTAAACTATCCGCAACATTGAATTGAAAGTTTGCTGAAAAATCTTGAGACCTTAAAAGTTATGTATTATCAAAATGGAAGTGTCACGCCTACTGGAGGAGGTGAAACAGACGGCGGGATTCAGACTTATTTTTATGTCGTTTTTACTTTCGAAGTACTTGTCATAATTACGTTCCATTTCCTTATGACAAGTACATATGTATTGAAATTGGGAAAGATCGGTTTAAAATCAGATAGAGCATCTATATATTCGTTCAAAGCTATTTGGTTTCTAATCGCTATTAGGATTTTTTATATTGTACAGGTTGACTCAAAAGAAGGCATACATTTGTTTAGCTTACTGCATGATTGAAACGAATCCAAAGGGCACAGGGCTGTGCTCTTTATAAAAACATTGATTCGCCTACGGTAGTGCGTAATATACTCTGTAATATTCGAGGTTTTCCCCACTTACGGGATTAGAGAATGTTTCAACATTTTTGAAAAGGTCGGCTCAACATTGGAAAAATCAAAATCCGTGCGACTAAATTCATCAAGAAGGCTTGGAAATGTGCCTAAAGCCTGTACCCCTACAAAATTCAATTAGTGCAAGAATGGAAGCCCCAGAATGCCAGTCAAAGGGTTGACTTCGTAAAAAAAGGCAATTGAGGGTTTTTTTAGCGTTTATCAACAACATTTTGTTTTCGGATACATGTTGATCATGTTGATTTCAAAGAACACGTAAATGAGCAGAACTCGGCTACTAGAGTGTAACCCAAAACGCAATCATTAGAAACGCCTTTATTGGCCTAAAGTAATCGTATGGGCTGCGCTGTCATTGCGAGGATTTATCGGAACTTGCCTTTTTCCCTTCAAGATAAAAGGGAACATGCCGTTGCAATGAACTTAATTCGTTATGTGGAGATGTTAAACAACTTGCACATGTTTGGAGCAGCTCAAGAAGAATTTTGTAAAAGAAAAATGTTAACTCAAATACATAGCTGTCATTTATGAAATCTTATATACATATGTATATCGATATAATACGGTGTGAAATCCATAATTAATTTTATGTGCTTGGCATAATCGGTTGACATAAATTCAACAAATGTTGGGAATTGTAATAATTCCAAAAAATATTAAATAAAAGTCAGAGCACTTTCAGCAGGTAAATTTCAATTTTGTTACTAAAAAGTGCCGTAGAGGAGGCATTCTATATCTTATCATTTTGGTTTTGCAATATTCATTCCAGCAATGTCATGTCACAAATAAGAATATTAATTTCTTTTGCTTTAATAAAAGCTTTAATTTTTTTGGTTCATACAGTAGCGAAAATCTGATTCAAAAAATGGTCCCGTCAAAGACATGAAGGGAGTATGATTAACAATAATAATTAATGGAAATATATATTGCATTAAATATGACAAAAGTTATAAATGTGACATCTATCCTGAGTTTTTGTACCATGAAATTTTAAATCAAAAACAACATTGTTAGAAAAGGTAAAATATGTGAAAATTTGTTCACATTTTGTGATGAAACCGGGAAAAGGAGTGGAAAAAATTTAAGTTGAAAATATTTTTTATACCTCCTTAAGTTAGTTACAAAACCAAATATAAATTTTTTGTATTTTTGGCGACATTACATCTGTTGTCACTAGGAAAAATTACTCAGGTCAAATTGGGATAAATTTGAATTTATTCGTTGTCTTTATGTAGATGATAGTTTACGTCTAATCCTCGTTTCAAAAGTCTGTCTACTTCTCGGGTCATATCAAATCTTCAAAACGGCGATTTTTTTTTTAAATTACGTAATATTTCTTAACAATGATCCAAGAGCGAAAACGTTTTTCATTATTGTTATTGTTGTTTACATCATCAAGATGCTCGTTTTCGTCTAAGCTCGATTTCAATATTCCGCATGTTTGAAAAATTATATGAAATTTTCATAATAGCGTTTTCTTCAGAAGCTCTTAATATCCACAATGCAATAAATTCCTAGTTAAGTCGTTTTTCTTTGTAAGCACAGATACTCGTTGATGGCAGGCATTCAATTTTAAGACTGAAAAATGTGTGGCGGCGATAATTCAAATTCAAAATGTGCATTTTATAAACAATCAGTATTTGAAATGGTCTGCATTTTATTTAAAGAAACATTCGCAGAGGTAAACAAAAACAGATGATATGGCGAAATTTGCAAAGACGCTCAATCTTTGCAGCAAAAAATTATGTTAAATCGGCGGAATATTACGGAATACGAGTCGAAGAGTAGAAAATTTGACTGCCGCAGAAGTCGTAAGCGAGTCCAGAGCTATAGTCGAAGTCGTTCGTAATGAGTGATTTCATTAGCATGACTAATTGGATATTCCAAAAGTGTACGGAAACTTTTTCAAAAGTATTTCTGTCGATAACACGATAGAGGCCGACCACTTGAGATAGAAAATTGGAAATTCGCATGAAAATATCTTATAGTCGTAGTCAGGTTGAGGTAGTTCAAAATCGGTTCAGCAACTCAAATACTTTTTTAAGCGACCGCCCAAATTATGCTCGTGATTATTAAACAATTCTAAAAATACATATTTTTCGTCAGGAAATGGGCTAAACCGATATAGTACTTGTGGGAAGCCAACTTAACCATAAGAAACTTAGCAATAGGAAATAACTTAGCCAAGCAAGAACTATATGTAGATCCTTACATGTAAAAAATTTGTTTTTTAACACTTTAACCATTCATTAGTCAATTAAAGAGTATACTCGTATCTGATGGTAACTGACAGATACACGAAGGGACCGTTTTCAATTTCTACACGTTTATGAAAGGTATCAATTGTGGACAATGTTATTGATAAATACAAAGAAAATGGGGTTTTCACTGGAAAGACACGTTAAGTTGATGTACCGTGTGCGAAAAGAGGGCGTTCTTGATACGCTCACCCATAGGATGATAATCGGTAAACGATCCCGTAGAACAAATAAAAGGACTAAACCCACCCATTTGGAAAACTTCCTAAATCTTACACCATTTGATTGAAAATTAGAAGCGATATACTGTAAAAATCGATAAAGATGGAAAAGAAATCATCCCGGTTCATACAATTTTTTAAATACACCTCTTATATTGTCGGAATAGCTACTCAAACTATTAAAATTATATTTCCGTGAATATATGTATCATTATCAAATCAACATATTATGTATGAGAACAGGACGTTTTAAGCACGCTCACTTACATTCCTACGAACCGGTACATCACTCACGACACTATACATATGTACATATATATCGAAATCCATGTGTATAGTTCCTTGCCCTCTTGATTACAATAATTTTTGACGGAGCAATGGTTCGAAAAATCAACGAATTTTGACAACTTTTTTGTCGCAGTTCGCAAAGTGCTGAGAGAAATCAAAAACCAAAGTCTGCATTTATTTCCCAGAAACACTTAAAAACTCCTTTGATTCACTGTCGTCGGTGAAGTCTTAGCTTCTAACGAGGTTCGACTGTAATGGCCTAGTATTATTATATACATTTATATCTGCATACACACACACAAACACACACGCTAACACATAGATATACAATATGCATACATACATACGTACACATAATAAATCCATAAAGTGGTTCGTACAAAATAACGAGAACTCTTCGTATTTCGCAGCCCCAAACAAGATATGGGGGCGAGAATAACGTTTATTATTGCTGCTGCTTTGCAGTTGTTGTGATAGATGTTGTTGTTGTTGTAGTAGTGTTTTTGCAGAATATGAGACCCAGTGTGAACTCTGCACTTCAAGACGACACAACCAACATGCAAAGACGGCGCTTTAGCGCAATTTGTTCAAGCCACCATCGAAGCAGCTACGAGAAAAATGAATACGAATTTTTTAGCGGCAAACAGTTCTTGAACATTTTCAGTGGCCGCGTCGTAAAATTCGAATAAAAAAATTAGATTGAGTGAGAACGTTTTCCCAAGTTGATTATCAACTCGAATCAGTATCTTAGATAAAACAATGAATGTTTGATTGATTGATTTTGTTGTAAATGAATAAAGGGAATGCTGGACATTGTTTTAACTTTACAACAATCACACTATTGTGACTGCTTTTTGGAGGATGAAATTTAGTGCAACATTCCGAAAATTGAAAATGCTGACTGGTGCCAATGTAAGTACCCACACATCCATGCATACTTGTGTTCAAAATTGTTGACATATAAAAAATTATTTGATGCCTCTTTGGAGCGAAGGGAAACAAAGGGCGTAAAGAAAATGGAATAGAGTTAATATCATTTACGCAGAAGACTGTTAATTTAAGTGGTATAGGCCAGACACCAATAGCGGCACATTATTTTGTATTTTGTTTTGATTCTCGATATTTAGCATCATTTTTCTTTTTGGTCACGCACGCACATAAATTTACCCATACATGCTGGCAGAAACGTAACAACACAGACTTGCATGAAAATTGCTGAAGGCTCGTGGAAAACATTCATCGTCTACTTACAATTGCTGCCATTAAGTGTTGCTGGCGAGATGGTGTTGACGATTTAGGAGATGATGATGATGGTGATAGTGGTGGTAGCAGTAGTAGATATGGTGGTTGATGGGTTCTTCCGTTCATATGCAGTAGGTAAAATATACTTCAAACTTAGTATGAAATGAATTCGAATTGCTATTGCGCTTATTAAAGCCCCACACATACGGATACAAATACATACTCATATTTTAATACAGTCGCGGATAGACCTCCCCTTTCGGAGGCTAATGAGAGGAATCAGCGATCAAAACAAAACGCGAAAGCATAACAACATCCATAGAAAACACTTAGTTGCAAAGCAAACCACTTGCACACATACTTATCTATGTTGTGCTACGCTGTTGCATGTGTAGGTGTACGTACATATTTGCGTATGTTTGTATTCGCACAAAATGCTGCATGCAAATTAAAAAGGCAAACGCATAAAATAAACCTCAATTATTTACGTATTTGTATTATTATTTGTACGTATGTAAGTATATGTACCCGTATGTAAATGTTTTTCAAAAATGTTGGCGCTGGCGCTTAAATCTCCCCGTCCACAACATTCGCGTTCGTGGTGAATTAAACGGATTATTAATGTCATTTTTATCGGTTTCACCATGCTTTAGATTAAAACTGATGGAGAAAATGTAACGAAGTAATGCCCGAATTTGGTTCCCACAGCTCTAAAAAAGGCAATATCCCGTTTGTAGCACAGGTGGTTTAATAAATATTATACAATTATCTCTATATACATATGTATGTATGATAGAGAGAAAGGGTTTTCCTGATCCGTATGCTTCTAATGAATTTGGAGGTAAAATTCATCTGATTTCCAGTTTGTGTGGGCCAACCCAATTCATAAACAAGATCGAAATCATTGTATGTTTTTATGTTTTTTATTCCGAAATGACGAAAATCAAATCGAAGGATTTTTTCTATCATTTAATTCACTGCGGCTAAAAAAGTTTCGCCATGCCATGGAGTTCGTGGAACCGGAATATTCACTACTAGATTCACTGAATGGGTACAAATATCATTCAGAGCGCAAAGCATTGAAGGAGATTTGTTAGATCTCGGGCTTCAGAATATAAAATTCAACGAAATTTAACTTTCTCAAACGACTAAGCATGTCCGTTTTTTTTTTTTGGCTGGCCGGATGGCTGGAGGACATGCAACTCAAATAAACAAATACCAATCTTAATGAAAATCTTTTAGTAGTAAGGTAGGGTGATTAATTTCTGATTACTTTTTTCAAAAATGCGAAAAACAACTTTTATCGTGTAATCTTTGAGTTTACTTTTAAAAAATTACTATTATTTGCTGGCAGGTTAGTTTGCAGCGTGCAGCGTTAGTTTGAACGTTGCTTTACGCATAACCAATACCGGTTTGGCGATTATGAGGGAGCTGCGTCGTATTCAAATTGCGTAGAATGCTGCGTACAGGTTTTTATGAAACGCTGCACGTCAACAACTTTGATGCGATAGGAAATATAGAATCGAAAAGCCTTGTACAAAGGATTTATTCTGGTTTTTGATACCTCAATAACTTTGGTTGAAAAGTTTATATATTTTTAAATGTGGCAACATCTTTTTTTTCATTAACTGCAACGAATCAAAAGAAATAGTTGCACTTTTGCAAGATTTATTCCCAATTCGGGAATAAATCTGCTTAAAATTAAAAGATATTTTCATGCAAAAGTTTAACCGCCTATATTAAGCTATATGGTTTCTAGCGGCAAGAGAACAGTTCTTTCTTAATCTTCTCTTCAATGTTATTCTAAAAAATAGTGATTTGTGTATTCGTAGTCAGTATGAGAAGACCTCCAGTTGGACGTTAACATGAACGAACAAACTGCAAGTTATCTCCCGATGGAGTGTAAACAAAACGCAGCGATAAGAAGAAGGACGCAAAACAATCAAACATGATCACAATGGATTTTATTTATACGAGTACACAGTTCCGAACGCACGGAGACAATTTTACCCCATTGGGATGATTGTTCTTAGTATACCTATTTCCATGAAATGAGCTATTATTGGTCTATTCCTTAGCTTAATAGCTCCAGCCGCAGATCACAAATTGGGAATCACTGTTGTGGATGTCGTTGTTGATCTACATTCCAAGCGATTTGAATCAATGGATGGATGTTCGTTCGGTAGCAAAGTATTTCAGAAGGTTATGATGTCATAGATTATGATGAACTGACTGACTAAGCAATTTCAGTGCAACAAATGCCTCGCGGTGTGCCAATTGAAACAGAGAGAAAGAGAGAGAAGCAATGTGTTTGCTTAGTTAGCTAACACCATCGCCATGTGCGGTGAGGTTTGACGTAATTGTTTACCCAGACAATTTCCTTTAAATGGTTTGGTTGGACTGGGTATAACAACATTGCTTGTTACGACGCAGTGCAACACAACAACTTTGGCGCTTAATCAGCTGTTCTTTTTTTTGGCTAAGCCTGAGAGAAAGAGTAGAGAGACCGATCTAACTGTTGAATTAACGCGAAGCCAATGTAATTGTCACTGGGAAAATGCGTGTGTGTGTGTGTGTGTGTGAGAGTGAGTGCTATGTGACCAATTCAATTGATGTTTAATTTTGATGTGTTACTATTCATTCATACATTCAACAAATGCCACTTCACCATCATTGTCTGGAGCAAGAGACATCTCTCCGTCAAAAGTTCGCTGTTCTGTCCCCTATGTGCAGACATATACGAGTATGGAGCAAGGCAAACACACATACTAGGGCATAAATTTACATACATACATACATTTGTATGTAGTCTGTACTCGTCTTTCCTTTAAGTGCAGCAATCCAAGTAAAATGTGGTGGCATTTTTCTTTGCACACTTGTCGCCAACGCCGTTGCCGTTCGGCCGATGTCGTCGATTAAAATTTCGATTATGAATGAATGAATCCCGGAGTGAATTTCTTTCAGTCTGCAGACAGCAAACACATTTATTCCCATTACTCCTGGGCTAATGTCAACGACAGTGTTCGATGGTTAATGTGCTGCCAGGCTGTTTTTAGCAAGCATCTCGGCCAGCAGCTGTGGCAAAAAGCCACAACATTCGAACCTCTTTTAAAAGTGTCCCCATATGTTTCACATACATACATACATACAAATTTAGGTACACGTACATTTGTGTACATTACGTTCTCAAGCGAGTTACCATTAAAACAATAACAAAACAAATCTTTTAAAGCATCTCTGTTATTCTCCTTTTTGTTTCTTTAAAAATGGGGGTTAGGTGAGGTCACACTACATTTATTTCATATTTCTCTCTTTTTGTGTCTTTCTCTCTCTATCACTTCAGTGTACATTCTCTGGTGCTGTTATAATTTTATTACCGGTGGACACGAGTGATTTGTTTTTAAAATATATCACTATGACTTACCGACATAAATGCATACAGTTGCGAACAATAAAATAAGGTCGTTTCGATTTGAGGAAGTTAACGAAAAATGTGGAATCAATTTTCATCATCGGTAAATGTAACCTTCCGGTTTAATAACTAGTGTTTTGTTAACAATTTGTTTTTCAATTTTCAAAGAAGAGAGAATAATAATAATAATAATAATAATTTATGGAGTAGTACGTATTTTAATTTATGCATATTATGATTTACTTGATAGTTTCGAAGTGTAAGATTGTTAACTAAATTAATTAGGATGCTTCAAGTAAAAAAACTTGCAACTTGGAATGACCTACATATATCATTCAATATTTAATTTTTCTCATTATTTTTATTTTCCTTCATTTCGCCTATATTTAGTGCAATAATTTCAGCATTATAAGCTAATAGCTACTAGTTAATATTTTGTTTTCTAAATTTGCAAATTTTATTTGAAGTAGTATTTATTTTACGTATTTTGTAATTTATTTAATATTGGTCAAGAGGCTTTAAACTAAAAGGTTGTTAAATAGACCAAACAAAACGAATAACGGACAAATTTGCGAAAAAAAAGTATTTGAGTCAGCAAATCTTTGACGTTTAGCGTTGGCTTGCGAGATATGTATATGGAATGTTCAATTTTGAAACATATTCTCGACCATAGCAACTGGTATTATGGGTTTGACATCGCTGAAGTATAAAATAGGCTAGTTGTGGGTAACTATATTTTGTTGTCCTTCGCTGTAGCTAAAATGCGTTCATACATATGGAGGTATGTACGTATTTATGTACGCTGTCGACATTTCTGTATGCAATGCAATATGTTTATTTGTTTGTTCGTGTGTATGTGTTTAACGAAAAGCTTAACATTTTTTATTACTATTGTATTTACGTAGGTAAGTGGCTGTATATTTGCGTGCGTTTCTTAAATGTGCTCATTCATTCATTCGTTCATTCATTCATTTTTTTACCATCCAAGTATGTGTGTTTGTCTGTATGTAGATATGTTCGCTTTTTTGCCGTTGTCGTATTTTTGTATTTTCCTTTTTTTATTTTGGAAAAGCCTTGTTGTGTTACTACACTACTACTACTACTACTACTACTGCTGCTTGTCGTTCGTATTGGCGTTTTCAGATTAGAAAATGCAAAGCAAAACAAAAGCCGAAAAAAGGGTTTGTTGTTGTTTACAATTTATTTTATTGAGTTTTATAGATGCTCGCTCGTTGTTACATACATAGGTATATATATACAAACATATCTACATTCATACGTACGAAAACACACACAGACATACTGGCGTGCCTATAAACATTTATGCGGCTGTATGTACGCGGACTTTTTCTTTCCGTATTGTGGATGTCGTTCAGATATCCGACATGGGGAGCCCAAAAGAGTTAGAGCGCTTTGAACTGCCTCTGGCTGTTGCTGTTACTGCTGCTGCTGCTGATGTCGATGGCGATGCCACTGCCGTTTTGGCTTTCACAGTGCGTTCGTTCCCTGTTAATGCGTTCTCGCTTGGCCTTTGCATTCAAGTGATTGTCGGTGTATGTACATTTGTACGTGTGTGTTCATCGTCTTTTTATTTATTTAATCGTTTTTTTATTTGTCATTTCGGTATTTTATAATTTTTTTTTTTCAGTGCTTTTGATAATGTATTTTCCCCGTTGTCGTTGTCGTCTTTGTTGGTTTCATTAGTTTGGCACGCGCCATCGCTTGTGGTCGTAGGTCGGGACTCGCCGATTTCATCGAGTTAATGCCGTATAGTTGTTGCCGCTTATTGCCATTGTTGCTGATATTAATGAATGTGAATGTTTCCTCATCATCATTCTCACAGCCAGCTGCGTTGTTGACAGGTGGATGCAACTAATGTTGGTATGTGCGTCTGTGTGTGTGCTCCTCATCATCACTACTTTGTTACCTTTAGCGGTCAAAGTTCGTCTAGGCCTACGAAGGCGTTACTGTCGTGAATTCCCTACTTAATTCCCAATGAAGAACATTCTTCTTTAACTCGCTCGTGTTTGAATGTGTATCCATGCACACATATGAAATCAACGAAATGACCTTCACCGGTTTGGGTAACTGATGTGAGAGTCGAGGGCAAACAGTGACGGATCCTTGTGACACACATTACTAGTATGAAAAAAAAACAATCCTCAAGATATTTGCAAGTGGCAGTGAAGGAGTAAACGGCACTTTGTTAACGTCAGATGTAAAACAAAATCGGTATCAGTTGCAGAAATGTCGATAAACTGCGACAGGCGACTTTTTGAGATGCCTTATGTCCCTGGGCATGTTGTCCAGAAAGCTACTATTTCACCAAAGAAAATATGTATATTTCTTAATCAACAAGACGAAACTTGAAATAAATTCATGGCTTCGCTTCTTAGTTTTTTAGAGAAGCTCAAGTTAGGCATACAATAACAATATGTTGGTTGGAAATCAAATTGACGAAACATTACGACAAGGGATTACGAATAAGGACTCGTTATCCTCTACACACTTCCTGCAAAAGTATTTAGCGGTTATGCACCATAAACATAGTCGCAAATAGCATCAACGCACCATGAACGCCTTCCTTTATTTAAAAAGTATTATACGCGTTTTGATTCCCTGCGATCCTTCTTTAACTCTTTCCATAGTGGCATCGACATTACCTAAACGTATGAATTCATCCAACATTATAGCTGTTAACGAGACAAGTAATTTGGTTTTGCCTTCGTCTGCCGCCAGACCCATTTTTGCTCATTATTTCTCAATGTCTGAGAAGGCTGCAGCAATATTGTCCGGAATCAACGGCGTTTATATTATCAGCAAGGGAAAGTTGATACGGCTTTAATTGAAGACGGTGCCAGTCGTATTAATCACAGCTCTCTCCATAATCAGCTGCAATTGTGTGTTAAGAAAATTGTACGGTATATGAATGTATGTACATACATACGAGTATATAATTGTCGAAAAAGCGATGTGGGGCAGGAATATGTGTTATCAATTGTATTCTATTTGACAATTGATTTGGCCTTTGTGCAAGAAGGATATCTTAAGCTGAAAAATATCGTTTAAAAGACAATAATTTGAAAAGCATTCCATTATTTTTTTAAATTTTTTCCATCAGTTGTTTGCAGCATGTCCAAATTTAAGAACGGAATCGTTATATCTTCTAATAAAATAAATAATAAAGAACATTAATAAAAAGAATAAAAGAAGCAGAGAATTTCAGACAAGAAATCGTCCATATGACTGTATGTTCTAAATCGATATGAAACATTTTTCATTTTTGATCCATGAACACGCTATAGTTCTAACTAAAATGTAATACTTAATAATCCGCCAAAATTGTTTTAAAATAAACATTTTAGAAAATACGTACATACATATTTATATGTTCATCAAGCAAGCTTGCCATTTTCAACTCCGTTTGTTTTTTTTCTCCAGAATGGTCGCAATCCTTTCAAGCGCTATCTAAGTCACAGTCTTAGCTTACGGTGACTCACATTGGTAGTGTAAACCAATGTTGGATGAAGTTAAACAGAGGCATTCTGTTGACTAAGTAGCGGCTGATTTGTTGAACTTGTGTTTGTACGTAATAAATTGCGCAAATTGAAAATTTTCAAACCAATTTTTATGTTTCACTCGTCGGTCTTAGTTCTATATCTGCTTCGTGGGTAATGTTGTGTGCAAGGGTAATACAGGTAACCCTGCATCTCAAGCATCGGCGAATACCAGGCATACTAAGAATGGGATTTGGTGAAGTAATTTGGCACATACAGGGTTGCCCATATTCGGCGGACCCATCTGGCAACGCCATAACTTTTGACAGAAATGTCAGATCGCTTAATGACATACCGCGTTTGAAGCGTCAGTCCAAGCAGATTTTTACCATGGAACAATACACGCCACGCGAGCGCTCTGAAATAGTTGAAATTTACATTCAACAGAAGAAGTCAATTGTGAAAACTCAACGTGCTTTTAAAATATTAAAAAATGTGAGAAGTGCGCCTTCTAAGAACACCATTAAGCGTTTATACAAAAAATTTTCGACTGGTGAGGCTCTTTCTACTCCGAAGAGGCCAAATAAAAGTCGACCAAGGCGATCGGCCGAGAATATCGCTGCCGTACGAGCCAGTGTTGAGAGGTCCCCAAGAACATCCCAAAAACGCCGTTCTCAGCAGTTGGGCATGGCTCGGTCCACTTTACAACGGATTATTCGCGTTGATTTGCATTTGTTCCCGTACAAAATTCAATTGACGCAAAGATTGTTGCCTGCGGACAAGCCTCGTCGATTGGAATGGGCCCAACGAGTCATCGAAATGGCCGATGATGACGAGCAATTTTGGAACAAAATTATCAAGTCAGATGAAGCCCATTTCACATTGAATGGGACCGTAAATAAGCAAAATTGCCGTATTTACGCCACTGAAAATCCTCAGGAGATTCAAGAATTGCCTCTTCATGACGAAAAAGTCACAGTTTGGTGCGGCGTTAGTGCGAAAACGGTCATTGGGCCGTTACCATCAACCATGCTGTTACCATCAACCAGGAGCGTTATCGCGACATGATGACCAATTTTGTGATGCCAATTATTCGTCGAAAGCGTATGAGGCAGTTCTGGTTTCAACAAGACGGCGCTCCACCGCACACAAGTCGCATAACAATCGATTTTCTGAAGAATTTGTTTCCGGGCCGTTTGATGTCGAAAAGTGGTGATTTGGACTGGCCACCGCGTTCGCCCGATTTGACGCCCGCTGACTTCTTCTTGTGGGGACATTTGAAGTCAAAGGTTTACGTTAACAAGCCAAGGACCGTAGAAGAGCTCAAGGACAACATTCGTGAAGAAATAGCCGCTATTCCGGCCGAAATGTTGGCGAAAACGATGGAAAATGCTGCAAAAAGGGCACAATACGCCATCAACGCCAGAGGCGGCCATTTGAGAGATATCATATTCAAAAATTGATGTAAACAAATCTACTTGGAACAAATTAAATGAATAAGATTGCCAACCGCCAAATTTTTATTTTTTTCTTTGATTTTTTTTTTTTAAACATGGGTCCGTCGAATATGGGCAACCCTGTATAATACAATAGAGAAGTACCATTTTGCTTAAGGAAGCTGTGAATTGGTGGGGCAGCGTCCGTTTTTACGTATTTATCGAAAAAGTCACAACTACCCAATTCTACTAGAAATGCCACTTAAGAAATGCAGGTTGCTAGACAAATCTCAAATTCTTCGGATTGATTGCAATGCTGCAACCTATAGAGATGGATTTCAATAGGAAAACAATAAAGAGTTTATAATTTAACGAAAATGGATTTAGAGATGAAATTACATATGTTTTTCAATTGGTTTTGGTTTGTAAATATTTCTTATTAAAAGTGTAAAAATATCAAATTTTTGTTAACAAATTCTACAATTAAGACAATTTTTTTTAACTAAGTATGTACTTCACCACCGTAGCAACGTCGTCTCAAACCTCTCTAATGGAGAGTGCGTTTCGTTCTTGGTATTCCAAATGTTGACTACCTATAACTGACTATGGAAATATGATTGTTTATTTGGACAGAAGTTAGAGATTACTTTCTGAGTGTAGTAACAAAAAAAAAACACATTCCTCACAGAAAAGAGTGCTAAACATCAGTGAGTACTTAGATGTGGTGATTGATCCTTGCCTAAGCCTTTCGTGTTAAAATGTATAATACTTAATCTCGATATGTTGCAAAAGTGCTTTAACATGTTGGTTTATTATATTATAAACATCGGCGTTTATTATATGCGAACATCTGCAAACGTTTAATGTGAAAATTTTACCACATTTTGAAAAAGTTGTATTAAATCTATCAACTTATTTGATAAGATAGCCTTCACTTAAAGTGGTAAAATATCAATATGAGCGCCGTGAACCCGTAAAACAGTCAACAACATTTGTACAACATTTTCAAAGTTATTTGGGTAGATGTATGTATTGTATGTAGATGTGGTGGCGAAAAAGCCTCAACATGCTGTCCACGAAACCTCAGTGCGTGCGGTAATATTTTCAAGTAGAACTGATTGTAAAATTGTTCGATATGTTGTTTGTCTTACGTTCTGCTCTCTTTCGTCATTCATTCTGGTTTGTTGCTTTCATACCAACATTAAAAAGTGGAAAAAATTAGCAATTAAATCGATCACAAAATAAATATTTTGCTGAAATTTGAAAATAAGAAATATCCAAACAAGATTATTTAGAAAATATGAGAGGAGCCGTTGGGATTTTTCGAAATTAGGGAACTATAGAACAAGGAAGTTCCGACGGCCACAGTTTTTTTTACTAGATATTACTTTTACAAATTGGACCATGAATGAATTTTAATTGAACCACAGAATTTGAATATCTAATCGAACAAGCCACAAATTCAATTATCTTCCATTACAGGATAGGAATTTGCAACAAAGATTCGAGATTTGTTTAAGTGGCGAGATAGAGAATTTGCAAATAGAACTTGCATTGCCTATGCATTATCGTCACGAACACATAACCTATTTCCATCTCTGTGTCATGTCTGCGAGTGTCACTTACAGCCATTTCAGTAAACGATTCTTACTGAAATTAGTACGGTTCTTATTACTCATGATAACGTCATATTTGGCATTGAAGCTTTGGGGAACAAATTTTATAGGAGCTAAGTCTTACCAGTTTTAATAGGCCCAATCTAACTGGCAAGAATGGCGGAAAATATTCAGGGAGTGATTGTGAATCATTCACTATAGATTTGGAGAGATTACAGTATCAGTATCTTGTAATACCCTGTATTTTGCTTCATAGTTCGGTTTCAACATCTCATAAACAATTGTTTGTTATTGCTAACAGAATTTGTTATCCAAAAATTTGAGAAATTGTTTACGTCAGCTTCTGGCTGGATAGCTATCCATTAGCATTTATCAGAATATCATCACCATCATCATCGACCTTGGCTGCAAATTCTTTAAAGGATCTATAATTATATAAAATAAATTTCAAGCTTTATCCACCAATACAAGGATGCCCTCAAAAGAAACCACAATGTCAAATATAACTCAATCATCACAAGTTGTGAATTGTAATTACAACATTCTCGATTCAACTGAGAGTTTCCGCTGAGAGGTTTCGTCGAAGCTCTCGTAACTGAAGTGTGAGCCCTTTGCCGCACAAACCACATCTCTGTCACTATCATGTCATAAATTGTATTCTTGCAATCGCTGTGAGTAAACCGATTTATGTCTTCTCTAAGCATTCAAGTTGCACTTAAACGTTTTTCTTGTGGCCAGAACAAAAGTAACCACTAGCTAAATGAGTTAATGTCGAACTTTCGGTTTCATTCATGGTAGACACGAATTGAAATTCTAAGTGATTCATGCCATAAGCGGACATTGTTTTTATTACGTATTCGTCATTCTGGCTGTTGCTGTTGTCGTGCGTTGTCACTGGCGCGAAACTTGAAGTAATTGCGGAACTTACAATTGAATCTCACTATAAACAAATCGTGCTCACATGCATAAGTATGAATCAATCGATATTTTTATGTATGTGTGCTTATACAGATTTGTTCATATTATCTAAAATTAAACCCGTCTTCCGATTTTCGAGTGAGTAACTGTAATTGCACTTGATGAGATCAACAGCATCGTCCCGAATTGCTACGCTGCCAACTATGCTCCCCGAGAAAAAAACGGTTCCTCCTCCATCACTCCCAGATAGGAGTGAAATAATGATATTATCAAACAACTTCGTTGCCAACCAGAGACCTAAACATGTTGGCTGTGCAACTAACTGCTGCCACCTAATCCAACGAGTCTCATGCAGCATTCAATTCATTCCTTCTAACTGCAACTGCAACAAAAATGTTAAATTCGTACTTTACTTCAGTTCAAATGAAACAGCGGACGTATTGAGAATATGAATGTAGTACAACATTTGTATCAAGTGTACACGCTCATACACTCCCATCTGGGTGTTTATTGGTGCGTTGAGTACAAAAAGGACATAGGACTGAATCATTTCCTACGATCATTGCAGCCGCATACACATACAAACACCATATACACATATAAAACATTTCAGGAGCCATAAAACATATGAGAGAACAACAACGTAATGTCCCCCTTTCTCTATAAAAAAAACAGCAGTTCAAAAGCAGCGAAGTGCAACAATCAAGCAAGGAGAAGCAAAAAGTTTCCACCACCGTCAATGCGACTCTGAGTGAGTGCATGTTTTGACAAAAATTAAAAACAAAAAAGCTATTCGTGTAATAACAATGTATGGATGAGAACAATTGCCAGCAACAACAGAACGAGGCGACGACGTCAGGCATAATAAACAGGACCGAATGCCAAAGTCCATTATTTGCCTCAATCGCATTTCATCCTTCGAGTAGTGAGCACCACAGTACAGCACCAGTGGCAACCAGTTTGAACGGATGCTAGAGTGCTATGTAATCGTCTTCCAACGAAAAGGATGACAGGCATCATTTGTAAAAAACCTAGGTGGTTCTCTGGCGAAGGATTCACGTTTTTCCACTTTGCACACAACCCTCCCCTCGGTACGAATATACGTCAGAGTGATGCCAACTATTTGCAAACAAGTAAAAGATGAGTGTTTACATTTTACTCGGTCATCATTAGCTTATTTCCTGCATCCCACCCTACATAATCATAGACGAAACCAAATTTCGCTCATTACCATAAATATTGCGATGGCCCGATACTTTTTTTTCTATCGAAATTTTGCAGCTCACTACTGCCACTGCTGCATTGCTAAGTAGCTTGCTCCGGGCTGAGGCGTTTCCTTATAACTATTGAGCCAACCTTTAAAAATTTTAATACGAAATTGATGTTAGCATTAGTAAAAATGTTAAGATTTTGAAGTTATTGGAATTGTTTGGTTACATTCATTTTTATATCCGCCGTCATAGAATGGCAAGTGTATTGACTATAGCAATTCCGTTTTATGACAAATAAAAATGCTGATATGAAACCGCATTAAATATGTATATATCCTTGTACATACCCAGATTATTTTTAAAAACAATTATATCTGATAGGTTCTAACAGTGGATCTAATTAGAGGTCCAATCTGACCTAATTGTATTTAAATTTATCTCGTTTAACCATTTTTTTTAATCTGTGTCAATCTCTAATTGAAATAATTTTGCTAAAATTATTTTGATTTAAAGAAGATTAAACAGTAGAATACGAATAAATAATCCAGAAATAAGTTGTAGTTGTAAATGTACATACATAAGCTTTGGACTTTTTATTGCATTTTATATTACGAACATCCGAAAAGATTATTAAATCCGTTCGCATCTTGTCTAGATCCAGTGGGATACATATAGAATATGTATGTATACTTGTATATATATAATATACATTACATATATATATTATATGAGAGACAGAATTGGATCTAGCTAGCTAGAATTGGTGTGAAATATGATATAACTTATATTGATGGAAATAATCAGATCTCTCGTGAGATGTAGAGATGTCCAAAAGTATCCAAGTAGATCTAACTAGTTCCAAGGAAACCTATACGTTTTTAACGGGGTAGTGAATTTTTCATTTTTCAAATTGCGGCAGTGTAGAAATAAATTAGCACAACCCAAGAACGAATTGTCGAATTTGGTTAATGAGTATTTATTTAATTTGCAATAAACCCTTAGTTTTGTTGTTATTGCATTCCTGCAATGCTCATACATATTAGAGAAAATTCGTAGTTGGAGAAACGTTTACACAAATTGAATTTGTCGCCAAATTTATAACTCAGCACCCAGCACAAAGTTAGTATTTCGCGAACACATGAACTAAAAACTATATTTTTCTTTGAAATATTTTGAGAAAAAAAGCAAAGAAAGCTCCGCATTTTGGAAACTGGGACCTTAAATTACGAAAATTTCGGCAATTTGTTAACGAAACTTCTAAAATAGTAATACAACTAAATCTCGAAAGCATTGAGAAGGCTCGGAATTTGCAATATACCGAAGGGCATAACTTTGTCAAACCTCTTTAGCAAACCAGCACAGATATGAAGGTTTCTACAAATCCTATTACGTGCTCCAAAAACTTTAAAGTATTCATACAAAATTTGAAATAGGAAATTCTGAGACATTCACTAAGGATATAAGCTACAATACAACATTCTAATATCGCGAATTTATACTGACCAAATTGGGCGAACTTTGTCATGAAGAGAGTGTTCAAGGAAGCCGATTTTGATTTATTAATAATTTAATGTTTACAAAATCATTTCTGTTTCTTTTTTGCCTCTATAAAAAGAAGATATAAGAAAAATAAAAAGTTTTAATACAAAAATTCCTTCTTTTCCTATAAAAAGTAATAAATTGCCAGCTAAATCCAAACCACTAAAATTCGGAAATATTCTCGATCGAAATGCGTGGTTGTATGAGTTGCATATTCAAAGGTGGAGGTCTAATGGAGCGGAAATTTTAAAAATGTCAAAACTGACGTTTTGAAAAAGAAAATGTTGGGAATTGCACAAAGGACAGAATATCACAAGTAAAGTGGCCATGTTGTTGAATGTCGGCATGTTTGGAGTGATTTTAATAGGACGCGCTGAGTCCGTAAAACTCCTAAGATGAATCACATTAGAGTTATTGAAAAAGAATTAAAAAAAAAAAACAGAAGGAAAAAGTTACGAAAAAAATATTGCCACTATTCCGGGAGAATGGAATGGATATGGTAGATATCAACAGGTAGATATCGATCAACTACGTGCAAATGGAGTCGTGGGCTCAGGACAAATTTCAAGTTTTTGAACAAATTAGACTTATGAATTTTCGTAATTTTTCCACGAAATAGAACAATTTTAAACTCCCGATATATTTGATATTTAGCTCTTAACAAGTTTCATTTATCAATAGATTGAATTTCAATTGTAAATCTAGAAAGCTCGTTTGCCGAAAATAGAAAATCACAAATGGTATTTGAAAACTCCAGCTCTATTGAGTCGTTAGCCGCCTGATAGTATTAGCTTAGAAATATCTGACGAAGCATGATGTCCAGTTTGTTCTCCAAAAAAATTATGCTAATGTTGACATTTAATACAAACTGTTTCACTGGATCGTTGAACACTCAATTTTAGACGTATTTTAAGTTCCGAAACCACTTTCCCACCTTTAGCAAAAAAATGCAAAAGTATATGCTGTTCACAATTTAAATCTAACCTATGTTGTAACATCATTTAATTTTTCCAAAAAACTTTTAAGAGCGTTTTTTTTTATTTCAGTCCATATGCTTGTTAAATTAATGGTATGGAAATAAATTTGTTACTGTTTAAGGCCAAACAAAATTTTAATCCAAAGATGATCGCAAATTTTTTTAGTATATTTTTGTGGTTGATTTTAGATATATATGTATGTAGCTTCAAATTCCGAATTCGGTCAACGAAATTTACGTTGGAACTCGTCACATTCGTAATATCTACAAATCGAGAACATGCCTATCTCAAAAAAGAAAGGTAAGGCCATTGAAATTAGAATATATTATAGCATTGACGAAATTATTTTTGACACCTTAATCTGAATGACTTACAACTTGACCTAACATAAAGAAACTAATACCTTTTTTACACCACTGTACTCCCATAAACACTGTAGACTGTTCTGAGGCACCAATTTTCGCAATCTAAATATTATTTCTCTTCAATTGCTGTGCTTCAATCACAATTCGATAGTGCGCCATTGGCACAATTCAAAACTGTTGTCTAATTTTTTATGCATCACATTAAATCTACTGAATCTTTTTATAAGTGTAACTGGGCATTGACAGAATTATTATTCTACTTGTTGAACCCATACTACAAAATATGTATGTAAGTGCAACAACAAATTATTCGATTTCTGTATTAACGTTCTATTTTTCACAATGCCTTTGTAACTGTGTGGATAATAGAAAACAAATTATTTGTTGAGACGTATGTTCCATAGAAAATTGCTCAGCGAGACACATTTTCCATTAAAATTTGGATTGTGAGGCACATTTTCTATAGAAAAGTGTCCTGTGAGACACATTTTTCATAGAAAATTGTCTTGTAAGGCACACATTTTCACGTGTTCGATGCTAAATTGTTTTATGGGACACATTTCTCATACAAAATAGTCAAAAAAACGCTAGTTACATTTAAAAAGCGCGAAATTGGCACGATGATAGGAATTGTATGATTAGCACAAGGCAAATAAGAGCATAAGCCGAAATAGAGAACGGTAACGAGAGCAGGAAAAGGAGGGTGATGGAAAAAAACAATTTTCATAAACATCATTTACACAGCACAACCGCAAAGTATGTACATATATTCGCATATACAAAATGAAACGACGCAAGAGCTGTGTACGTTGCATAAAAGTATCGTACTTGGATGTTAAAGTCCATGGGCGTACTTTGGTTTGGAGTTCCGCGTTAATGAGAGGAATACTTGACACAAAAATTGAGCCAATTTCTATGTTTGGGGGGAACAAATATGAGCGTAAAACCGCGATACATATATAAACTAATAAATTTGCATTTCTGAGTCTAAAATGGTGGTTTACTCAAGCCTGACATCTCTGTTTTTCAAAAATATGTATCTTAGAAACATTCACCAACATATACATACATATGTAATTGTTTATTTCGTCTAATATTTTATACTCATTATAATGTGCAATATTTAAAGAATACTTGTAAATATAATTTTCGAGCCGTCTCGATTCATCTCAATAGACATTGTCATTTGTGGACAAACCACGGAATGAATTTCAAACTCATATCTTCAGGACAAAACTACTTACTAATGACTGCAATAACGGTTGATTCTTGTAAATTTGTCTTTTACAAGCGCCGGACTTCAGCACATTCGTAAAAAACAGCTTCGATTTTAACGATTGAGTTTCATACAACCAAACAACCCCTCAACAGACGCATCTGGCTTACTTCACTTCGTATGCTATTTGGTTTGGCATTTTCAACCTAGTCTTACTGATCACTCTACAGTGGGCGGTGGTAACCGCAAATTCAACCATTGAAAAGGCAAATAAGACGTTAATGTAACTGTCCTTAATGATTTTAAGAACCTGCTGTACTATAGAAAGTTGCGCAAGAAATCACTTCGCTTTGCAAGAAAAATTTTCCCTTAATATCGTCGTGTCTAAATAACCTAACATCGGCTATTCGACATTAGATGTTATGTTACATCTAAATACGTTCTGTCAGAAATGCAGACCTGGTAAAAACGTGCAGTTCAATACTTTTTCTGTGGACAGTGAAAATCTTCCGTACAAAATAATCCGTCTCCGAAGCTACAATAAGGTTCAACCATGTCTGTGCATACCGGAGATGAGTTTCTTTTCTTGTCTTTGCTTTGCTACACAAACAAAGTACACATCTTGTCGGATTTATTGAATGTCAGTGTGCGCTCTTTCCTTTAGGTTTATTCGAGTTGTTTTTCGTTTTGTTTTTCATTATTCGAAAGACGAAATATGTCAGTGATAGAGCGTTGCGATAATGCTAGCACGGCATTTTTTTCCTTCTGAACATTTGGTTTTTATTCATTCTATTATGCGGCGAGAAATACCTACCTACCCCGACCCGATGCTCACACCACCACACCCAGAGTTCGTAATAATATTCATCGTACTCGTATCTCTACCCGTCTATGTCGTCTGTTTGTTGCTGCCTGCCCCATTGCCAGTAGTCGTCGAATTTGTATGAACATTCCATTCGGCTAAACCGAGTGCGGGCGGTTTCGACTGTGAACGAGCATGGGTACGGGTGCGTGAGTGTCTACGTTGTGTTATTTCGTGTGAAGGGGATTTATTTTACGTTTTTTCTTTGTGTTCAATTTCACTTAATATCGTTGCTATTATAAGTTGTTCTTGTACTTTATACTCTGCACCGATGATGTGGTTGTTGTTGTTGGTGGCCTGTGTGATGAGTAGCAGGAGTGTGAGAGCTGTTTTTAGCTTGCCTTCCATTCGTACGATGTTGCTGTTGGTAATGCCGATTACGATGACGACAGTGTCGGTACGACTCTTCGTTTTTCCTCAAATTGTTGTTGCTCTCTGACAGTCAACAACAAAATGTTTATGTGGCTGCTTATGTGTGTGTGTGTGTATCTAGGGTGTGCGGGGTGGAAGAAACGTACTCATCACAGCCTCACATCCCACTCCTACTGCGTAGTGATAATACGGGCGACGACGACGAAGAGGGTGGTAATGATGACGATGTTGGCGCTGGTGCTGATGGTGGCAGTGGGAGCTGAATTATGTGCGCTGTTACTTTACGTTGAATTTTTAGCAGTAAATATTCTTTTTACAGCAACAACCAACATCCGTAAATTTAACACAATTTGGGATTTTTGTTGCTGCCGCTACTTCTGTAACTGTTTCAACTGCGTAATGTGCTGAAATGTTTTATTTTAGTTCGTTGTTTATTTCATTTGGTGTGTCGTCAAGTTGGGAAAGTAAGCAAGAGCAGCGGCAACCTCGGGGCTGCTAGCCGGCCAACTAACTAACCAGTCAGGCAGCCAACCAACTAAGTGAGCAAGCAAGCACATTTCCAGCCAACTATCCAACTCAAGCCTCAATAGCCATTGTCGTCGTTGTTGTTCACAGGCGTGGAAATGTTTCGGCAAAGCCATGAACTTTTTGACTGGCATCCCCAGTACCTGCAAATACTGTTTGTTGAGTATGACAGCAGAGTAACACGTACTATAGGTAAGGGCACAAACAAGTAATTAGCAGCGATTTTGTTTACGGAAGAATCTCATCCGAAACAATTGCACAGTCGAGCGGGGATTTTCCCCACACTGATCATTTCCACGGACCACGGCAACTGTGACGCGATAACGCCAACAACATTGCGAGATCTGGATTTAGCTTTGTGTCATATTGCAGACTAGGTATGGTCACCTAGATGGCTGATGTGCGAAACATTTTTTAAGAATCATTTTCTCGCTCCTTCTGCACTCACTGAAATTTTAACACACTTTGATCGCATGAACAATAAATTCAGTAACATAAATGCAAATGCCGTAATCATCACATTGACTGACTACCCAAAGCAGTCCGCCTTTATTTTATAAACACATGGCAATCAATTCGGGGAAAACAGAGTTCGCGGGGGTTTTACGTGAGCTTTTGCCGGGAAGGCCTTACCCACGGTGTGCATATTACAATGCAGTTGCAGGCAACCGCCAGGGATAGCCCAGTAAACTTGGACCCGGGAATAGTAGTCGACAGTTTTGGGAGCAAGCTACTGCAACTGTCGGATATAATATAATCGGTATATTTAATGTGCTTAAGGACCCATTACTAATATTCCGCTACGTACGCTACGCTATAGAGTTGACCAAACATAGGCATTAGCTACATCCCAGTTATAGCAACAACACATCTTAACATACTTCGTTTAAAACTACAGAGCTGTCTCGCTTATTGCAATAAATTGAGGTAGAGCAGGTAGCAGAAAACGCGATAAGATCATTTCTATTTAATGATCGGAATATACAGTGAGTCACAGTCAAAAGTATCCACTTGAGTTTTTTATATTAAAAGTCCGATTGTTGATAGTTAATAATTGAATTCAATTTTATTCTTTTTTATTTATTAACATTAACGTCTTAACTTAAAATTAATGAAATAAAATTCACAATATTCATGTAAGTTCGAAATAAAAAAATAATAATTGTTAAACAACACCAATTCCTACCTCACAGTGAAAAGTATCCACCTGACAACACTTACAATTTTATAACGGTTAACAGTTAATCTTGCCATGAAATAGCAAGCACAATATTGCATCAGTTATTTTCTTAGACTTTACGTATAACTTTGCCAGTTGAGAAATCAATTTTAAGGAATTAAGACCATGGGCCGCCATACAACGATTGCCGAAAGAAAATTAGTTATTCATCATGCTGAACTAGGAAAATCGCAACGGAAAATAGCGGAAATACTTAATATTACTCGATCTGCAGTCCAAAAAATTATATTGAGGCACAAAACCGAGAATCGTGTTTGCAACAAGCCGAAAAACAGCGAGAAAAAAATTTTCACTGATAGAGACGAAAAGTGGTTACTTCGACAGGTAGCCGATAATCCGAAGCTTAGTGCACCTAAACTTGCTGAAATCTCGGAGAAGTATCTACAAAAAAAGTGTAACCCAGAAACCATTCGGAGAATCTTGCGTAAGCATGGTCTTCATGGTAGAGTTGCACTAAAAAAGCCATTCATAAATCCAAAAACCGCCAAATTCGATTGGAGTTCGTTCAGAAACACGAAAAGAAGGATTTTGAATTTTGGAAGTCTGTTATTTTTGCTGATGAAAGCAAGTTTAACATGTTTGGGTCGGATGGACCAAGTAAGGTATGGCGTAGGGCGAATACGGCCTTGGACCCTAAACACACAATTCCAACCGTAAAGCACGGGGGAGGCTCTGTTATGGTATGGGGTTGTATGAGTGCTGCCGGTGTAGGAAATCTAGTTTTTATCGAAGGAATCATGGATAAGATGTATTATTTAAACATTCTGAAAGATAATTTAAAATCTAGTGCCGAAAAATTGGGACTGGGGACAACCTTCCAATTTTATCATGATAATGACCCCAAGCACAAATCCCGCATTGTTCGAGAATGAATGCTTTAAAACTGTCCAAAAGTGATTCAAACACCTCCCCAATCCCCGGATTTGAATCCCATAGAAAATTTATGGAGTATTTTGGAGACAAATATTAGAAGTCATAACATCTCAAGCATACTAACTCTGAAAAATGCTTTGCAAGAAGAATGGGGAAAAATTCAGACTTTTTCTACGGAAAACTTGGTTAAATCTATGCCAAAAAGGCTCAAGAGTGTAAAGGACAACAGAGGATATCACACAAAATATTAAACACCTAAGAAAATCTTTTTTTTTAATAAAAATGTTATCGTGGATACTTTTCACTGTGAGGTAGAAATTGGTGTTGTTTAACATTTATTAATTTTTTATTTTGAAGTTACATGAATATTGTGAATTTTCTTTCATTAATTTTAAGTTAAGACGTTAATGTTAATATATAAAAAAGAATAAAATTGAATTCATTAATTAACTATCAACTATCGCACTTTTAATATAAAAAACTCAAGTGGATACTTTTGACTGTGACTCACTGTATGTACATCAATTGAAATTCAACAAAGGTATCAATTAACTTTGGGGTTGTACGACTATATATCACCAACTGAACTGCGAAAAATTCGTAGCATGTAATCTATAGTTCAGTACAAAGAGAATGCAATTGATTAGAAGGATATCAACTGGCTGCAAGCAAGGAGTGACGACGAAAGCTTTTGTGAGCTAATGGATACACTCTTCTAATCATTTGCATATTCCTTGGTTTAGTTACTACATTTAAATTTCAGAAAATTAAATTTAAATGTTGAATTTCTGAATTTCGACCGATCGTATTTGAAGAAAATGTGACTTTCAACACATCGTAGCTTTAATTTTTTGCAATAAAATCAAATAAATAGCCCTCCCCACTAGCGTAAAATTTCAATTGAAAATATTAAAAGAAAATCTTGCTAGAAACCTGATACTAAATTCATACAAGTGAAATCAATACAAGTGAATTATCCAATGTTTCTGACACGCAACTGTTTTTTTTTCCTCACGCAGCAACTGATTTTTTGTGAACAAAAAATATATATTCTAAACTAGCTGACCCGGCAAACGTTGTTTTGCCTTCAAAATGTTAATGTGTTAAAAAAAATAATTGCAAAAATCTCATCTCCAACGCCATCTATCACTTCAAATAAAACCTTTTAAACCTTCCGGAATACTCTACCAATAATTTAAGACCAAAATGAGCCAAATCGGTCCAACCGTTCTCGAGCTTTAGCGAAACTAACGCACAGCAATTGATTTTTATATATATAAGATAAATTCTCCACAAAAATACTTTTTCACGAGTTGCAGAATTTACACATTATAATTACTTTCCAGCTGAAAAACATCACACATTATGAGATGGTTAACTTTTGGCTTAAAAAAATGAAATAAATAAAGCTGTACCGGATAAGCAATATAGTAAACAAAATAATTTTCAATTGAACGATATTAGCATGGGTGTTTAAATGCACATTTACCCGTCTGAATTATGCTTAAAAATTCGTTGGTACTTTATGCAGTAGTAATTCCTTTAACATTAATAACAGCCAAGTTCAACAGATATTTTACAGGAAGATTCATTTAGAGACGACATGATAGACGCAGTTACGGCCAATGTTTGAAGGAGATCCCTCCTATTGTGTGTTAATAAAGATCATACGACAAAATCGATTTTTTATTTTTGAAAAAGAACATAAAAATTTGTCACCTTATATAACCATTGTTGTGCCATCTTTGTCCATTCGTACAATATGATCTAAAACACTTCGTTAATATCGATATTTAGGATTGCTCTGTGTTTCAAATGTGTCCATGTTATTAAACCATAAAATAAGATTGGTAAAATCAGACCCTTTATTGCCCCTAGTCCCGAGGAGTTTCGTTTTTCGAGAGACGGTTTGTTCTTGAAATGTTTGTTTATATTTTTCTGATAACGAGATTAGCTGTCACTCTTCAGAGGTATTACTATTTACCATTAGCGGATCGATTGGATAATATTTACCATTTCCGTGCAGTAACGGATTCGCATTTCGTTTGACATATATTTTCTCAAATTTAAAGTAAATTTAAACGACCAGATGCAAAATTGGACATGGTCCCTACCATTCTATGAGCAAGTGCAAACTTGTTATAATAAAGTGGTTGATGATGTACCGATTCATTGCCATAGTACAGGGTTGGCCATAAGGGTGTTGGAGGTTTAAATATTCAATTAAAAAAAAACTACGAAACATAAAAAAATATATTTGTATTTTTAAAAAGTAGAAGCATGTAAATTTTTAAGACTTAAAAATAATGTTGTTCAAATGGCTACCCTCGGCTGCTTGACACTCTTGGAACCGAAGTCGCAAATTTTGGAAAACTCGTTGAAAAGTTGTTCTCGGTATTTTTTTACTTTCCTGAATAATGTTCCTCTTCAACTGCTCTAAATTGGTCGGATTATTCTCGTAGACTACCGTGGGGGCCATTCAATATCCCCCCTTTTCGAAATGAGTTTTCCAGGACAACTTAACAAAGTTAAGTCGGTTATTGGCATCATCGGGTTTTAATTCTTGGACTATCTGAATCTTATAAGCCTTCAAATGCAAATCACGTTTCAAAATTCGTCGTAAAGTTGTTCTTTTGACATCCAAAGACTGACTTCTCTTACGTGTTGACTGTTGCGGATTTCGCTGAACTGAAACACGAACACGCTCCACAATGTCGGCTGATCTTGCAGAAACTGGGCGACCACGAACCGTAATTGGTACTGTTGAGCCGGTTGTTTCGAACATTCTGATCCATTTTCGTATCACATTGGCGCTTGGAGCTTCACTTAAATCGTGTAAACCGTGTTTATGCCGATACAAACGTCGTGCAGTAATCACTGATTTATTGTTTTCGTAATACGCTCGGACACAAAATGCACGCTGCACTCCCGTGTACGGCTCCATGGCGACTAAATTTCCAGGAAGCGGCGCAGCGAACAACATATCCCCCCGCCACCCCGCGCCTCGCGTTACCGAGAAATTGAAGATTTAAACCACCAACACCCTTATGGCCCACCCTGTATAAGAGGACCTGTCGAACACATCTTGCTCTCATATTTACAATGTGCCGAATACGCCGCTTTTCAAGTGACAATTCGTATATTTAGATACTTTGTAACAACCACGCCTACAATTAACGTGATATCTTAAAAGTGCACGCGGTGGACAGATCTTTTCGTTACATATCTACTACCAAAATATGTTAGTTTTAATTTTAAAAAATATGTTAAAATTATTCAATAAATACTGAAAATTACCACTTTTGTAGAGGTGGGTTCAGTTCTTGTAAGTGTAAGTTATTTTCTGCTGGGCTCACTCAGGCCACCTCCATTCTAAAATATCGTACCAAATCCTCTACACAATTTGCCAAAAGCGTTCTCTTCTTATATAATTATATATCGTATCCCGTTTCCCAGCTAAAATCCTCTTTTTGCTATATATTTCATCAATCAAATCCACAATTATAGTGTTCCTAAAACAAGCATATAAATTGGAATGGTTCTGTGTCGTATCGGTCAACAATATTCATATATTGCATTTATTTACTGAAAAAATAGCAGCACTATTGAAAGAAAAAAATTGAAAAACAACCAACTTATGTAGGCAATTTGTTTCCGCTGGACTGATTCTGCCCAATTTTGAACTTAACTTGCCTATAAAAACGTTCATCGATTTGTGTTCATCGATCTTTTATCTTAAGCGGTTTCGCCCTTTTATCTCATATATACCTGTCTTAGACGAATATTTCTAGTTGGTCCAAACTTGGTACACCCCCAAATTATGACGGAAGGTAAAAAAATGAATATAAAGATTTGGAAGTCGTTTAAGAAAAAATTAAATTTTTTCGTCCCATTTTAAAATTTGGATGTTAACCAGAGCCCTTAAAGGTGTCACAAAAAAAAGGTAAAAAATTTTGAATATACATTCTGAAATTTAAACACAAAATTTGTTTTTTATTACTATAATTCATAGTCCTCCAGGATGTGATAATATAGTCAGTATTCTTGAAAGAGGAGCCTACTTCGACATGATACTTTATTTATGCAAATATTGCTATGAACATCCTATAGATGTTTGTAAAAACGAAACTTACAGCGAATAAAACT
The DNA here is from genome assembly GCA_019455685.1 of Philornis downsi. Lineage (NCBI taxonomy): Eukaryota > Metazoa > Arthropoda > Insecta > Diptera > Muscidae > Philornis > Philornis downsi. Next base: position 391,660 of record JAHXMU010000737.1, on the reverse strand, counting down.
CGCAAATTACAACAAATCTTGACCGAAATGAAATTCCAGAAATTTTGTGGAATCCGTACGCTGAATACAGACGAAATGGAAGGGCGTATTAGGCAGGCCGATACCAACATGCCCTTTATTATGTATATTGTAGTCGCTGAGGAATCTTCGGTTGCGTTCAGAAGTTTCTTCGTTGCAGTTTTTAAATTAGCCAAAAACTATCGAAAGCAAAAACAAAATTTTGACAATATCAGGACTAAGGATGTAACTTGAGAAAAATATAAACAGCAAGGAGCACCAAGGAAAATCGTTATCTTTTGGTAGAAATATTTTTGTTTGTTTTTGCCTTCCTCGACTTAGTTAAAAATTTTAAAAGAGATTCATTTGGAAACAAAGTCCCGAGAACAGTTTTGTATCCATATATTGCCTAGTTGTACAAAGGATATATTAAGCTGACTTTCCAATCATCTGGTATTCATGCACATTATAAGTTCAGCTGAGCTGGTAGATCACGGGCTCGTGTAGCTATGTTTTTCTAAGCCGAGACATTTAAAATTCTGTCCTCATTTTGGCTTAGTTGTGAGCAATCTGCCAACTATACTAATGGAATCCAAAAGTTCCAACAATCTATTTCGCATTCCGAAATTTTTACATCAATTTAATTTTTTTGTAATTTCTTTATAATGCTTTTGATAATTCTTCTATTGCATTTATTGTATTTTTTACTTTCTAATAGCAAACTTGTTCTTTCTCCAGAATTCTGATATATATGGTGACAGCTAATGATAAGAATAAGAATAAGTGGTTACCTTGCATCTGTTCAAAGAAGGCGAGGATGGAGCGGCTGTTCCAAAATACTTTAATTTGAACATTTAGTTTAGTCGCGAGTTTTGCGCAATCACTAACTTATTCTTGCTTCATTCTTTAACTTATATTCAAGTTTTCCATGGGATTGCCCTTCTATTTATCCACCGAAAGGACATATAGTTTAATTTTCTAGAAAATTATCCACTTCCGCTTTCATCGGAAATGACGAATAAGAAAATGAAGTGGGGAAAAGCAGCCAGAATCGATGTTGTTCTTAGCATTGGTTATATTCTACGATTTAACGACAAACTCTCGCAAAATGTGATTTAATGCATGCATTATACTATCGGTAGTCCGGTTAATAGTGATTGGAATTACCAAGTCTCTTATGAAAAAGTACAAAATCCCCCCGATCATATTCTAGACCATCGACATGCTTCGATTGTGACTCTCGATCGAAGAGGTACGAGTATCCTTGAACATTCAACGGCCTTATAAGACTATGATATGAATTCAGGGTGTTCATATTTTGGCAATAAAGAGTGTACTGGAATCCACTTAAGTAGGGGTGTCAAACCTGATTATATTATGTCGGAATTTGTTGCAGGACTTTGAAGAACAATAGAGCTACGTATGTCTGTCTGCCTGTCTTGCTGGCCGGGCGGCTGGTGCTCAGAACTTTTCGTGCGAAAATATTTTATAATAAAAGCGTTTATAATATTTCATCATGGTTTGGGATTGAAAACAGGTCAGAATCGTCACTCCTTTTGTTCCCTCCATACAAAACGACAAAAATCACCTCTACACGATCAATTTACAATATATATTTATATAACATTTTGAAAGGTGCAATATTTTGCACCGATTAAAGCAACTCGTGGTATTGGTGCATTATATAACCATGATTTCAGATATCACAAATCAATTTGTATAAAAAATATTATTTAGGGATCATTCATTTTTCAGAAAGGATACGCTTAAATTAAAGATGCTCAGTTGCTGAATAGCAAACATTTTTTAAATTGTTTAAACAAAATTCAGTAATTCCAATTCCTAAATAGAAGTAAAAATTTATCAATTATACTACAGTATCAAATTTCTAAATGAAATCTTACAGGAAATAAGGAGAATTTTTGAAGGCATGATTTGAATTATTGAATAATAAAATAACTATTTGTAAAAAATGGATAAGATTTAAAACCGCATTCAAGAACTTTTGAAATGAATCCAGTATTCTTTATAGCTATGCCATCCAAAATGTGAGTAATATTATATGTATGTCTAGTGTAAACATGCAAATTTTAAAGTGATTATATAAGAAATGTATTTCTACAAAATATTAATATCAAATTATTCTACATCCATTTCACGTCCTGTATAAACTGGAAACCTTGACAAAGCGCTAAAGGTTACATGGTGTGAACCGTTCATTGGAAAATGCTCCTGTCTTTCTTTTGAAACCAGCAACGAACAAGAGTTATTTCTCCCAAACCGATAGTTTTATATAGTTCTACAAAATATAGGCAAATTTGGCACATCCAACACGTGATACATTTATTTATATTGTGGGTTATCCATTTAGTGGTTTCAAGCTGTCGGCTGTTAAATATTTGCAATATGAAGTGTTATTTATTTAGTAAAACGTTTTCCATCACAAGAGACTGCATTTTTCGTGCATTACGGGGTGATTATGGTTGTCATAATTGACCTACTGTGCAAGGAATTGGCAAGATTATAAAGAAATTTGAAGAGACTGTAAGCGTTACAGATACGGTCAAGCCTGTACATCATCGCCGAAAATATCGCTTCTGTTACTGAAAGCGTGGCGGATAATCCGAACTTCAATTCAGAGCGCTGTGGCCGAGTGATAAAATACTTTTTTAGCCACCAAGATTGTACGATTTGACGCCTTTAGACTTTTTTGTGGAGCTACATACGTCAAAGACTGTGTTGACGCGGATAATCTCCCAAGATACCTCCCGAAATGTGAGAAAAAGTGGTCGAAAACTACCTCAAAAGGATCTACTGCTGCAACAAATCCAGAGGCGGCCAATTAAATGATTGTATTTCGTACTTAATGGCAAGGTCCAAGCATTATAATGAAATTAAAGTCTCATAGAAATGATAGTTTTATGTGTGTTTTATTTAACTTTAATTTAGAAACCGAAAAATGTATAACCCATTATATGTCCACTCCAGCAATTATGTAGAAATCTGTAAAGATCTTATTAAACTTACGAGCAATTTGGAAAAAGAACACAAGTTTGCGCAATATATGTGAACTAAACTCGTTACTAAGAGTTTTCAATTTGCTACAATTTGCAACTTTTAGCCGCTTAACATTTGACATTTTGCATTTTACTGCAGTCTCTTGTGAAACTTTCAACTAAAGTCTCATATCGTCAAAGTATTTTCGGGTATCAAACTTTCCTCATATTTCGAAAATGACCCTCACCTTTTTTGGTTTTTGTCATCGTTCGACGTGTGCCAGTAAGTTTCCAAATAGTTTAGAGCTCGAACGTTGTCTCTGTATTACTGTCCATATGCTATTGCAAAACTTTAGGATTTCGAAAGAAAAATTTCCCATTAGGTTTTCCAAAATTTTTTTCTATTGATGTTGATTCAATCTGAGCACGTGTGTCTCTGTGTACGAGGCCAACGCCATGCCAACTAAATCCACCTTTCATCCATCATGACAATGTTTTACTCAGACTGATATCTTTAACGTGGTGAAAAATAAATCTCCGGGCAAATAATCGCAAATAATTGCAGTTAGCGTCAAAAATTGTGGACTGTTCAAATTCGTGTGATTTTTCAGCCCACCTCTACGGAAATATTCTACCAAATTCTCATATCATCAAGGTGTTATCGGTCATTATCATATTGCAACTTGCGCCCATAATTTTCTAAATGGATTTGAGTTTTGATTTTGCGGTGGCCAGAACAAAACAGGGTCTCGTGTCCATAAATGCTCATATCATGAGGTTTGATTAGGGTCCTTAGACAATTGGAAAATACACATACATACATACATACATATGTATGTGGCTAACATATTTTCAAAAGAAAACCGATTCCTTTACATTACCCAAACTGTTTTTTTTTTTTTGCAATATATTAGTCGATCATCTATGCAGCATGTATAGAACCAACGTTGTACCAGCTAAAGGCATCTTCAATCATGACATCACCTTCATAATGCGCCTGAGTGATATCTTTAAGGTGGTACAAAATAAGTTCATCACAACCTTCCAGTCCGTCAAATAACTGCGAAGAATTATAGGCAACATCACAAGGGATGGACTTTTTAAACTCTTGTGATTTTGAGTTCAATTTTTCGTGTCCATACATGCACACATCAATAATAGAGATTGTAAGTGATCGGTAACCAAAACGATGAAACAAACAGCAGTTTTTTTTACAGATTTGACCACCGTCAACATGTTATGCTTGCAATTTCAAACGCAGATCTTACTTTTGATCTGATCAACGCATCACTGTGTATCACAACTGCGTCCGATCTTAATGAATTTGTGACAACTACATCATAGTACGTCGTGCATAATGTGCGAGAGAACAAGCTCGATTCTCTCAATCAACTGTGGCCGTGGTTAGGCACATCGAACATTATTGTGTATGACGGCATCAACCCCGTGCCAAATCAAAGCTGCAATCGCAATTGATCGGACGTACAGGTTAAGTACAACAGTCTAATTCATACCGAACCAACATTCCGTGCCACCAATACCATCCGCATATTACCCGGTCGCTGATTCAAATATGCCGAAACCCGTAGCAATGCTTATGGTTGCTGGCAATGTTAAAGTACATTGAAGTAGTACGACCGACGAGGAAAAGCATAACATAAAGTATCTTAATTCTTTACTACAAAGAAAATTATATTTTGTTGATATTTTTCAACCCACAAGTCTTTCTCTTTTTCCTATCGTTTTTTTTTTTTTTTTTGCTTTTTTGGTCTCTCTACTTCTGTGCTGTAGTTTCAAATCCAACTCAACAATATTGTATTCGCTCATATACCCCGCCCGACCGTACGACTAAGTATAAAAACCCAAACCGACAACAACAGCAATAACGACGCCAGAGCAACGGCAGCAGCATATCTACCCATGGCTTTAACACAACAGAAATCTGTATTTTTTTTTGTTTTTGCTTCTTTCTGAACATTCATTAGTTTGGTTTTTTGTTGAATTTCATTCCCACATTTCGTAGCATTTACACAAGATATACTCGACTATGCTCTGTGAACACACAGAACCGACCGAGGGCGACAAAGCGCCAGACAGAAAGGTGGGCCAGACAGTCGGTTGGACGAACGCTCCGTCGCCAGCCGAGGCTAATGCATAGAGTACAGCAAAGACAAACGCCAGACCGTCATTTGTTGTTTTGCTCCGCTCACTCGATTGCTACACTCGGGCTCTATAGTCATCATTGCCGTTGTGTTGTCGCCGTACTGTGTTGATTTGAAGCACATCATCCACCATGACTGTAGTACGTACAGTGGCCATCGATAGAGAAATAGAAATATCTCAAATTGAATTGGTAATAAAATTGTAGTTGCTTCAAACTTCTTTGATAGTATCGATATGAATATAATTTCAATACGGGTGTATTACTGCAGTATTCTCAAGCATTGAAGAGTAAGCAGCGATAGATATAAGTGGACGTTACAGATTTTCATTATTTGGGACATCGACCATATATATTCCATTCATGAATGCATTTTTAATTTAATTTATATTCTAATTTACCGTCGTGGATACAGCATTTGTAATTACTTCCCATACCGATTTAGTTTTTGATCGTGCACAACCATTATAGAAGAAATCGCACATACATAAATAATTTTAATGTTTCGAATATTCGTTTATACACAAGACTCTAAAATCTCTTATACGTTATTAATATATAAAAAAAAACAAGCTCAATTCTCTCAATCGACTGCGGCCGTGGTTAGTAACATCGAACTTTATTATGCATGACAACATACCAAATCAAATCATACACCGTACCAAGTCAAAGCTGTAATCGCAATTGATCGGACGTAAAGGTTAAATAAAACAAAAAAATGCTTTCATCCCTTGAATGAGATATTGGAGAATATCTACATATGTATATAGAATATGCTTATGTGCTTTCTATTATTAGACTCACTCAACAGGACCAACAACGACTATTCTGAACTTCATAGTTTTGGGAAGCATTTACCAGATTTGTCGATTACTCGACTACTCGTGTTCGTGTTCATCAGATCGCCGCTCAAACAATTATAGGTGGCTGTATGCGGGATTGAACCCGGGATCATGCGAACGATAGTAGAGTGCTATGGTCAGTCACAGGTTAAATACAACAGTCTAATTTACACCGAACCAACATTCCGTATCAGCAATACATCTCCATAAAGCATCGCAATATGAGATTTTTGTAAAAAAACTATGCACCTCCCTTACGCTTAATGATTGGTTCAAATGAAATGTTCGTCTCATATACAAATGAGTGGTTACCAACTTTTTTTTGTTCTTTCATATGAAAATCGGGATTTTAGTAAATATTTCAAACATAAAATTAAAAAAAAATCATTTTGAAATGCCTACTGTGGTTAATATACTGAAGTTTACAGAAATCGATCGACCAGTTGGTTCGTTTGGGCCACTGTACCTATGTATATATCACATACATAAATGTATATAAACATTTTTGTAGGTTATGTGTATATAACAGAGTTTCAAAATGAGGCGTACGAAACTACATACATACTCATTTCAATTCATTTGATATCGCTCTGTCGGTCGTTGGTTCGTTCATTTCGTTGGCTCATCACATCAGGCTGTAGAAACTGTGGACGGTTCGTTCGTTCATGTTGTGTGCATGAAGAACGGCAGCGGCAGCAACGATAGCAAAAAAATCAAGCAAACGAATGAGGAGAATCTACAAAATAATGATTAAACGATTGTCGTTCGGGCAAATGAGGCAAACAACTGACAGTCGTTTCCGCCGACCGCCTGACTTGGTGACTGACGCCGATGGTGCTGGTGGAGGTGAGTCAGGCAGGGCGGGCAAAAAGAGAACTCTTTGGTTGGAATGTTACAATAATAAAAGTAGCAACCAAGCAAGTAAAACAGCTCTGTTATAGCAATAAACACACGCACACATAGATTGTCCGTGTGGCTGTTGTTGGTGTGTTGGTCTGATAGCAAAAAAAGGCAGACTCGTTAGATGTGTGAGTTTGGTTGTTATAAATGTTGGTTGATTGTTACAGAGTGGTTTGCAGTACCGACATACACAAACACACACACATTGGAAACACACATAGATAGATACCGAAATGAATGAGATAGATTTTGTTATTTTCACTTCTCACAGTAGAAAAGGAATAAGAAGCAGCAGCAAATACGAAAAATATTTAAAAATCTCTACTTTTTCACAGACTGTAATGAGAACGAACGAAAAAAAGATTCAAATGGAAATTTCATTTTAATAGGAAGAACGATGGACATTGAACGACAACGAACGGCGAACGGAACGAAATGAAACGTGTTGAAGTAAACTCACATCTCAACTCAACTTAAATTCACAGCTCCCCGACTGGTTTAAGAAGATACTTTTCATATTTCCATTTGATTACTGGTTGGCAACCAACAGCGGCTGATGGCAGCGTCTTTTGTCGACACCGCCGATCTTGCTCATTGGCCGCGGATTCCTTTTGCGTTTATTTGGGGCTGCACTAAACGGCAGTACTGCGTGTAGTGTTGCCAGTTTGCATTTTTCGATGTTTTGCACATTTATAGTCATTTCCAAATTAGAGCGATCGAAACCCAAAAAGCTGACCACTCGTTTTTGTGACATCCGCCGACAGCCAGTTTATTGAAATTTGCAATTTGTAAACAACCTGAGGGAATGAGATTTCCATAATGTTGTCCCTGATATTTTTTCAAATACATCAAAAATTAAAAAATCGTTCAAAATCCCTTCTCTAGAAATAGTTAGAATCCTAATCTTGAAAAATGCGTTTTATTTACACAAGAGAATTAAAAATTTCATGAATTTATGTAAATTATTTCAATCTTTTCGCACAGCGCTGATATTTTATGCTGAATTTCCAAAATAAATCGTGAAGGACACTTCTAGTTACACCGTTTGAGACTTTCAGTATAAAACCGCAGTTAGTTAGTTTTGAAAGTAAAACTTAAAACACAATTGCGTTTTTGAACTCTTAGAAAAAGGAATTTGAAGTTTAAACTATTCTGATTTTCCCGTAGACGTTTAGGACTACATAATAAATTGTTTGAGATTCTTCTACAGAAAATTGGAAAAATGTGCTAAATTTTCAAAAGAAAATGGAAAACTCTTTGAATTTAAATTGTTTGTGATTGTTTTTTAAATATCAACATCAATTTTCAAAAAAAACCGTCATATGTATGTATGTATGTATGTATATCACTTTACCCGCAATTTCGCATGCTATAATGTACTCTGATTGTGCCAAGAAAAAACCCTATTGCAAATGGTCGATATCGAGCTGCGTTTTAACACCGAAATAAACTATTCGTTCGAGAGTAGTACAATCGCTTCTCGAAGCCAGAGTTTCGCGAATATTGCAAACGTGTCATAGATTGTCCCAGCTACAATTTTAGGTTGAATGTAGGTAAACTTTACCACATAATTTGGTTTAATGTTTCACCAACCCTATTTAAAGTCTACCAGGTCAGTCCATATTTTGATATGGCCGTTATACAAATTGACAATTCGAGCTTGTTTTTGTCGGTTCTACAAACCGACGTGATTGTTCTACAAACAAGATATGATTTGCGTGGCTCAGAGATGAGCCTTACGGAAAACCTCTCCAAATTTTCAGATAGCCATCATAAGAATGAGGCATCCAGCTTTCGAATCGCCGAACATACCGAATAGAAATTTGTATTTATTTCCGTTCGAGTATTAATTTTTTTACTCACAAAAAAATTAAAAAAAATATATTATAAGCATTTTAAAACAAAAAGATCTAAATCACCTCAAGACATTTTCTTTTGGGGCCTACTCGAAATACTCAAAGATGTCTTCGAATATTATATTTAAATGACCGCCTCTGGATTGGTTGCAGCAATGGATCCTTTTGAGTTAGTTTTGGAAAAAACACTTTCCAATGCGCACCAAACAGTCACTTTTTCTGGATGCAATGGCTTTTCCACAATCACTTCTTGGTTGTAAGAGCCCCATAGCCGACAATTTTGCTTGTTGACGTAACCATCGGATGATAAATGAGCTTCATCGCTGAAGAAAGTTTTATTCGATTGAAAGCCCTCATTTGAATCACCAGTTTAGTAGTAAGTTTTAACTACTTTTACGAGTTCTTCGGTTGTTAACCGACCCATATTCGTAAATTGCAAAAATTTCATTAAATAAATAATACTTCAGATGACAGGTATTTAACAGCTGACAGCCTTGCCAGAACGGCGGTTTTGAAACCATTAAATGGATAACCGTTTATTTGAAAAATAAGTATGTCGAATGTGTCCTTTGTGAAATAATAAATATTTTAGAATAAAAAAACGCGATAAATAAATCACCTTATTTTATCTTTTACAAGAGGTGTGGAAACATAAATTATCAACTTGAACCGCCGGTTTTGACGACTTTTGGCTTACATACTCCACTAAATTTATTCTACTGAAACGTAAAAATGGAGTGTTGCGAATTATGGTCGGTTTATATATAATGTATACTTGATTTGCATGAATGTTTTTCCTCTTTAATTTAACGTTATGATTTAAATATAAATGTTACGACTTCCGTCTGCCTCAAAATAATTGAAAAATATAATGTTCGTACGGAACAAATGCATCGTCTCAAAAAGCCGTAAAAGCGTATCTTTCCCTTCAGGAAAAATTCCATTTAAATGAAAAGAAAAATATATTCTTTATTTTTTCTGCCTTATACCGAAAAAAAAATCACTTGGATCGCAGTCGAAAATGAGATTTGGGAGCAACACTATTTTGGAACACCAAATTTTCATTTGGCACGACTATCATATGTATGATCGTGGGTTCGAGCTCCGACACAACCACCTACAGCATTATTTGACGAACACTTTAACTAGTCGGATAATCGACAAGTCTAGTAAATGCTTCTTAAACTGACGTTCAGTGTCGGCCTTAAACTAAAGGTCTCGTTGAATGAGTCTAAAATGCGTGTAAGTTCATTGAATGTGAGAAGCTGAGTGAGCTGAGATATGGGAGCTCAGTCATGGGAAGCGAGTTCGTTTTACCACGTGATTATGTTATTTAAATAGTCTTATGTTACACAAATATTCTATAATCTTATAAGGTATTATCGAAGACAGAAATCGTCTATGTTCAATTTGCATATGTCTTTATAGTCTTTTTTTTCAAAATGATTTCGCAAAGAAATCGATTACAATGTCAAAATTTCAACATACCATATTCTACAAGTATGTACTTATATTGTGGTTATCCTCCGACATCTTCCACTACGGCTTTCTAAATATTCTTTTCAGTACCGAACAATATAAAATATAATAATACATAAACAAAAAGTTGTTAAAATTGGATAGGGTCGCATTGGCAACAGCAGGGAAATGTTTTTATTTTACGCACTTTTTAACAAATATGTAAGTTTTTTTTTAAACTTTAGCACACTTAAAAATAATATCAAGTTCATTTATCTACTTTTGTGTTTCCAGCTGGAATTTCAATATAATTTAGCATAGAAGTAACATGTCCGACTATTAACCGGAGTGTCTCGAGTTCCAATCTCATTCAGTGCGATAAGGGGACGATTGATTTTATTTACTTTTTTTTTATTAACGTGTTTAACTTTATGTTAAGGTTTGGTGTGATTCAACTCCATATATATATAAAGGGGCTCCCAACAAGAACGCAAGATTTAAATTTGGCGCCATTCGATGTGTCATTGTTTGACATTTAAACAATTGTGTTTGTTTGCTAGTAGAAGGTACGAGGCTAGTAAAACTGGAGCGCTACACGAATGAACAACGCATTCTCATTGTGAAATTGTTTTGCCAAAATGGTGAAAGTTTTGCGGCTACAGTTCGCAAATTGCGATCATTTTGGTGTCACAATAATACTCCAAAAGAGTCAACTGTGAAAAGATTAATGGATAAATTTGCCAAAACTGGGTCGGTTAGTGATGTAAAGACAACAACGCGCCTTCGACCAGGTCCGAAACCGAAAATGTCGCAGCTGTATGTGATGATGTCGCTCAAACTCCATCCACCTCAATTCGACACCGAGCTCAGCAAATTGGTGTCTCCAAATCCGCTATGCAGCGAATTTTGAAAAGATGTGCATTTTCATGCAATTGACTCAGGAACTGAAGCCGGTTGACCATGGGCAGCAAAGGGAGTTTGTTAATTGGGTATTGGAGAGACAACATGAAAATGCTGATTTTGCTGATGAAATCATCTTCAGTAACGAGGCCCATTTCCATCTTGATGGCTTCGTCAATAGGCAGAATTGTCGCATTAGGGGTGAGGAAATCCTCGAGTGATTCACGAGAAGCAAATGCATCCTCAACGTGTCACTGTGTGGTGTGGATTTTGGGATGGAGGAATCATTGGACCTTTTTTTTATGAAAATGAGGCATGTCAAGCGCAAACAGTCAATGGTGTTCGGTGTTGTGAAATGATAACCAGTTTTTTCGTAGAGAAAATTTGTCCCTAGAGGGACAAAAAAAAAAATCGCGTTTCTTCCACGGTCGTCTTTGAAGAAAACTAGACCGATGATGCAACCAGTCCATAAACCACACCAGACTGTCGTTTTTTCGGGATGCATCGGTAATTCAAGTATGGCATGTGGCCGTTCGTCATTCCAAATGCGACAGTTTTGCTTGTGTACGTATCTGTTCAGCAAGAAATGAGCCTCATCGCTGAACACAATTTTTCGATAAAACAGCGGATTTTCATTGAGCTTTTGTAAGGCCCATTCACCAAAAGTTAGACGTTGTGATAGGTCATTCGTCGTTCCATGATGAACTGGCATAGTATACTGTACACTTTTCACTTTGACAGATGACGTTTGGACGCCATTACTAACCAGTGCTGCCAACCTGAAAAACTTAAATCTTACAAAATCACCCTATACATTGGGAAGTGACGGACACTGGTGGAAACCCACCAGTCTCTTCTTAGTGGCAGCGCTTTAATTGTGGGTATGGTTATATAGAATATTTTTGTGGATATGTTATTGGCAAAAAAGAGTTACAACGACATATTGTTCAGGAGAAGAGACTATTTTCGACTCATTCACTTATCCTGTGCCAAATTTGAGCATGTCTTCTTATCGTTCACATTAACGATAGATATATGCTATTAAAATAAACTGAATTTTTATCTTCCAAAATTTATAAACCGGAAAAGACTTTACTTGAACATAATATCTCGAAAAGTCAGAATGCTTAGAAATATAGTGTCTGCTCTAAAGGTCACCAGTAAGTCATTCAAAATCCGGCTTCAATGGCAAGCAAAATATTGTGTTACGCTCTATTATTGTAATATTTATATCCAAGTCTGGTATCGATCTTCAGTTATCGAGCTGAGACCATTATTTTTAAATTTCTAGCCTATGTGTCTATTTCATATTTTGTTATGACGATATAAATTATTTTGACCTCATATCTAAACGTAGCAAACATAAGCGAACTAAGTCCATTCAACAATAAATTCTAATTATTGGAAAATTATATTAAACATAGAAATTTAATATTGGTGATATCGAAGTCTTCCTCTTTAAGTGGGTAAATTTAAGAAAATTCAGGAGTGCTTACAAATATGTACATACTGGCTGTTATAAAATATAAACTGGCAAATAATTCGAATATAGCAAGACGGGAGCTCAAATACTGAACTGAACAAGCACAGAACTTGTGTGTAAATGCCGAAACAAAGTTTGTAGAATTGTAATAACATTTCTAAAATTATTAGTCGGGTGGCAATTTGCCAATTTTTTGTGGATAAAAAATTTCAATGAACGGCTTTCTTTTTCTTTTTCGAAACTTCTCAGCAGTCGCGCTAGCTCTAACTCCGAAAACCCCGTTACGAGTTATAAAAGCCAAGGTGTACAATTTTGTAAACTTTATATTTGTAAGTTTAACAAGACTAAAAGTAATGGGTGTATACTCTTAATCTTGTTTTTCTCTTATCCTGTAAACTGTGTCTCTTCCATAATGCACAAAAATATCAGCACTTAATACGGATAATTACACTAAGACCCTCTTGTATTTCATCTAAACCTATTTTCTTTTCACGAGGAAAAAATGTCATAAGACATTGTTTGCTCGTGAATAAATTTCGCGGCATTGCCAGTTTTTCTTGTGGTGGTTTCCAACACCGAAATCGGGGTGTCTTATGTTTTTACGTCATAATGTGTTCGATGATATATTTACTGCATTTTTAAATTGTGTCTTTTTATTACTGTTTCTTTTCACAAGTTTTCAAATGTTTTAAAGAACATATACTGACGCAAAAAAATGCAAGTTGTTCCGATTTCAGTATTGGAAACCAACAAAAAAAGGTTCAAGGTTTCCTTGCGAAAAATCTAATACCGTGTGGTGGAAAAATTTGTCTTCATACTTTACGACCGTTTTTTCATGGCGGAAAGTTAGAATCTAAAAAGAAAATACTGTTTACATGCAATTTAAAAAACAAATCACGATTACTCATCATTTTTCTCACAACCGGTTTCTACTGAACCGTTCTGCCTGAGCCCTTAATATTTGGAGTCGCGGTTAATGCATTTGTGGCATTTGAGAAGACATTTTAAGATTACTAAAGCCGAAATATTTTGACCGACCACGACGCAACTATCGTGTATATAAATGGCATAACCGCCAATATTTCATTTATTGATAGCCTCCGCATTGTGCAGACGATAATCCGAGTAGTCGAGTAATCCACAACTTAAATAAAACCTTCTGAAAAACTCAGGTTTTTACAATCTTAAAACAGTGTTTTATTTTAAAATTATTCTCAACGTAAAACATTTGTTATGACTGATATCGTTCTTGTTTGTTTCACAATTTATATCAGTCCCAAACAAAATATTCAAAAATAAAGTGATTCTCAAACAAAAATATGAAAAATTCTGTGCTGTCATTTGTCTTCGTCCATGAAAATAAAATTAAAAAATGAAGACAGACAATTTTGTGATGGCAAGCAAAAAGAAAAGGTATTTATCAATATAGAAAGATATGAAAGATATGTTTTTAACAGAAATTCTTGTTTGACGAATTGTACATTTAAATTTGGAATATTTTAAAAATTTCGTTCTTGCTCGGATTAAAGAATTGAATCTAATATATCTTACTATCTGTATTAAAGTTTGTTTGTGTAACTTTTGGGATATGAATATGGAGAAACGACCGTCTTTGAAAGGGTAGAATATCTGATTTATAACAAATTATTTTGCTTTAGCAAAGCTTTTTATTTTGTTTCATTATTGGGTTTGAAAAACTCAAAAGAAAGATTTTTTATTATTTAAAAAATGTTTTTTTTTTTTGTTGGTTTAGAGAGCTGAATTTTAATTTAGAATTTCTAAAAATGTTTTCAGCAATTGGTTGGGAATCGGCATTGAGAGATGGAGGCTCGTCTCTCAGTGAGACCAGTAATAGAAATTCGTATAAACTCATTAAACGTCAAAAGCTCATCCAATACCCATTCATGGAAGGCAAAGGAAACGAAATTATAAATCTCGAAATTTAACCAAACTGCAGCACATTAATGGATATTTTGATTTTCAACTAACTTTGCAAATCGTAGTAATATAGTAAATTTATTACGGTTTAATTAATATATTTCATGCGCGACATAGACGAAATCCAAACATACATATTTCACATGCGAATTGATTAGTGGCCCACAAAATTTTCATTTCAATATTACATTATTGACTGTCCGATTTAGACCAAACGTTTCACAGTGTAAGAAAATAGTAACAATTTACACGTATACATATATCAGAACATATGCTAAGTTCAAATTAACCGAAAAAATAAAAAAAAGAATTATTTTTTCATAAGCTAACTTTAGTAATCCTCATCCACAGATATATTAATACTGCATCAGAAACCTTGTCTACTTAATCTTTTAACGTGTAATAGTTCAAACTACTAGAAATCTAAAAATCACATTTTTTGCAATCCTCCTTTCAAAAAGTTAGGCACATAAAGAAAGAATTTTCAATCCCTTTTTTGTTTAAAAAAATCGTTTCGAAATAAATCAAAAGTTTTTTTTTTTTGCAACGTATTTTTACTGCAATTCTGTCACAACAGATTTGACAGTACGGCAAGTTGCACCATCTTGTTGAAACCACACGGAGTTGAAAGTACGATAGAGATGGCACCGCTGGAGCTAAAGGGCTGACATTTGACATAAAAATATGTCGTGATCATAAACTGGGTCGGGTTAAGTCCAAAATTGGGTAAGGTCAGTTCAGTAGGACAAACTTGTCCAAGGACTGAAACCACTGCTAGAAAAATAAGCGTTACGGCTGTGTAGACACTGAAAATTACTATCTTAGCTCATATATTTTTTTATGGAAACCCACCTAATTGTGGTTGCTATTATTGGAAAAAAGTGTACATTTTCACTGCAAAAAGGTCTAAATCCCCTATAATCCATGGGAAATTAATGTTTTTGATACGTCCATTTTTATGGCGTTGGATCGTCTCTTCGTCTACACTATGGAACTCAAATGTCATAAACGGAACAAATTGTTCTCACAGGAAAAACTTGATCATACAAAGACGATATCCAACTTTTTAAAATTCTAATATTTTTGCGGGTCATTTGTTAATTAAAAGCAACATATGGTGGCAATTGACAGGTGCGGGAACGAGTCACCCAGTTCATACACTGTTTAGTGGCATCGTTTTATTTAGGGCATAGTAATCCATAATGTTTCAGTGAATATTTCATTGAAAAAAAAAAAAACGATCTATTCAATGTATAATGCATGTTTCTCGGCCGAACTTTGGACGTCTGTCCAAATTTGATGTTGCTCACAATATCAGTCTGCGGCAGTTTCGGAGATAACAAGCATTTGGTATTCGACAAAAAATAATTCGCACTAAAACTGATTTAGTGTTAAATGTTATACCCAGTTTTCTGATATATCCACGACGATAATTTCCGATGTAATTTTTGAAATTAGGTTTTTTTTTGATGAAGATATAATATTATTTCTTCAGACAGAATCTTTATGGGATATATAAATATAAATACATATATGGGATATAGAATATAGAGAGTTTCTCAGTTTCTCTACATGCATGTCATTTTTAAATTCACTGCAAGAGACTGAAGACCGAACATTTGTTCGAGAAATGTATACTAAACTCGTGGGTTACTCCATTACTCGAAGTGTCCGCCATCAGATCGTGGTGACCGCCGTTCAAAGAATCATACGCAGGAGGCTGTATCACGTCTCGAAGCTCTCATCCTATAAACGACAGTGGTTTACAATAACCACCATTTTTAGAGTGGTTGAAAGGACAGTCAGATAAAAAAAGCGTTTGGAAATACATAATTTGTATGAACTTAAAAATAATGTTATTTACCTGGAAAACTAACATAAATTGATTATTCGTGTGTAGGAGACGTACGTCTATGAAATATAAACTACATTTTTAGGTCATATTTACTAGCTTGACGAACGGAACTTAAATATTTCACTTTTCAACATTTTTTTTAAATCGGAAATGTTCTTCATTCGACAGACTAGCCTTTAGCTAAATGTATTCGTTAGATAAGCTTAAACTTTTTTTTTGACGAATCCGGAGTATCCGACAGGTCACGATAAGGTATTTTGGAATATCCGTAACTCGCTTATGGCATCACATTGCATTTAGCACTTTTTAACGACGGCATCTGGCAATACCGATATTATGGATATATTGTGATACATTTAGTTTTGTTTTGCTTTTCAGTTTTCGTTTCCTCTTGGTTCTTTTCTTAAAGTCGTCAATTCAATTTAAGAAAAAGCAGCACAAACACATAATTTGTGTACATCGCCGACGTCGACGACGGTCGGTCATATCGATCAGAATGCAAAAAACATCAACATCAACCAGCAATGAAACCACTAGAAATGCAAGTACGATCGTGTGCAAATGTATGTGTGCTTTTGCCTGTGTGAGAACGTGTGTGTTTATTTTAAATTCTTTTAAGAACATGTTGCCAATCGGACGGAGCAACGACAAAGGAAACAATGCCAGCAACAACAAGAGGCAGTGAAATTCACACAAACAAATTCAAGGTGATCGGTATTAGTATCGTTCGTTCAACAACGAACGAATGCGCTCCGCTCTCTGAAGACACAAAGCTAATGAAACCCATAATCGTTCATACAAACTTAGCGCGAGAACAGGAACTCGAATAAGTAAAGGTAATTCTTATGTCGTTGTCGTCGTTGTCGCGGTCGTTTTTCCATTTAACGGAAATGATATTTGAATTGAAAAATCCTCATATGAAATCTCTGTCCGAATGACGAAAATCACCGCTATATAGCGAGGTGAAGCTGTTCGTGGGATGCTGTTCGTTAGCTGTTGTTGTAGTTGGCAGCTTGAGATCATCATTACTCGCTCTCACACAAACACACACACATGCACACACACATTCACTTGGTAATCAGGCTCTTTGCGGTCGTTCTGTCGAGTGGGTTTTGCGGATATTGTCGGATGGATGTGATATCCATAGAATTCTCCATAGGTGCCGTTTCCTAAAAGCCAATTGAACAGGTGGATTTCAATTTTGCGTCACGACATTTTGAGAGATGATTGTTGGTAGTTTATTTAACTATGAGTGGTAGGGGCACTAGTAGTGGTAGAAGTGCCTGGAATTGCTCGCATCATCCGATTGTTTCGACGTGATTTATCGCAATTCATATTTGTTCCTCGTAAGACGAACACCTAGTTTGAATATGAAATAATTTGACACTAAATATTTATTCGATACTTTCGATTCCAGGTAGAGAATGGAAGTTATTCTGGTGTGGGGAACATTTAATTAATGAATATTGTTATCCTAGCGTCTATTAATAAGAGATTTCCATTCTAATTCACACGCAGTTTCCATTGGGAAATTGTCTTGCAGTTACAAGACAGAATTGCACTGTTATACGATTTACCCGTTTGGTTAGATATTTGTGATGCTATTTCTTGTGTTATTTACTTTTTGAAAAGTATAGACTATAGACTGTACTATTTAATTAGAGAATGTAATTTCCTGAACTTTTTCCTTTCCCAGGTAGTCGGGGAAAAATATTTGAGTTCCCCGGTACGGTGGAAATTCCCGTAAAAAATTAAAACATAAATATTATGACAACTTTATTACTTTATTAAAAACTTTATTTTAAACGAATTCCAATGATGTCCAAAATACCCATAAATCCATGTCAAAACTGGGTTCGACCTAATGCGAGAAATAATACATGTTTCCCTGTGTTTTTCCAAACAAGGGGTAAGAGCATGTCTAGGAAAACTTTACCTAGACGTCGTTTTTATGACGCTTCGCAGATTGTAAAACGCAAATAGTCAATTTATATAGCTATATTAAAAAAATTAGGAAGTTCCTTAATACGAGAGAACATTTATCGATCACTATTATGAATTCCTAAAGTTTCTAAAGCATCTTTAGATATAAAAAACAAGCTTTTGAAAGTCATTAGAATATTCGAATTCGATTGTAATATAATATTTATAATTATATATTCCACCATAAGATAGGGTATACTCCGTTTGTAACAGCTATAAATACTCATCTGAAACCCCATAAAGTATATGACCACGCTTCTGTTGAAGCCTGAGAAGACTGCATTTTTTTTCTTTTTCTCAAAAATATAGGGAAAAAGGATATTTTCCTGATCTATTTTTGAACAATTTGTTTAACGTTTTAACGCAAGTTTCACAAGTGGGCGAAGTCGATTCTTTCGCCAACAAAGACTATACCCTTTCATCATCTAGAAAAATTGAAATTTTTTCGTTATTTTTATCAAATTTACCACTCATTCGTTAATTAGAAACCACATATACTACATAGTAGTTGATAGATCCGAGAAGGAATTATTATTGTGGGCTTGTTTAATGAAAAATACTAAATTTACAATCATCACCAAAAAAAAAAAAAAAATGATGCAGGGTACCCTCATAACACATTTTCTTCCCTTTAAATCATAGGTATGTGTTATATCAATCGGCTAAATAATTTCGGTGATTCATAAGTATCACAAACTCTTGCGCAAAGGTATACCGTGGTCGCGAAATAGAAAACACGAACAATCTTTTTTAAATTAACGTTTACATTCTGAGATCACATTTTGAGGTCACATTTTGAGAATTGAAATTTTTTTCTGCATTCCTTCTTAAGGTTCAATACAAACGAAAGATGCGAAAAAATCATGCAAAAGTTACTCTAAAGAAAAATGCACGCAAGAGTTGCTCTAAAGAAAGATCGCATTATCCAACATATTTTCGAAAGTGGCATCTAAGACACTGAATACAAACTCGTAAAATATGCAACAATCGCAGTCGAAATCGGAGGAACACTCCTGTATTCCACCCGCAGTGACATGGAATGAGCTAAATGAAATTGTTCAAAATGCAGATGCGTTGATGTAGCACCACAACCGAATTATTTTCAAAGTAAGTGCCTTGCCGCAACACCGCTACTGCCGACTGAGAGGGTAGCTGAAATTGAAGATGCGACCCTCTTATCGCTCATGTAGCCGAAAAATGGCTTCTCTCCATACATATTGTTTTTTCCGTGTAAAAATATGTATCCGTCTGGATCTATCTCGTCAGATTCTAAAAAGATCGCATTTGTGCCCAACCGATCTGATTGTATTTATTTGGATGTAATTTGTTCCGAAATTTTTTGTAATCTAATTAAATCAGAACTGATCTAAATACATATAATTTGATCCGAAAATGTAAAAAAGTGTATTTCCATTTGAGCCTGGATAGGTAGATATCATCAGATCCGGAAAATGGTTACATCCAAGTGGATCAAAATATATTAAAATTTCTCTGGCTGTATAATTATTATTCGAAATTTTGGGAAAATTTACAGTGACAGAGCTTCCATATGCTCCATGGGTCTTATCGTTCCATATCATTATATTTATAGAAAGAACGTTTGAAAACGTTTGCTTCATTAGATCTAATAAAATTTGTCCCGTCATACCAGATCTCGCCGGATTGAATACGATTATAAATGTCATTTATAGTCAGATCTAACGCATCGGGGGGTTTATATATCGTCACGTGTAAAAGAGTGTAGGTTCTTTTCGATTCGGAGGCACACCTATATAGATATTGTCTTTTGGGTCAAATTAAAACGGGACCTGTAACATTATATCTAATTACATCTAGTTTGATTTGACCCCAGGTCCTAACCGATCCAATATAATCATCTATGCATTTTGTTGGTATTATACAACAACAATGCCCACACTAGGGCGATCCCTTAGCAATATATATAAATTGAAGCGGTTCCTTCCGCATTTTTTACCCATTTTTTTGTTTTTGATTAACGAATAAATGTCAAAAACATTAGAAAGTTCGAAAATTTGTAAATTCGGAATTCTGTAAATTTGTTTCTCTCTGGACAAATTCGACCCAATTGCGGCATTTGCGGCCCATATCGACACACATCCACTGGTGTGTCAAAAACCACTTCTTCTCGTACATTATACGAGTGTATTAACTTTTTCCCGCTATTTTTCCAGTGAACATTTTCACTTTTTCCAGTATTTTTTAATATCCACGCCCACAGTTAAAATAGTCCCTTAAAAAGACAACGACTTGACATGGTGACCCTTTCCTGTACCGATACAATGAAAGCAGCTATATACAGTTTTTGGTTAATGGCTGAAAGGTAGAATTGTTGAAAAAATACTAATAATTACCTTTGTTTGGTTTTAGCCTACTTAACGACAAGTTTGCCCTAATATAGACCACCTGCGCTTTACCGACTAATCGCCAGAAACGATCTCCCATCCTATATTATTTACTGATTTCATCCAATTTCAGCTCCCACTCACTCAATTACGGAGGTTTCTTAAAAAGTTGTTTGAGCTCGTACGGTTGTTTCAAAATTCTGTATTATGTCAAAATGTTGAAAAATTTTATTAAAAATTTCCATTTTTCAAGAGTTGGTGTATTTTTGGGCCGATTTTGCTCACTTTCAAATCTAATCTGCTTGCGATTATGAGATAATCCTATGCCAGATTTCAGTCTGTTGCGCCCAGAAGTGACAAAATTTGTCGCAACAATCTTATACTTTATGGGGCCTCGGATAATTACAAACGGAGTAACAAAACTAATATATACCCAACCTATGGCAGTCATTACAATAACAGATAAAATTGTTAAAAAAATATAAATTTTTCCAATTTGGAGCTTGGATGTTAAATTTTTTTTCTATTGGATCTACTTTACGCACTTATGCGATTATTAGTAGCAAGAACGATATACCAACTCATTGCCAGATAGAGAGCGTATCAGAAACGCCTCCATTTTCTTACTTATCTGTAGACTTGCGCATTTTTCCACTGAATACCGTCTTTTAATATTTTAATATTAACGTCCATAATTAGGCCGGTTTATTAAGTTTTTTCCTGTTAGACTGATTTTGTCTAGTATCGAACATAACATAGCTGTGACTATGGGACGTTTTCAAGCAAAGTTTAATCGCGCTACCTCAAGCGGTTGACCAGGATAGTGTTTGCAACAGACACGTTAACGGTCGGATAGACAGTCGCCGTAGATTCATTCTATGGTGAAAGATATGCAATTAATATTGCATTATTAAAAAAAAAACAACCGCTAAGAGATCCTCTCTGTACCTATACATGTGTAGATAATTTTTGATGCCGAACAACGTACATGTCCTTTGATGTAATATGTATACATTCATACATTTTACGATAAATACAGATGAATGTAAAGGATGGCGCATAAGTAACGTTAACGGCGACTATATTGAATACATTCCTGTGCATCATTTGGTTTTAACTCGTCAGCCAATTGCATCTTAAATGGAGAAAGTTGTAACATATGTGAAATTATTTGCAAAGACCGCCTAGATATCTCTAACTGCTGAGAACTTCGTCTGGTGGAAGTTTCGGGGGTTTCCTCAATACTTGCTTGCACTCGAGCAATGGCCACTTCATTTTGAACTGAACGAGGTCTTCCAGCACGCGGAAGATCCCAGACAACCCCCGCTGAAGCAATCGGTAAATTGTTGGAGCGCTAGGAGCATTTCGAACATTAAAGAAATTTCGATATGATCTGAATAATCGAATGCTGACTTTCAAAGCAAAATTGAACAACTTTGGTTCTTTGTTCTGTGCTGAGCCTTTCCATCATAAATTTACCAAAAACAAAAATGTATTCACTGATCAAATCTTAGCGTTACTTATGCGCCACCCTATACGTACGAACGCATGCATTTGCATTAAAGACGATTTCAAATGTTAAAAATACACCAGTAGGAATTTCCTTTAATTTTTCACAAAAAATATTGAAATTTTTCAATTTATCAAATTGAATCGATAACAAATGGTATGCCCACATCCTTCCACTATAGCCTTACCATATGTTCGTGGTTAATCTGAGAGTTTCTATGCCCAATAGTGTCTTTTGGTCACGAGTACCTTTGGACTAGATTATCTATGGAAGCTGGCTTCTACGACTAACATGTTGCGAGACAATCACAACAATAATGGCTCGGTCAAAAAGGCTATTTTTGTATAGACGTAAAAAAAAGAAACGCAACTGTTTCAACTAGCCAAAAAATTTTCGCCTAAAATCCCTGCTAACCTAACAGTGTAATGTAATGTGAAGTCTAGGGAATTGTCCACCGACGTTTCGTTGCATGTGTACAACAATATGAGTTTGTGGGCACCGACATACAATATGAGGATAGCCGTTAATTGCTCAGTACCTGAGATACATAAGTAATGTGTTAGATGTCATCTTATGTTTGGATTGTAAAGTTAGGCAATTTTGAGGTTATGCGTAATCAAAATAGGTAAATGCTTGCAGACTTTAATTCCGTTTTTGGCAGTGGCTTCGAATTTTGATCTTAA
The DNA here is from genome assembly GCA_019455685.1 of Philornis downsi. NCBI lineage: Eukaryota > Metazoa > Arthropoda > Insecta > Diptera > Muscidae > Philornis > Philornis downsi. The sequence continues at coordinate 368,735 of JAHXMU010000737.1, read as the reverse complement.
TTCTTCATTTTCTTAGGAATATTTGTAAGAACTTTCAGCACGGCTACAGCTCAACAAAAGTAATTGCAAGTTAAGACCCAGTCTGGTCTTTAATGACAAAAATTGGATTAGTTTAGGTTATAAATGTTATTGCAGTCTTTTTGTCCGCCACAATTTTTGGAAAATTGTAACATACAGATTAGAATCACGTAACGGTTCTTTTCAGGTCGCAGCAATTAAAACTAAAGTTAGAACATTATTTAATTCCACCTACACTTTACTTTTTTATTAGGGATGTACGATTGATTGATCAATCGTACATTAGATTAACTCCTCTTCCATTGGGACACGTGCATAAATAAATTAGCGTGATAAAAAAATATTTTACTTTAAAGTCAATTGTGACTATTTGGCCCATCGCACGGAAAGACTACGACATTCCATATAGCAACTGCGGTATATGAACAATTACAGTTTTTCTTGGATTGGAGTCAATACTAGTCTTATGTGTGCCGAGACATCCATATTCCTCTTTAGCCTTTATATGTTTTCCAATGTCCCCTTGAGCCACAAGTCTTGAAAAATGCCGGTGTAGCAAACCCAGCGTCTATTTTTGACATTTTTTTTTATCGAATTTCAGATACTTATTTTTATTTTCTTTCAGATATGTTAGTATTATTTTTAACGGAGTCCAGAATATTGTCAAGCATTGTACGTTGTCATGGCCTTCCTTGTAAGGCCAATCATATTTCCATTAAATCTGATAGAGTTGCAGACAGTCATACAAAAAGCTTCGGTGTCGACCTAGTAATGAAAATTAAGGCTATCCTCGGCATTGACCTGCCAAATGCTTTCGGCAAGTAGAGTTCGGCTTCATCCCCTATCAGCAGAGAGCGCGCTTTGTTCGACTACTCCTCAATGTTTGAAAAGAATGCAGTGAGATTCCGTAATCTTCTTTTGAAGATTGATTGACATTGATAATGTTATAGCCCTTTAAAGGCGATTTTGTTAGTCTTTGGTTTTTCAGTGTAGAATAAGATGCGCGGAACAGTAGTTGGTTCCCTAAGTTGTGAGCGTTGTGGCCTTTTTTGTGGGGTTGTGTGAAGTCACTGAGCGTCAATTGGAGCCTTGGAAAGCAATGTTATATGTATTGTTAGGAGATACCAGCTATGCCCGAAGAAGTAGTTTATGATAAACATTTATAATTAAAAAAATTAAAGTCTTTTCATTTTTTAATTTTTCTGCATTTTTCTTTCTGTTGAAAATTTAAAACCAAACGCTTAACAAATCACTCGATAGTTTCCTTTTAAGATGGTGACAGTTAGTTGCATTTACTGCAGGTTTCCTTTAAAGCTGAACGTAATATATACATCCTCATTATCCCTAATCCTCAACTCAACTATTCCATTTAAATAGATTATTAGATCTGAAACGCCCAATTAATCCAAAATTTGGTCAGCCTTAATGTTGTGTACAGCTTCATAATACTGTTTCAGTTTGCCCCACCATACTTTTGATGCCATTCATACGAATAGACTTAAATCCTAAAATATTGAGTGCTCACAATTTTGTATATACTCGTATTGTATACGGGGATTTTTTCAATATATAACTGGAAGAAATAACTACCTATACATCCCTTCCGGAAAGGGAACGAGGAGGAAAACCGCCAATCAAATTTTAAATAATAATATAATATATAATATTTTATATAAAGGAAAGGTGTAATCCACACTTATCATGTATCATATTTTAGTCGATTCATGTTTGTGGATTTTACACGAGTTAGAATTGGCTGACCTTTTCTGGTATAGACAAATGCCTCAAATTAACAAAGCAGTTCATGTTTTAAGAAGCTAATTTAAGTTATTTGGTGAGAAAAGTATTATTATCGTGAAAGTGTTCATTGTAAAAGAGATCCAAGTCCTTTTTGATTTCTATTTATATTAATATTTCCGATATAGTGTCAGAATTACTTATCACTTAACCCATATTAATTTCCATCCATCTATCCTTTTATTGTACATGTTATTTTTACAACTGAGCTAATTTTGAATTCGCTGTAAGATGACGCATTCCAGAACAGATTGTTTTGAATCGAGTTATCGTTAAACACTGACTGTTTAGTATCGAAACTTTTGGCATACATTTAATTACAGGTATTCAAACAACTTCAAGGATATGTCCCCAAATGTTTGTGATAATTATCTAAACCCTTTTTTTTAAGTTAATTTATGCATAATATTGTAATACATGATGATTTCGACAAACAAAACGAATTTGTATTAAATTGTTTTTCGAATTATTATATCGGAAACGAAACTAAAAGTAATGTACGTAAGTAAGAAAGCCTTTAAAGTACAGAATCATCACGTCTCATGACTTTTTAAGTCGATTGAGCGATGTTCGTCTGTCTTACAGGGTGGTAAAACTGCCGTAAATCTTTGTAAAACTTCTTAAAATTTGGGCAGTCAAAAATATTTCCATATAGTTGCTGGGGATTGTACATCACTTATATCGCCCCAACCCAGTTTCCTCCTGTAGCTCCTAGTATGAAGGCAGCAGCAACTTCAATTTTTTTCCGTCATATTGGTCTATAATGCTTGGTAGAATTAGGAAAAATCGACGATTAACAACACTTCTACTGGAACCTCTCATACAAATAATCAATTTAACCTTTATATTGGGTTGTTCGGAAAGTTCGTTCGTCACTTCCCATGACGTAGAGTTCCTTCAAACACTATTATAACTTTCTTCCACCCTTTCTCTGTTTGTTCTAATCGCGAATGGTTTAAAAAAGTGGAAAAAATGAGCGAAAAAGAACATTTTAGGCATATTATGCTGAATTATTTCCGAAAAGCAAAAACGGCTGCTGATGCCAGCCGAAAAATATAGTCTGTTTATGAAGAAAACGGACCAAATGGAAGAACTTGCCAGAAATGGTTTCAAAGATTTTCTACGGGCGACTTCTCCGTAACGGACGCTCCCAGGACGACCAAAAGAAAATAGTAAAAAAAATAAATCGGTCTTAACCGTTCACGGTGTCATAAAAGAGTTCGAATTTGTGAGCAACCTCAATGTATGGGTACCTCATTCCCTCACCCTGTCTTGCGGACCCGTCAGAAACTGTCAGAGCTTGGGTGGGAAGTTTTACCTCAGCCACCGGTAGACTCCGCCCCGTCCGACTATCACTTATTTCGCAGTTTGATCATTCACTTGAAGGATTTGCATTTCCATAACAATGAGGAAATGAAAACCCGAATTGAATGCCGTTTTCAGAAAAACCACACGGGCTTAATGAGAGAGGAATTAAAAAGCTCTCAGAGAGGTGGAAAGAAGTTATTAAAATTGGGAGAGATATAACAGATTAATATAATTGTTTTGTTGCATATACATTTGTAAATAAATTCCTTTTAAAAACCGTACGAACTACCCGAACCACCCGATATTTTTTGGTTCATGTCAAGGAGTTCCACACGTTAAGTGTTTGTCAAAGTAGTAAGTCGTACAAATGGAACGATTTTCGAAAATTAAATCATTCCTGGGTAATTTCTATTTGTTCCATTTGTCTAAGTAACTACGCCTCTTCTGGTACCTTCCATACAAGTTGGGCGATTTATCAAAATGTAATTTTCGTCTGTAATACCTAATTGGTATACTGAAGTTTTATAACAAAAAAAAAAAAAAAAAAAAAAAATAGCGGTTATTCACTCCCTCTCTGGCATCCCCCACGCAAATTACATTATTTAAGCCATGTGTTTCTAGATTCATATCTCTCTTCCATTTCTATATTGCATATTCAGTATACTTCAGTACGCATCAGGTATTTAGCACTGCGAATAGAAATAAACTGCATTGTCATGCCTTTTATAGTACATACAAATTGGCATCTTTGATATCTCTGTACTGCTTTTGACAACAAGTGTGGTTGGATTTTTAGAATTTCAATATTTTAGTTGCCGTGAATATCCCTGAGAGCCTGGTATCTTAAATTCTGCAAATAAACAAGTTGAGGCATTTCCACGTTATCCCTGGGAATTTGCCGCTGTTTTTTTCTCTGTTAAGAAAGGAAGCTATTTAAGACTACAGTTCCGATTTAGATTGAAACTCGAGTCTTCGTAAGACTGTAATAGTTTCTCTAGGGTCCTCGAGTCAAAATATGTGTTTCAATATACCTTGTTGGGAAAACCGAATCAATTGAGGAAGTTCTAGCTACGTTCCAAGCAGGAAAGGAATCAACGTGAAAGGAATCAAAGTGAATATAAAACATTCATTCAGTTGTTTTTTTTTTCGAACAAAGCCCGTTGATCGTCTGATGGGTTCCTAGAATTGTTTCGGGGAAATTCAGTATACATATACATAAATACTTAATGAAATAACGGGTTCTGCGCGGAACTGCTTGGAATCGAACCTTCAGTTGACAATCTCGGACAAAAAATCATTGAGAATGCGGTTCTAAAAAACTATACTTGTAACGCACAAGAACCTTCGATTCCATTGATTTTTGCATCAATATCTCATGGAAATATTACGTTTATAGTGAACACCCTTAAAAAGAAGTTAGTTACTAGTGAATACTTTTATAATGAACAACGTACAACACTTTCCATATGGACTGTAATCTTCAGATAACAGAAGTCTCATCTAAAATATCAAACTGAGAGTAACTTAAAAAATCTAGAAGAGATTTCTCGGATTTGACTCAAATAGTGCAGAATGTAGGGAAGAAGAGGTGATACTACCGAAGATTTTATTGGATTTGTGCCGAAATTGGATGGTTGTTCCCCAATCAAAATTTAAAGCCGCCATTTTTAATGTTTCGAAACACACAACTTTTGTTGGTGTTTGCGCCACAAAGAATTTGGATTTAAGATTTTGAGGCTAAATTTTTAAAATACACTGGAAATACATTTTACGCTTAAAAATGAACTAGAATATGCTACGTATCTCTTCGTTTTTTTCGTCAGCTCATAGTTAACCATACGATGAGATGAAAGGATTCTTGCGCTAAGAACCGTTCCAAGTGTCTCAGCTGAAATCAGACCAGCAAGTGGTCGCAATATTTTGCTAATCATGTGTTCAGTCATCACCCCACAATGCCTATTCCGTTTGCTGCCAATGAATGAGTTGACAATACGCTGTCAAGGAGGAACCAGCAACAGTTACGGTGATAAATCATTGACGATTTCTGAGCAAAGTGGCGGTTAGCGTTGGAATGCACACGCTGCGGCTTCTCAAGTGAGAAATATTACTGTGCACGTGTGTGTGAATTCTTACAAATCCCTGCGAGAAACTTGGTCGGATGAGCGCTATGTGTACATGTATGCATACTATGTGTGCAAGGACAACTTTAGCATTTGCGAGCATAAAACCACTCAGTCGTGGAGAAAATCCCCCAAAACTTTCTCAGCTATGCTCCTTTCGGTGGTTCTCAGTAACGCGTTTTTAATCGCATGCACAAAATGCCACACAAACGGTGAATCGACCTAAGCAAAAGCATTTCAATGACTCCAATGCCAACGTAACCGCTACCACTCCCTCCGCCACTTCGACCGAAAGCAACAACAACAAACACTTTAAGACAAGGGCAACACCGACCGACAATAGAATCATCATCATCACCATCAGCAACATTTTAAAGCGGACATTAGGCAGAGAGATACTGTTATGTTCACAAAGTAAATCTAAACGGCCAGTCAGCCAGCCAGCACATCGCATCGCCGCCATCAATCGCAAGAAATCACAGGTTCAGTCGCTTAATGCCCACCATTACCTTAACAACGGCAGGCATTTGCGACGAAGTCCGTCGCAAATTGAAGTGATCACTACGTTAAGTGCAGAGGTGATTTCAAAGTTTCGACCCAAAATGTATCGATTCGCAATTCAGTTGTTGCTGCTGCCGATTTCGATGTTTGTAAGACGGGCACAGCACAGTACGGTGTTTGTTTTCATTTATACATCCATGAAGCGGACGTAGACACAGCAATAACCAAAGTTGTTGCCATTCTCGAAATGAGTTAACATAAATAAGTTCGAAAAATGTTTCAAGGCAAAAGTTACTTATGGCTGCGTCATACAGAGGGACAGTCAGACAGACAATCTACATACTAATTCTACACAGTGAATACTCTTTGCAATCGTCGTCTTCGTCATCGTCATCATCGTCTTGGCCGCAGTCAATATATGAAATGAAGTGAAATAGCACACCAAACACAAGTCGCCTTCAACTCTAGCAGCACAAGCACTGGCACTGGCACCAGAGCCAGAGTCAGCCCAAGCCAGCAACTTGTGCCATTAGAGACAGTCATAGAGATCTCTGGCTGCTTGATAGTAGTAGTAGTTACTTCATCATTCGACGTTTTGAAGATATGAACACTGAAATTGTCCGTTCGCTTGTTCAATTTCTTACCGAAAGAAGCAAATTGTTCACATTCAGCTGGCTGGTGGTATAAGTGGTATGATCCATCCGTCCATCCCACCATATCTCTCGCTGACTGTTCCATAGCCTCGTCTTTGTGGACGGTTGCTTGTTTGCTGGTTCGAAAACAAAAACCATTTTATGCGACGACATAAACAAGCGAACGAACGAACTTCAGCATACAGAGGAGACTATAGAAAATATAAAAAATCCCAACTGACAACATTCCACACACGTGTGTGCGGCTCAAAGTACTTGTATATATACATATATATATATATCTATATAAGTGTGTGTGTATCTATGCGTGTGTGTGTGCGGCTGTATGTGAAAACCCATATGAAAAAGTCCCCTCTCTTTAGAAACCGACCGACCGACCGAACAACCAAACGAACGAAAACACAAATGAATCCAAATAATAAAACTAGCAACACAACTTGAACATAAAAAATACCCAAATAGTTCCCCCCAAAATAACAACCCCAGGAATAAAATACACTAAACGGGGTTGCCACATGCTTTTTACATCACATTGTGAGCCAGACAGAATCGTTGTTCTAGAAGGGGTCACCATTCAAAGAAAGCTTAACGCACATAAGTTCAAAATTCGTAAATCTAAGTACAATATATGTATGTTTAGTATTTGGTCTTGCTCTGGTACAACATCTCTTAATAAGGCCTTTACTGTATTAATTTCGCTCATTGTCGTCGGACTTAAATAGCTGTGAAGTTTGATACTGCTATTCCGATTTCGCTTTGGCTCATTAGCCGATAAGTTGTGTGTGTTTTTTCACTTGCGATACTTCTGCATCTGACAACTCCCAGAAATGTTCTCTCTATAGCTGTCCCGTACCCTAACCTATACTTACAATTCTTTGATTAATTTTTTAACTTCACCCCTATCCCTTTCCGTCGTAGCTCTGTCCCTTTTTTCAACAACGGTATCCTCCTTTTAAAAAGAAGTGGCGGATCTTATTTTTATAAGATGCCTTTGCATTACAATTGACCACCTACATTCTCGAAGTAGTTGGTAAAAATTACAATGCAAAGGATACATTTAGAGAATATTCATAAGTCAGCCCACTTGACAAAAATGTCGATCCGTGTTTCACATCAAAATGACCCTTTTTGGAAGTCTTCTTTTATTTTTGATTACTATTACAGACAGTCAGATAAATATTGTTAATTAAATTTGAAAATCGATTGAGAGTCGCTCGATTTACATTCTTCTTTTGGTTCAATTTCTTATAGTTCCAAGTGTCATAACTCTTTAATATGACCTTTTGTTCTTCTTCCACTTATCAATATCTAATTTCTCTGTAACTATAATAGATAAATTCCTTTTAAGAATTTCTATTCATTCCTTCAGTGAAATGAGAAAAAAAAAGATTTTTTGTCAAATTGTGTAAACATAGGTAAAAATATTGTAGTAATTTTCTATCTCTATTAAGTAGAACAACGTTACTAATTTATAGTAAGCTTAGAATAATTTTTAAAGTGCTTAAAGTAAAAAACTTTTATGTAAGACTACAAACAATAAAAGTCTTCAGATGATACAAAAATCAAAAATAGTTATTGTTCACGGTGCGATATAATAAACATTACAAATACTACTTAATGGTGGAATTGTTAAATTAAGGCTATACCTATAACTGTTACAGTCCCCGATAAAAACCGTTATTATATTTTATTCTTATCTTTTCAAAATTCAAATGTCAATATAGCATTAGACTAGTCACCATCCAGTGTTTAAACTTTGGGTCTTCAATACGAACGATCAAAATGTTTGTATAATATGTTAGAAAGTGATATTGCTTTATCCATTTTTTCTGTCAGATCTATATTTAAATTATCAGCAAGATGTAAAACAAATACTTCACTTCTTAAAATTGGTTAACTGCAATAATGGATATACGATTAGACGAACAACTTCAGCATCGAAAATTTAATCAAAATCTTCGGCAGGGGTTTTGCCTCCTAACTCAGAATTCATCTCACATTTGAATACCTTGAAAAAGCTAGTTTCATCCATTTCCATAACATGGATTTTTTCCGCATTATCCTTGATTATTAGCTTTGGTGTTTCTGAATCGAAAACTGTTAAATTTTCTTCGCTTTCGCGAAGGTTTAGTTCATCGAAATATCAACCCGCAACAAATACCCTTCATCAACATCTTCCTTCTCTGCATCACAATGACTGCCTGGAAGAATGATAGTAAAGTAGTTAGTAACAGCAGCAGGATTTTGAAGCTTTTTGCCATGTCACAACAAAAACGTTCATGGATTATCGCTTTGTACTCAAGCAACTACAGAAGGTTTCAGCTTACCGAGCAGCACATATTTTTTGCCAGTTTTTTAATATAATTTTAAGAAGTGAAAACATTCGCAGTTGTTTGCCCTAAAGTTCTGTTCCACTCGAATTAAATCTACAGTAAATTACAAATAGAATTACTAAAAAAAAATTATTTACAAAATGTCAAGTGCAAAAGAAAAGTTTATAGATAACCGATGCATTTTCATATGTACCAATTCTTTAATAATCCTTCAAACTAGCATTAAAATCGTTTGGTCTAAAGAAGAAATTGCGCAATATAACTGCACGCCGTTGTAAACTTGTTCGCTTTTTTTTTGTGCCCAAGAGAGTACAGTGGGATCGAATGAGTTAAAAGATTATTCATCCTTTCGCCAAATGTAGTTCTACTACGCTCTCTAATTTCTATCAGCAGTTTATTGGAAGATCAATAGTATGCTATTTTTGTTCAAAGCTCCCAGAATGCAACAATCTTCTCTTCCAGTGACTTTTCTGTTGCAACTAAACAGCAATTCCAATAACAGAAGGTTGTAAAATTGGTAACGCACCGTTTATTTGGATAATGGAAGTTCCAGATATACATTCGTGGCGAAAATGCCTAAATTATGCGCTTCAATTGTTTGCTGCAACAGAAGATAATTATATTAGGACCGCCATTTTTAGGACGCTGACAGCAAATATTACTGTTTTAAATATTAAAGTTATATTCCATCCATTGCTAATTCAAATTTTTCAAAAATTGAACTTGAAACTTTATATAAGTAGATTTAACCATCAACAACCTGCAAGTTGTTAGCTGTATGCCGGTATAAAACACAATGCTTAATTGTACAATGAATAATAATAGTCCTTTCAATCGATCTTCTCGATCCGCAATTGCACTGCGTTGTGCACCGAACCAAGATTCAATATCTGGGGGCGGCTTGTCATATTTCTCTTCGGTCTTCTTGGAAGGTTTATTGAATAAAAATAGTTACTGTTAACGATTTTGTGTATATATATCTTTTATGTGATATCCAAAAATATTGAAAAAACATTTTCTTTGAAATGGGTTTTTTCTATAAGAAGACTTTTTTCATTTGCTCTTCAGTTAAACTACGATTCATTCGTTCAAATAAATCACTATTTATCAGGCGTAATCTGTTCTTAATGGTAAACAATATGCAATTGATAAAAAACACATCGCAGAAAATATTAAACCCTTTTGTGGAAATTATGCTGAGCCAAATATACGTCTCTGGCCGTAACAAAACAAATCCAAGGCCTGGTAACCCATGACATTCTCTCGGATTTCTACCTCGTCGAACCATCTGTGCCGCTCAGTTCGTTTATCCGTTCGTTCGTCGTTCTCTTGCTGTATTCATTCGCTTTATGTAAGTTTTTGTGTTTTTTTTGCTGTACTCATGCATTATGTAGGAAAGAAGTACGAACAAAAACCATTTACAGAGTGTATGACAGCAGCATTAGCTCTCCCTCTTTAGCTTTCGCAACGCATAGCACTATCTCATTTCTAC
>JAHXMU010000737.1:306951-337012 GCA_019455685.1 Philornis downsi | reverse complement strand
TAAATTAAAATAAAATTAAAATTTTTTTTCTTTTTCCCTATTTTTCATACTATTTTTTTTTTTTTTTTTATCTATTTTATAAAAAAAAATATTTTTAAAAAAAAAAAAAAAAAAAAAAAAAAAAAAAAAATAGCAAATAACTAAATTTGTAATTTTCGAGCAATATTTAGAGCTAAGACGTTGAAGAAATATACCAACATTTGGAGTAAAACAAGATAAGATAGGAAAGATTTTAAAAGATTATTTTTAGGGATATATTATATTATATTATAAAGTGATGTGGTGATGCTTTAACGAAATTAGTCTGAAAATTCGTTGGTCTGAATTATTTTCCAGACTTACATTTTTGCGTCATAATATGATCAATAGTACATTTGTAATTTTTTCACATATGTTATCAAACATGTTATGACGTAAAATCATAAGTCGCTCCGATTTTAGTGTTTCGCCTTTTTTAATGAAAGCACCAAAGGAAATTAATTTTGTTAGGTTTCTGTTTGAAATATATGACGCTTTTCTGAAATTTCAAAACTAAGATTAACTGGTTAAACTATTTTTAAAAATAGTGGTTGGAAATGGTGTTGTATAAATTTCAAAGTAGATGAAATTTTGATGCTATAAAAATGAAATAGTTTTCATTTCTGAGCGACATACTAGGGCGGTTCCAAAACTAGCCGATCTAACAAAGAAGGCACAAAAAAGTTGGGAAAAATTTTCTTTATTTTTCAATACAATCTCCTTTTAGCTCGATACACTTTTTCCAGCGGTATTCAATAGTTTCTACACCCTGTTCACACTTCAAATAGCCATCAACCGTAGGCTCCACCTCTTCATTATTGGCAAATCTTTTACCACCGAGCCATTTTTTCAAGTTTTGAAAATAGTCCGAGGGAGCTAAATCTTGAAAATAAGGTGCGTGATGAAGCAACGAACCTTTGCCTTATTTGGACACAATTGTCCCATTCCAGTCCACTGCTTTAACTTTTCCTTTATCTTAGAAGTGAAGTGGTGTCTCATCTATGATTATAAATCGACGCAAAAATTCGGCTTTATTGCGGTGAAGCATCACCAAACACTCTACTGAAATATCTTCACGGCAGTGTTTTTGCTCTATTGAAAACAAGTGCGGCACCATCTTCCGCACAGCTTTCTCATCTTCAAATCTTCGGTCAATATACGATGTATGACACTTTTTGAAGTACCTATCATTTCAGCTAGCTCACGCACCTTCAGCCGACGATTATCCAATAACATTTTGTGGATTTTCTAAACCGTGTCTGTCATGGACACCTCAATTAGTTGAACACATTTATTAAGATATGTAGTACACACCTTCATATTAAGGCACCCTGATCCTATGAATTACAGATGAGAGTATGTAGTAGATATTTACTTAACTGTGATATCCTTATTTTTAAAAGGCCGGTATTAGTATTTGCAGCTCGTACGTCCTCGTTTAAACTCTGCTATCCAACATGTTACAGTCGTGAACGAAGGAGCTGACACCCCAGGCGACCAATTTTTTTTGTTTACAAATTCACTGAAAACGTTTATTTTTGATGGCTCAAACTTAAACATACATATGTTTTATAAGGTTACCACTTTTCACCAAAATAATTTTTTTTCAAACTACTGGCACCACCTATACCTCATTTCGGCAAGTTTTGGAACAGCCCTCGTAACACAACGCACAAATAATTGTTATAAGCAAATTTTATTGTAAAAATTCAAATACAAAAGTTTATTCCGAAAGTAGATAGACAGATTGAAAACCAATGTTTTAGCGGATTTAAAGCATTTCAAGCATATCTCCTCCACATTTAGCTTAAAATTCCACCAATACAGTTATTTCCAATCTCTGGTCAAAACTTTCGCAATAAACAACTAATCATACTATGTTTTTCATATATTTTCTGTAGCAGCTTACGTACTCTGTATGGCTGCATCCATCAGAAGAAGAAGCCGTGAGCATTCATTAATTTTGTGCATCTCTTTCGCTTGCATCCATAGCTAATTTACGTCTGATTTCGTCGGTGACTTGGAATCCCTTGCCATGGCCAGGTATTATAAAAGAGCACATTTCTGCCATTTTGGAACGATTTACGCATTGAGCTTTGGGATCTTCTGAACCAGCCCCTAACCATATTTCCGGGTCCCACACATCTTCTACACGTTCGAATAAGTCACCACAAACGCCAACAGTGCCACCGCCGTTTATTTCAGCATTAAACACTACCACAGAAACACATGTCAATGTATGGCCTGGTGTACTCACAATTGCTACATTGCCCTTGTCCAGTGGAAACGCTTCGTCCCAATTGCAATCAGGGTACTTGTCGGCGTGCGACATGCAAGTGCCCACAAAATGCCATTCAGCATTTTGAAACAGATAATTGCAACCAATGTGATCCGAGTGGCCATGGGTGCATACAACGTAGTGGATGTCGTGGGGGCGAAGGCCCAGTTGCTTCAGAGCATTTAGAATAACTTCTCCATCCCAGGCGGTCATGGTGTCAACAATAATGTTACGACCGTTGCTAGTTTGTATTAGAGTGCTGGAACAATTGGCTTGCGTACATTTCAGATCGGAGGGATGCGATCGCGAGAAACCCTCGGCCAGCACGTGCACTTTGTTCCACATTTATGAAAAACTACACGCAGTAAAGTTTTTAAAAGTCAAACAGCAGCTTGTTTACGCACAGTAAACATTCATAGCCACCACAGCTGTTCTACATAAACAACGCAAACTGGCCACTGTCAAGTTTAGTACTGACAAATAGGAAACATATCTGCCAACTCCTGGGGGTAAAAACCAAAATTTTTCTTTATCTGCAAATATCGTTTTCATTTTAAAATTACAATAATCAATAAAACACAGTAGTTAAGCTGAAATTTTCTCACAAGTAGAAGTAACATTAGAAGGAAATCTATATATATAAAAAACAATTGCTGTGCGTCTCGCTAAAGCTCGAGAACGGTTGGACCGATTTGGCTCATTTCGGTCTTAAATTATTGGCAGAGTATTCCGGAAGGTTTAAAAGGTTTTATTTGAAGTGATAGATGGCGTTGGAGATGAGATTTTTGCAATTACTTTTTTTTTTACCACATTAACATTTTGAAGGCAAAACAACGTTTGCCGGGTCAGCTAGTTTAACAATAATAAAATGGAACTATTGATAATTTTTTTTTATTTTTTATGAAGACTATATCCGTGGAGATTTGAAATGGATATTTGAAATTTGCCCAGCTGAGAAGCCTATTTATACGCCGTTATTACTCAGAAAATCTGAAATTGGATTGTAAATACTGTTGGAATAAATAAGAACTTTTTTTTTTTGCAAAAATCATTGAAATTGCAACTTCAACGATTCCAAACGCCAGTATAAGAAGCATTTATTAGACTTGCCCGACTTACCCGACTACTCGAAGTGTTCGTGACTGCATCGGGGGTTGAGCTCAGCCAAGAATTCGGCAGACTTACAAGTCCGAGTTTTGGCGAAAATTTTTAGTTTATATATTATATTGTACTGTATGGTAATGTATTTCTTATCACGTAATTTCAAAATGTGTTTACATTAGACATTTTACTGACTTTTTAAATGATCATCCACAAAAATATTTTAAAATAAAAATCTAGTGTTTTCTTAACGGTTAATGTTTTCTTAACGGTTCAATCTCAAAAAACTGCTAATACAATTATAAAAATTAATACATTTTAATCTCTGAATTAAGACTAGAACATTTATTATTATTGATTAATTCATTATTTTTAGAAACAGGCTTACAAAGCCCAAGACTTTGGCAGATACCACATATAACTCATGATCATACGTGAAAAATTAAAATGTTCAAAATTGATGTCCATCTTATATCTGGAACCTGGGTCGAAACAGCCTAAATTAATTATGTATTCATCTCCCAAATGTGATATTCATATCATAATAATTCCCATATTGGTCTACAATTGTCCCTATTTGTACTGAGGTATCGGATATATATATAAATGTTCTAAGTCAGAGATCTACATCTTAAAATTGGACATATACATGTCCATATATTTATTTATACTATTTTTATTTATATAAAACTATTTTAATGTACTACTTTCACGTGCATGAATACTCTTATAATTTAACTCGTTTGTAAGAGCTGTCACAAATTTGTCCATCACTCTTTTAAGGTTGTTGAAATAGTTAGCAATACGGCAATGCCACTTTCGTTGAATGATATAATTCAAGCTGTTTAGAAAGTACCAATTAAGAGGATCTTTGGGCAAAATTTTTACATAAAAGTTTATTTTTATTGGTTTAGGAAATCTAATATTTTTAGGATATGACGCTGAAGGCAGGAATATAGTGTTTTCAGAAAATACGTTTACATGCCTGCAGATACCAACTAACGACTGCTTACATTTAAATTCGCAGGTTTACAACATAAAATTTGATTTATTTATTACAGCAATTTGATTCATAATTACATTTAAAATAAATATTTATAAATTAAATACAATGTCATTTATTTATATTGCGATTAGAAGTCAAATAGGATGACACAAATATATGGGGCTATATCTAAATCAAAAACGATCTCTGCCAAATTCGATATGGATTGTCCCTGATTTAACCTGACCGGTGATGTAAAAACAAGGACATAGCGAAAAGCATCCTACATTCTATCAATTGTTCCGTCTTCTATTCGGACAACAAATTCTTTGAAGCCTCGAGATTTTTCAGTAAATATTTGTAATCGATAGCAAGGATAGTTCAGAAGTAATAAACTTTGCAGCATGTTTCCCTAAGACGAGCCATTGTCTGGCGGTGACCTCTTATGTACTGATTAACACTTCGGGTAGAATTATTGTAACACACTTGCGAAATTTCATGGGAAGGAAGGATATATTATGTGCGCAACTAAGTTTCCGCTGTTTGCCAACAGAAGGCGCCAGCTGTAAATTCTAATCGATCCTGTCATAACCTAAACGTCATGAGCCATGCTTAGGCATATGGTAAACATTCCGCCTCGACACAATAAAGATTTTCTTTTGACGTCATATTCTTATGGTTGCGTGAATATGTATGATTTTGTACCAAACAATCGTCAGATGCGGGAAGTATTGATTTTCTTCTTTCAATCGAAAAAAACGCCGACTGAAGCTCATCGAGAGCTTCGAAACGTTTACGGAGATGCTGCTTTAAGTAAAACAACGTGTCGAGCCACCATCTTTAAAGGCAGTGATATTGATGTTGACGACCGTTCGCGTGAATTAAGACGAAACCCCTTCGAAGACACTGAATTGACGGCATTGCATGATGGGGATCCGTGTCAAACGCAGGTAGAGTTTGTTTCAGTATTAGGAGTTACCCGCCAAGCTATTTCCAAGGACTTGGGTTCCTTATGAGTTGAATCCAAGGAACGTTGAGCGTCGTGTTTATCGCCTGTGAACAACTGCTTCAGCGATAAAAAAGGAATGGGTTTCTTCATCGTACTGTAACGGATGATGAAAAATGTCAATACAAAAAAAAAAAAGAAAGTCATGGGGGCTGCCCGGTTATGCTTCTACATCGCCGCCTCGGCCAAATATTCGCGCTACGAAAGTAATGCTTTGTATTTGGTGGGACCAGGTCGGTGTTATTTATTACAAGCTGTTGAAACCAAGCGAAACCATAACTGGGGATCGGTAGCTTATATGTTATGAAATAAATAACTGATGGGCAGATTTCTAGATTGGGTTTGCTACAAATGGAGCGCACTTCTTTGTAATATAAAAATAATAATATAACGCATTATTAAGTCATGTATTAGTTGTATAGTCATGTATTAGATGTAGGCTCGTATCGCGACACAATCACTTATCATTATTTGAGTCTGACTGACTAATATTTCGATTAGTCAAGTAGTAGGCAGGTACATGCTTCTCAAAGTGACATTTAGAATCATGTTTAAACTGTAAGTCACGCAGTGAGAACGTACAAATATAAAACCAAAAGATTGTATATAATCTCACTGAATACGAGAAACTCTCCCATATCTCATTCATGGCATGCATAGAAACTTGATTTTTTTTATAATGTATTTAAGTTAAAATATATTAATTTATTAAAGGATATTCAATCCATAGAAACATATTTCAATGTGAAATAATCTTAAAGCGAAACCTGCACCATTAATTAATTAATTTATTCTTTTCTTAAGTTCATTTGAAAATTCTCGGTAAAATGATCAATCTATTAAAAACGCGAGTTACTCCAAATTGAAACGATTTACCAAAATGGTGTGTGATGCATAGGACAAGTAAGCTGAGCTTTGCATGTTGATCTACTAAAGTTAAACAAATCTTGGAATTTGCAATTTATGAGTTTTTTAAAACAGCAATAGGCATCTGATATTAGCAAATTGAGGAACTGTACACCACTGAAAGTGGGATATGGTTCATCAACTTATTATTAAAACTGGTATTAGTACATCGTTGTGGTAAAAACAAATTATAGTGCAGAATGGTTTAAACGAAATTATTATATTCTCTTAAGCGAAATTTTTACATTCTCTGCGGTTTTTCTCTTCGGCATAAAGTCAAATCAAACTTTTTCTTAAGCCTTTTAAAAAATACCTTGCGTATATATGTATAAACACATTTATTTCATTTAAAATGTGTTTCAATGTTTTAATGCATATTCTTATATATGTATATCCAATGTATTACTTATTTTTGACCTTAAAGGCTTAGTATTGCTGTATTGCATTTACCAAATACAAACTTATTATCTAAAAATATGGTAAGCATCGTTTCAGGTTATAAACAAATTTTATGGATGAGCTATTATATATACGTCTTATAGAAGACAAAGGAAAAATTTCACGCTTTAGTCATAAGTGGATGAACAACCAACGTAGGGATCCCCAAAGTTAGAACCTCATTAACGTTCGTTGCCATTCCATTTTCCTTTAAGGGTTTGAAGGCAACAAAGGGCACACAAATTGCGCTACAAAAATATTAAAAAATGCACCCATCCCTGTTCTACTTGAATAAATCGTATAGACATAACGGTACGAATGCCATATGTTTGGAAGTTTGATAACGCTTTGTTAACTTTCATGAAATATTCAGTTCTTTTTCGTTGCAACTAATTTCTTATCATAAATTTTCAAACACGTTTGTACTTTTCTCAAATTCTCTAGCAAGAGGGGCAGAAAATGTTATCTGATCTTAACTAAAATAACGAATAACGAATTAACGCAGTACTGCAATAGATACCCTGAGGGATACTCTCAAAATTTCCAAAGTATTTTAATTTATTTATTCAGGATTGTAATTTTAAGCCTTGAGGCCGATTTCATTAAAGTACAATATTACAACGTATTTTCACCATAATTCAATAACAAATGCATTATACATCTTTACAATACTAATGTTATAAAAAAGTTTATGTATCTTAATAGCAGAAAAATATGATTTACAATATGACGGTCTATCTCACTTATTAGAATTTTTCACTATATATGTTTCTCGTCCTAAAATATAGAATTATAACTTTAATTGGAATTTAGGGCTACCTCCATAATATAACGCAAAATCTAATAACAGATTAAATGGTAAAAATTAGTAACTTCTAGTAATTTTTTTTTAAATTTACATAACTAAGTAATTGAGATGCTATACAAGTAATGGCTCAAAAAAATAGAAAGGAAGAACAAAATAATAATTTTAGCGACAATCAATTCCGCGTTCAGAATAAAAAGAAAGATGGACAGCAAACTATTTGACGGCAAAATCAAAGAAAAAAAGGGGTCAAGCGGATAATTATAGATGAGGAATATCATTGAAATACGCAAGAAGTCTCTTCTTGTGTTTTGGGAAGAAGAAAAAATTTTTAATGTGTTTGGAAGTGTGTTAAACTGCCTGGCTACTTTTACTTGAAAAGATCTACTCATATAATATTTTGTGTTATGAATAATCAATTGATTAGTGCGAATTGATCGAGTGAATTTAAATAATTCTGCAAGAAACGTCGGTGATTGATTTTTGATAAAATTAAAAAACAAAAGCAATGAATGACTAACTACAAAATTACCAAAAGAATAACCTAGAAATTGTATCACAAACGGAGACACGTCCACAATTCGACGAAGACAGAACAGATAACGTATAGCGCGATTGAAGGACAACTGTATATTTTTGCGACATTATTAAACTACGTACTACTTTTCGTTTAACATGAAGCGGAATTATTAAATCAGAATTATATAACCGCCGAAGGGTCATATTCACGCGCGAAACTACTCTATCAAATGAGAGTTCATCGGCAAAACATTCAATATTGCGCACAAATTCGATAGCTACCCCAGCATTTGGGTTTTTTGTTGAGACCAGAATATTTCCCAGCACGATTTTGTACTGGTATGGGAATAAAACATTTTTAATTAAAAAAAAAAAACATTCAAATACCGGTCACCTCAACATGCGCGGATGAAGATTCTTCTTACATAATTTTCTACAAATTTCTTCCGAAAGTACTAAAATTTAAAAAAAAGAATATTCAAAAAAGAATAAAAAAAATAATTAAACGTTACAGTTACGGTGAATTATAGTTCAGATGTTGTACTATTATTCTGAAGTTTGATTTAATGTTACCTCTGTACTGCAGTAGATACTCCAAAAAATTAATTAATTAATAAGAGAACTGATCCAATCGCTGCTAATGCGAGTATTACCAACAAGTAGATTCATATCAAGTTCTTTGATTCTGCTCAATTGAATGCTCGTCCGGTAATAATTCGTCTGATTTAAATATTTACACAATTTAAATTTACTTCCAATTTATTTGCTATACCGTAAATCGCTTATTATTGAGAATCACTAGAACTAGAGCTTGAACTGTCCGTAGACATAACCTCAACATCGTCTTGTGAGGTTTCTTTGTGTGAACGTGTTTCCAACGCCACTGAATTACCCGATGAACCCATGGACATATGAAGTTCGCCCATATTAGTCCAATTGAACTGGTTTTGGAAAGCATTTGGTATCTCATTGACACTCCGTTGATTGTCGGCCAAATTATTTTGATGAGCTACACCACCTCCATTGATATTTAAATCGGACTTGCCGAGGAAGCCGTTGCGCATCTCAATATCTGTGGGATATGGCCGGCGCACATCACCAATACACCATGTGATAGGGGCGCTTACAGCGTTTGCTGAACTTATGCGATGTGCATACTTGATAAGTTCTTCCGACGAAACTGGCCGTTTGTTGGCTTGGTTGATACTCGCCAGTTTCTGTCGGGCCTGAAAAATGGCTGTCGCAAGTATCTGTTCAGCCTCTTTAAGAGATTTTTGCAACTTCTGTATCTCTCGGTCCTGTAACATCAACGACACATCAGCCAACTCTACAAGTTGCTGGCATTCTAAATTTACCTGTACATCGACCTTAGCTTTTAATTCTTCCATCTTTTGCTCCAATTTGGCCTGCTCCTCAGCCAATTCTAACATTTTCCGAAATTCCTCATCTTTCGCCACTAGCAGATCCACAAGAGCCGTGTGTTCTGCGGTGGATGACTTCTGGTGCTTTGGGGACAGGTTGTCTATCAGTTCCCTGAAATGATATCTAACTAAAAACAGCAGTCGCTACAATTGTATGATCTTACTTTGCTATCAACTCCATATCATCGATGAGAAGAAGCAATCGCTCCTTCGTACTTAAATGGAAGGACATGACGCGACGTCCTTAGATTACTTGTAAACAATATGCAGTTTGGTCAACAAACACTATGCTTCTTCTTCCGCTAAGAGAACAAGCAATTGATACCAGAATATGGAAGTTTTATAGATTAGATACACTCACAAATTTTTTTTTGTTTTTGACACACAAGCGAAGTCACGCTAAAAACGAAATGGAATGTATTTTATATGTCGGTTCCACTGCGGTTTTCGGTGCAAAGCGGCGAAAGTTTGTGAAAAATAATGTTTAATGTTTGTGAAAAATAAAATACATTTTCAACACCAATTATTTGTACCTACCCCCTCTATTGACGTGTGCGAATATGTATAACACAAAGATATATAATAAATACCATTCCAGCTGATTCTTGTGACATAAAATAGCAATCTATTATGAATTGAAATATAATATATTTTTGGTGGTAACTCAACGATTCTTACTAAACTTCACTTTGAAAGCGACAAGAGTAATAACTTATTATTTCTCGTTTCCCCCCTTCCATATATTCTTGCTAACTTATTGCATATACAAATTTATCTGGTTTTTATTCTGTCGTATATACTGGCATGTTTATATCTAGATTTGCAAATAGAAAATTGACTCAATTTTTATCAAGTACTTTTCTATAACGTTGTTTGCGTATTATCTTAATTTTTAATATTTTTTAGGGGCAAGAATTGGACCTGGTTTATAAGTATTAAAAAATCGGACAAAAAAAAATGTTCGATTAGTTTGGTTTTAAAATTAAAGAGTTTCTTTATTACGAAATTCAATATGGTTCAAGCAATGCAAAAACAATAAATTTCCTAGACTCAGATGAAAACAAAGTGGATAAAAAAACGTTTGACGGGAATTTTGGCAATAAATTAAATAATTAGTTTTAAAAGAGATATGGTAACACATTTTTGAGAACAAACTATTTTAAAATTGATCTAAATTTTTGACGACACCGTTGTTCAAATGGCCAAACACTGTGTATGCTATGTATGTTTTGATATTCCCTCAACAAGTTGACAAACTCCACCAACATCAACTTATGCTGACAATATGTTAAATTGAACTTGGAGCTGTCTCAGCTAATGGGTTCGAAAACTGCTCGCTGATCCATATATTCGGCTACAATTTTTTTAATGAACGTTGTCGCATTTGAGAATTTTGTCGTGTAGCTCTCGAACATGCCTAATTTCGTCGGTATGCTCGAGTCTGGCAACTACTCACAGCACAGCTGTTTTATTTAATTTTTTAGAGATCTTCAATTGTTTATTCCTTTTAATTTCAAAATTATTGTACTGAAGAAATGGACAGCCAGGGAAATTTATCAAGAAGGAATGTCTTTATGGCAGCGGCTGGCATTGGCCTTTTAATAATGTGGGCAACAAAGAGAGACCGGTTTTTAAACTATATAAGGCGATTAAGGGATCCGTTGGGCCATAAACGCATTGAGATTGTGCAGAGTGTTGAAGACTGCCATAAGATTGTGAATATGTTAAAGAGGTAAATTGGTTAATGTTGTCAAACGTTGGTATTTAGCTTTTTACGTATTCCAGTCACTGCCACACAATGAAAGTTTTAGGTTTCGATTGCGAGTGGGTCACGGTCGGAGGTACCAGGAGACCTGTTGCTCTACTGCAGTTGTCTTCTAGTAAAGGATTATGTGCTCTGTTCAGACTGTGCTGCATGAAACAAATACCAAAAAGCCTGAGGGATCTGTTGGAGGATGACGAGGTTCTTAAGGTTGGTGTAGACCCTCATGGTGATGCAAAGAAGTTATCCCACGATTATGGTGTAGGCGTAGCTGGCACATATGACCTACGATTCCTTGCAGCCATTACAGGCAGAAAGCCCGAGGGTCTTGCGAGCATGTCGAAATCCGTTTTAAATGTTGCGCTCGATAAGAATTGGCGCTTGGTGTGCTCAAATTGGGAGGACAAAGAATTAACAGACAAGCAGTTGCATTACGCGGCGAATGATGCATTAGTAGCTGTTGAAATATTCAAGAAACTGTCGAGGGAAATAGAGCCTAAATATTTTTGGCAATTTTCAAATGGAAATTTCGACTCCATTCGTAGCAGAATTGAACCTTTTTTGGAGATCGGTTTTAAAGAGGGCTATCTGACGAATGTTAAAAACAATCAGAAAAATAAAACTCATGCCGATCCTAGTTTCCAAAAAGGCAAAAAGCTACTATCAACGAATGCCCAGAAAACACAGGCTAAAACAATAACTACCAGAGCAAAGGCCTTATACGATAATTGCTTGCTGCAGGCCCCCGATGGGGAGCTGCTTTGTACAATTGATAGGCGGAAAGCCCAATGGTACGTGGACAGAAATCTAGGAAGCCAGGTGAAGTCGGATCCCTTTACGGTTAGACTTGCCTTCGAACCAGCTGGAAGAGCTGAGGGTCAAGTTGGGAAGTATTATCAGACTCCCAAAGAAAACCAATGTGTGGTGTGTGGCCAAAAAGAAGCGTATATCAGAAAGAACGTTGTTCCCAGGGAATACCGCAAGCATTTCCCAGGTAATACTGCCGGCCTTACGTATGCACTCTGTATGATGTTTGTAATTTTTGAATCTCTTCTATAGTGGTCATGAAAACTCACACCTCTCACGATGTGCTTCTGTTATGCCATACTTGTCACAAAGTGAGCAACATGTCCGACTTGCACATACGCCATAAACTAAGTAAAATGTGTAACGCTCCGTTTACGCACGAAGAGGGAGCGGTAAAGTACAAAGAAATACCAGAGTTGAAGTAAGTACAGAATGATACGACATGTTTATTCTGAAATATGAACACATGTCTCTTTGTAGAATAGTGAGGTCTGCTGCCAGAGCTTTGCTAAACCACAGCGACAAAATTTCTGAAGGAAGGAAAAAAGAGCTGCAGGACATTTTATTTAAGCATTATACCGACATTTCAGAAATATCAAAGAATTTGCTTGAGGAGGCCTCATTCATTGATACTAGAGAGGACAATGCAAATTATTGCAATCACGGTGAAAAAGTCGTCAAAGCCTTTCAGTCAGAACATGGAGGTCTTGTTGAATTAGAGAAAATGTGGCGGCTGCACTTTCTACGTACAATGCAACCCAAATTTTTGCCTTTACACTGGGACATCAATCACAATGCAAATAGGTAACATTTATATTGCCGACAACTTGGATTTATACTCTTTATTACAAATATTGGCACTTCTTTAAAAGATTGGAAATTCGGGCTAATGAGGGCCGTGTCGATACGGCTGATTTAATTTTGGCGGGACTCAAAACAGAGGAAGAGACGAAACCACCGCAATAATAAAAAAAAGCATCTCCTAAATGATTGTCTGTATATATGTTCAACTTAGCGCTAAGTAGTTTTATTTTGTTTACAGTGTGTACAAAATGTTACTCCTCTTTTTTGCTTTTGATAATAAAGTTTATTTCGCTCGGGAGTATTTGAACATATTTTCTGAGCGCTTTTGATTTCAGAAATTGAGCTTTGCATTGTTTTTCGTAAAGTAATATGATTCATTGGTTTATTTATTCGCTATTAATAACTACAAGAGATGAGAGAAACCACAATGCGTTCACTTAAATGGAAATGAGTAAGTTGTAATTATTTGATTGGTATCATGTCTATTTAGTCGATAATTAAGAAACGCAGTCGTTTCCTAGCCGTGGATTCGCGTGGTAATGAGAGAGCCCATTTCTTTAGAGCCGTCAAGATGACGGAGCTCACAACCAAGAAAGCCCCCAGCATAGAGTATCCAGTGGGAGTTTCGCCGAAGAACATCATTTGCCAAATAAAGGCGAAGACTATGTCCGCACAACGTGCAATGGCCACAGGCCCAGCTTGTTCCATTTGCAGTGATAGAGTTAAAAGTATCTGTCCGAGAAAGCTGAAGATGCCCAGAACGACAACTAGCCACCTGTCGCGACCGCAGGCCGGCCAACATATGGCGCCAATCGAGCCGCACACTAAGAGAGTGTAGACCAGGGCGAACGTTCCAAAGTTGGTCATGATAACTGAGAAGTGCAACCCTTTCAGGGCTCTCAGTAGGATGTATACATTGGCACCGAACAAAGTGGATGATATTGCTGCTACTGGCCCCCAAATATCGTAATGCTTCCCCTCGTATCGTTCAGCCTCCAACGAAGGGGCTTGGTCGCCAAAAACAAAGGGAGGGCGTGTTATAAGAACGACACCCACCAGTGTTAGGACAATGGTTATTACATTGAACAAACTGCACTGCTCCTTCAAGAAAACTCGGGCAAATATGGCCACAAATACGGGCGTAGAAAAGATAATAACACTAGCATCGGCCAAGGGCATGTGTCGAAATGCGTAAAAGCTTAACATCAGGCCTGTGGTGCCCATGAAACAACGAAGTAGTAGGATAACTCGCTTGCCCTCGGGGAATACTGGTTGTTTGGTATAAACTACGATGGGTATGGCCGGCAAGAGAACGCCAATAAATCTGGAAGAAATAATAAAGGATGCAATTCGCACCATGTGAGTCATATAAACATATGTGTGGGAGTATACCTAAAGGACGCTAATTCCATAGGATTAATGTCAACCAACCCTTTGACTATCACAGAACACAGCGAAAAGAACAACGACGATAGTGTGGCCAAAATGATACCCAAATATGGACAGTTTAGTTTGCTCTTCATGCGCGAGAACCAGCGTTTGGAGGTATCACTGTGGCGAAATCCGTCCACAAACTGGTGCAATTCTAGGTTTTCCGGCATTGTGTGGTTGCTTTTTGCGCCTTCAGTTACCCATTCATAGAATTGTGTTTCCCTCTGAAAAAAAAAACAATAAAAACAAATGTACCGATACAGAGACATGTGATTGCTCCTGGCTCGATACATTAATAGCACATACTCTTTGAAAATATCGATTTTCCAATCCTAGCACTGCCTTTTAATTTTTACAAATTCTTTTTATAGATTTTCCCGTTGTCTATTTCTGTCCAGCTACTCCTTCACCGATTCTTCTGGCATTTGTTTATCTTCGCGTCGGGTTCTTGTAACATTTTAAGGACGATCTCTATTCACATACATGTAATTTAATAAATAGGGGATTGTGGAATTCCGATAACAAAATATCACTGTTTTTACCGTTGCTTACCACAAAACTGTCGCATGTTGTTCAATTTGGCACTTCCTATTACCACCAACGACTGGTTGTATTTTATAGTATTTCCGCAGGGTTGTACTTCTTAGTCCGCTTTGTGCTTAGTCAATTGAGGATCTGGTCTAAGCTAAGCTCGAACCTGAATGTGGTTACAAATAGCTGTTAGAATTGAATTTTTGTTATGGGGTTCTTTTTAAAATGGTCGGTAAGTACGGAGTCATTCACAAAAACCGAAAAAACGAGGCGCATTTACGCTCGACCTAACCAAAAGAGTCAGAAAGAAAAAAAAAATTTAGCAAAACATCAGTGAGTTAAAACTAAAACTGAAAATACATTTATTATTTCATTTTAGCTTATTTTTATGGTGATTTTTTGGAGACTGGTTTCAAAATATTAAATTATCACAGACAGCTGTTTAATTTGCTTACATGCTGGTGATGACAACTTAGTTGCACATAAAACATCACATCACGGAGTTTTCACAAGATGTTATGAAATGCAAAGGTTTAGCGACTGGTGTCAACACTTAATGCCCCGGCCTAATTTTCATATATTTATATTTAGAATTTAAATTTTAAGCCTTACATTTGCATTGCATTTATGCTATCATCGATTTTTTGTTACCATATTTAACATCTGTCTGAAGTTATTATGGCATGCTAAAGGAATTGAATCAGTTAAGACAGACATTTGAGCAGAAAGCTGTCTTGTCGCTTGTCTAATTACCAAATCGAGTAATTTCCTATACAAAAGCGGTGGCAAACAACAACATTATACAATGTATTATACAATGTTGTCAAAATTTCGTTGGATTTGGATTTCGCTTATTTCCTTTAAGACTGGATACTGTCACAAATCGAAACATAGAAGAAGAAAGAAAGGATATTTTTGGAATTTGAAAATACTTTGGGTGCAGATTGGGGAAGCGATAATTTATTTGGGTACTTAAATACGTGCCATAAACGAAAAGCTAAACAGTTTCGTGATGAGCATAATACGAGTATGTGTGCTATGTGAAATTCATTCCTTGATGCTGTAATTAAAACCAGAACTGGAATGGGTCCTTGCATCAGTAATATACAAAATGTATTATTGACGGCATTAAATAGATAGGCTATGATAATTTACCCCCCATAGCAGAAATTACAGCATTGAGGACTAAAAATAATGTTATACAGATCTTGGAGGAACGTACATTTTGTTGGCAGCGGCCGCGAGTTGGACTTAATTACATTTACAATAACATAATGACTCGGGATAAAATTATGAATACCTTAAAAACTAACTCATAAGTTATACGTCTTGATTTCGAATGATTGTTTGGTCCTCATTATGAAAAATTTGTTTATTTGAATGGTCACTGTGCTCTGGCTGTTTATTCTTTTAATGCCGTTTACGTTAACATTTTGGATTGTAACCCAATTTTTATTGTCACTTTCTTGGATTGGAGAAACACGAATGTATTGCTTTCCCGCTTTATCGTAGTATCATCTTTTTCGCTCGCAGTATTTTTGGTTCTCCATTATAATGTCTTTGCTCACATCTCATATCTCTTACAATCTGGTCTAAATCAAACTCAGCTTTTTTAAACTGAACGAGATTAAACTCTTTTAGGCATTAACTTGTCTGATGTTTTTTGATTTTCCTGTGATAGAATTTAGATGCGTTTATTGTGCAATTTTGTTTAGGACCTATAGTCAGCCATATTTCTGGTCTAAACTACAGACGCTAAAGGAACAACAATCGATTTTTTTTTTAAATTTTGTCAAAAGAACTGTTACAAGTGAGCTGATCAAAACAGAAACAAAATCAGTCATTAGCATAATGTTTTCTAAGTTCTGGCAACACTGCATCATCCCCATTTGATAACTTCAGTTTACGCTTTCATCTCTTGCTATTCGGCGTTTGTAACGAATGTTCATCATTTAAACGACAAAACTAGGCTATAAAAGTTATTAAATAGTTGCAGTTTTTGCTTTACAACAAAGTTTGTCAATTGTGCAATTTGAATATGCAAAATTTTCGACGGTACGCAATAATAAAGTTAGGAAAGTTGAGTGCTAAGTTTCTATAAATGTGTGTAAATTTCATTGTGAAAAGAATAGCCGAACAAGAACACGATCATGTATGGATAAGTGTCATGTATGTATGGACAAGCATTTGTTCGGGGAAGTGTGTGTAGTATGAAGAAAACTAACGATATCGAGAGATATAGTTGAGACGCAAGCAGAATAATAGTGATAAAAGAGAGTAGAAGCGTTACTGTAAATATTGCGATGAACATAGAGACTGGTGAAGAGCAATAGTCGTTGTTATTGTCAGTGTTGCTATTGCCATGGTTAAGTCAATGAATGGTGATGTGTGATAATTGAGTTTTTGAAGAAAAAGGTAAATACTGTGTGTGTGTGCGACAGTGATATGCTGTTTTTACTGATTTTACTTAAAATGTTTACAATAATTATTTATTGCTTTTATCCCCAACTGATTCGGTTAAAATTATACTTCAGTTATTGGTAATTAAATGCTAAATTTTAGCATTGCTGCAATATTTTCATCAGATACTTGTTGGTCAGAAATTTTTATCAACATCAATTCAAATATGCAAAAAATTCAAAAAATTTGCTTCACACTCATCCGGTTAAATTTATAAAATTTATATGTTAGCGCGATCCCTTTTAAAGTAGAAACCTCTTATTTTGCATAGCCATTGGAATATGTTTAAAATAGATTTTTATCGAATCAGGGAAATATAGGAAGTAGTATTATCAACTTAACATACGAGGTGTTTTCAAAAAATAAGGTGAATTCACATTTTTCTCAAAAAATATTTATTTATTCACCAATTTCTATTTTATCTCCTTCGAAGTAGTCCCCCTCAGATATAATATACTTGTGACAGCGTTTTTTCCAATCCTCGAAGCAGTTCTGATATGCACTTTTTGATATGTCCTTGAGCTCTTTCAGCGATTCGGTTTTTATCTCCTCGATCGTCGCAAAACACCGTCCTTTCATGAATCTCTTTAATCTTGAGAACAGGAAAAAGTCGCAGGGGGCCAAATCAGGGGAATACGGTGTCTGAGGCATGATAACGATATAGTTTTTGGCCAAGAGTGAGCAGGTGCATTATCATGATGCAAAAACCATGATTTTTTCCCCACAATTCCGGGCGTTGTTTTCGTATTGCTTCAAGCAAATGGCGCATAACTTGAAGATAATATTCCTTATTTACCATACGACCTTGTGGTAAGGACTCCTGATGCACTACGCCATGGTAATCGAAGAAAACAGTGAGCAAGCCCTTGACATTTGATCGAACTTGTCGTGCTCTTTTTGGTCTTGGCTCTCCTGGACTCTTCCATTGGGACGATTGGGCTTTAGTTTCGATGTCATAATCATATATCCATGATTCGGCACCAGTTATGATCCTTTTAAGCAAATCTGGAACATCGTTGAAGCCATTCAACAATTCTTTGTTACACAAAATTTGATGCAACTTCTTTGATCTATTTTTTTCGATAGCAGAAAATCGCCAAACACGCAAAACACTTGTCTTATTTATGCCTCTCACAAACAAACTAAACATGTTATATGAATAAAACCGTCAACATATATTCGAGACGAGTGTGCCAACATAAAAAAATAGTAATCGAAAGTCGAATGTACGTAGCCCGCGAAATTTGAAAATGCAGCTTGTTTTTGAACACACCTTTTATTTTATGCACTTTTAGCACATTGCACTTTTGCACTTTTTTCCAAACTATTTCTGTTCTTAGTGCAAATTCTAGACCTTCGGAAGAAGGAAGGGGAAGGAATTTTGCAAATTTTATTAAAACCGACATTGTTTTTTAGGTTTGAATTTTGTTTTTTTATTTATGAAGAAATAAAAATTAATTTTTTAAAAATGTCTTACAAATATTTTATTTTTGTCAGTACGAGTAAAAGTGTGGAAGTTTCAAATTAGCCAACATTCACAGCGGTTAGCCAAAATTCACAGCGTTCACATGTCTACAAGTGGCAAAGGGCCAAAAACGAGTTGTGGACGAAGAGTGCGTCGGACGACCATACATCTTTGTCGGTGATAGTCACGTTGAACAAATCCGAGATTATGTGTTCAAAAAACGTTAATATAATTAGGGGGAAATGTACAAATTTGCGGAACACGCATGCTGATGCCAGTTTTTATTGTTAGTGTCATTGTCTTCGTATGTATTTTAAAATAACATAAATTGTTCTCTGAATTTGGGTTGCCACTAATTCTTTAACCGTTATTTCGACGAAAACTAAAAATAATATGTTCGGATCAACAAATCGCTTTAATCTTAATCTGAATACATCCCCTGGGGCAATTCTTCTGCACTTTTAATGCCACCAGTGCTGACTGCCACGTTATTGAGGTAGTATGGGGCACTAATTTTGATAGAGAAAAACAAATTGTCCATACTAGAAATCGATTCGAATCGTGCACAGCGTTCGCCGCTTGTTCACATTTCGTGCTATGTACAACAACGTTTTCTTGGCTTCATATAGTTAGTAATTGATCCTTGTAAGGCCTTATTTTTTTCCACTGCCTGACAAAAATCTGCGGAAGTATGGGGTTTAATTTTTGGAGGCCATTTGTAGCTAGAATTGCTGAACCGATTGCCTATGAGCAGTCCATTTTCTTTAAAATATCTTTCTTTTATACATTGTTGTAGGGGATTAGTGAAATGGATGAAAACATACTTAAATGTATATTATGCAAGTAATTTGTAACTTATATAACATAGGTTTTCATTTCATATACTTTTTATATTATAGCACTCAAATAAATACGAATAAATATAATTTAAACTAGAAAAAAATTTTCCCAAATATAAAAAATCATGTCAATGTATTCCAATGAAAGTTTTTCAATAGGAAACTAATTAAATAATATACATTTTATATTTATTTCAACGAA
Source organism: Philornis downsi (assembly GCA_019455685.1). Lineage (NCBI taxonomy): Eukaryota > Metazoa > Arthropoda > Insecta > Diptera > Muscidae > Philornis > Philornis downsi. The sequence goes on along the minus strand of JAHXMU010000737.1, from coordinate 317,234 downwards.
ACGAAACAAACGAAAAGTTATGACCGAAATCCATTTTCCATGAAAAAAAAGCGATTGGATTAAGGAAAGAATGTATTAGAAAATTATGTTGTTTTGCTTGTTTTCACTGAGATGGAATAAAAAACGACTTTAAAAGTAGCGAAGAATGCAGCTGTGGTGGACAATTTCTAATTGTTTGTAATAATAAATTTATATAAATAAATTATTTTTAGTTGGAAACAAAAGGTCGCAATCGGTGTATTTCCTTTTACGTAATCCAAATTTTGTTGGTTAGCCTACGAAAAATGTGTAACATTTGGTACAAAATAAGAATTACTTTTGGGTACATCACCAATATGTATTGGTGTTGGAAGAAATCAATATAAATCAAGTCAAAATCTATAAAAGATTGTCTTCGACAGTTATTAACAAATGTTATTGAAGGGGATAAAACACTAACGGATTGGTCTTATTTAACTCTATTTTGCGGATAATTTGGATAAATGTTCATACTAAACATTTTCTAAATTTTTTGAAATCACTCTGTTAATGTGTTATACCCATAACATCTCTCTACATTATCTCTAACAGCTATGCTGCTATTTGCCAGAAGGCCTTAGCGCATTTTCATCTGACACGATATGATAATTTTAGTCACCCCATTACCGTTTCTCAATCCGCCCAACTAGTAAAAACAGACCAGATTTGCATGGGTTTTACATAAAGCGGTGGTACTTTTTATTTTTTATTTACCGTTCATATTATCATTTATTTATTTCTTCATATATTTGTTTATACAGATGTGTGTAAATCTGTATTAGTATTAAATAAAAACATTCAAAATGCGCGTGTTGGTACATATATGGATGTATGTATATAGAGTAGTTTTGGGTACGCATTAATTTTTATTCTATATATATATCAGTGTAGGCATATACGTAATATCTGTGTGTATGAATGTATGTATGAAATTTCTCAAGCCTATGATACAATATTATTAATATAAATAATACTTATTCATAAGTGATATCCATGAAAATAGTATACAAAAGTCGAGTAATTTAGTGAATTTTCTGGTGAGCTTTAAGTTGATACGCATTTCATTCATTCACTTTCGGAGCCGAACCTATATAAGATTGACGAGCCCTGCGGCAACACTCGTCGCCGTCGCGCTGCTAATTAGGTGGATTTCTGGGCGATTGTTTTTGTTAAAGAGTGTATTGAATCATCGTCAGTCTTTTCAAATGTATTATACGTAGTGTATCTATGTATGTACTTATCTTTATCGTATTGCATTTGTATAAATATAAACAAAAACTCGATATTTTGTTGCATTTTTTTTCGTGGCTTAATAAATATAACATGAATATGCATGATAAGGATATGTGTGCTTTGACAAAAATCCTGGTGTGTCCTAACCAAACCTCCTCTAGGTGGGAAGTTTGTGGGTGTGTGAGAAATAGAATGAGGAAGTGTGGCAGGAAGGATTCAAGGGGATTAATTAATTAGAGATTATAATAAATATAATTTTGTTTTAGATATGAAATAGAGATTGTATTAAATCTGACTTGTTTCAGATATGGTTTTAATTTCATGAACACTGTATTCTTAGTAGCTTTGAAATGTGATGCATTAACATAAAGTAAAATATATTCAATTCTCATAATTAATTATAATATAATTTCGATACGAAGGTGATAACAAATTTAGCTAAGATGTTTCATCTATGCTTTGTTTTCATTCAAATTTTTGTAAATAAAAATTGATTATTTATAAGTATTTGTCCAGAATAAGTTATATCTCCAAAATCGTATCCGAGACTGCAAATTTTTCGTCGAAAATACGGCCTTCTGTCTCCTTAAATGTCCAAATGGAGGTAGAAATGCAGTCCTATTTCGCTCAATTTTATACACATAGTAATATTTCACGCCGGTCATTTCGATAACTAGTTTTGCTTTTTTAGACAAATACGAAAGCGGCTCCTTGTGCTTATTCTTTCACGTCAAATGTGCAACTGATATAAAAGACGCCTATGCCACCCACCCTCAGAAAGAATTTGTTGCTCTACTAATGGTCTGTCGATAAAAAGGGAGAAGACCAAATTACAAATCTACATATTGCATGAATATTGTCAATGAGCTCGGTGGTACACGCAGAAAAGGCGACCAAAACTCCACGGCAAGAAACAGGCCTTTGAATCGGAAACCGGTTTATTTAAAATATATCGTTAAACCTAAATATCCGTCTTCCGAAACAGTGGGAAGGTGTAACGTTTTCACAACTCAAAATAATTATAGGAATCTTTTTTTCTATACTATCCCAAAGAGCAAATTGGAACCAAACAAAAAGTCTCTTTTTCGTACTTTGTGGCAAGAAAGCGATTTCTGATTTGAACCATATCGTACACACACTTTTCTCCCATTTCGGGACGACTATTGAATAAAAAACTCAATATTTCTCGCTAAAGTCTATCCATTCATATAAAATTAACTATTCGGTATATATTTAATTATGAAAATTAAAATATAAGTAGAAAAATATACTCTCAGGAGATTATTTCACATATCTGTCAAATAGTCAAATATATCCATACCCTTATTTCGCTGCTGTACATCTGTTTACTAAAATTTTCATTGTTTATTTATGGCGATTTTGTAAAAATTAAGTAATATCTCTAAGTATTGACTTAAGCTAGAATATATATTTTGTTATCATTGTCTATCTCGTCAACATACTCGTACATGTGTGATTCTAAAATTTCGAATTTCTTAAAACAATTAATTTTTCGTCAAATTGTTTCTCCTATTAAGTGCATATATTACTGAAGAAAAAATTTAGTTTTTCTTGGAAATGGTTTTCGATTTTTTCGAAGGCTTAGTTTAAAAAAAGATTAAAGGTTCCACTCAAACAAAAAAAAAAAATAAAAAATAAAAAAAAATTATAATAAATAAATAATAAAAATAAAAAACGGGTTTTCCCGGCTAAAGATGTGGATTTTTGGTGAGTAAAATGTGAAGAAACCTTCTCGCACTTGAAGAAAATCTATTATCTATATTTTCTAATTCAAAAATACCCAATGTCGATAGGGGTAATTCAAGGGGACAAACTGTGTGAAGCTAGTTCTTAACATATTGATACTTTAACTTATAATATTTGCTTTGGCCGCACCTTACATTTTTTATGGTTTTCTTCGTTATGATGTGAAATATGTCTCTGCATTTCTCTGAATTAGAAATGCATGCGAAATGCGTACTATTACTTAGGACTTGCTCGCCTAGAGTTGCGTACTACGGTCCGAAGCAAGAACTTCTGATTTTCAGTAAATAATCCTTCATTCCAGAATTTTCAAAATTGACCAAATAGACGCTTCAGGATATGTAGTAGTTAGTTCAACCCTTTGGGTTCACCTTATGCGAATGACAAATTTGAAATAAATTCGTAAATGCATTTTAACCACATCATTTTTGTGAAGATGTTAAATTACTGCAATTATAATACAAATTGCGGAAGATATGATATTAGAACTGAAACTAACTTTAACTTGGAAATGTGCCTAAGCATATTTATTTTATAGCATTAAATGACTTGAGAATCCGGTATTATGGTTGTTCGAAAATACACTTTTTTAAAAAGCGGCTCACGGTTCTTGTTATAATAATTTTATAGGTATTAATTTTATTATTATACGAGTGTTATATCAATAATAATCGTCGATGTTTTCATTACTATTACCAATATAATAATCTCTGCAATTACTACGTCATTTTGGCCTAAATATCAAAAGGTTAACATCGTAGCAGGTACACCGCAATCCGAGAATTAAATTCGGAAAGAAGAAATTTAAAATTAAATAATTGTAACAAAATTTCCATTTTCCAAAACTTTATTTTGCCTTACTTTTCAAGGTCCTGGGGCAAAGGGCCATAATTAATACAGGCGGCTATCATGCATATAATCGCAGATTTGTACACTGACGCAACCATGAATCTTTCTTTCAACTGCCCACCGTGGCTCGATGTGAGAACAATTGTTGCAAAATCCATAACTTTTGAACTATCATATATTTCGATATGAGATTGTTGCTGGCTGTCTTGAGATTCAAAGAATGTGTGTTTTCCAAATGGACCACACTTAGAAGATACATATGTAGACTCCTTATTTTTACTTTTGTTTTCAAACCGCTCGTCCGCATTTTCTTAAATCAGGAATAATTCGTATTGGATTATCAGATTTAGATATAGCGTCCATATATGTGTACCTCCCGATTTAGCTTATAATCACTATCGGGATTTTTGATACTGTAATTCATTTAGAAATATTTATTTGCAATGTGGTTTCACATTTAGATGCTGTAAATGTTCATATTGTACTTCTCTCTTCATATTGTACTTCTGCTTTTGTGTATTTCTAATTTATTTAAGGACAAATTTAAAAGTAAATAAGTTGTAAATTTTAAACGGTTGACATAAACCGTTAACTTGAAAGTTCAGGTATGTACAATTGTTAGTTATCAATCGTCTTTTCCAAACAAAATACTTTATGAGTTCCTTTCGTTTAGTACATATTTAATAAAATGCCATACAGCACATGATTCATTTGAATTATTTTTATTAAACTATAAGAATATTCACCCACATATGACAATACATTAGAACCTTTTTATATTAAGAATTATGAAACAGAAATGGTTTGCATAAATTCACTTCAAGGATAGATTCTTGAGCGCAATACATTGTCTTTTGGTGGTTTTTCGAAAGGGGGAATCTGCTTCTCAGAAAGTGGTATAGAGAAAGACTAAAAGTTTCAATACGTTAATGCTTGCAACTCACCATAGAGAAGCTTATGTAAGCTGCAGAAAGCATGTCAACGATATATCTTTCGATAGCAAAAAACAGGCAGGGGACAGAAGCAACGTAACGGCAGGAATATACGAAGCGAGTCTTGAATGAAAAATATAAAATATTAAAAACAGGTCGATTTAATATCTTATCTGACAATGAGTCCGCACATCGACTCAGTAGTCGAAATAGCTTCGTTAAGGAAAAGTTTTTCCATACATTGAATTGAACCCCTCTCTGGAATCCGAAAGTTCGACAATATCGATAGTTATTTATATTTGTGTTATGCCATTTTTAACTGACGATTGTTTACATTTCGTTCCATCATACTAATGTATCCAAAAAGCGAGACCAGCCTTTGTTTGATCGTCCAATTTCATTGCTTTCAATGTATTCACTCCCCGGACACAATACAATTATGTCAACTCTTTTTCCAATACTGGAAGCATACAAAAAGTCTCCTTTCCGTATGGTCTTCGAAGCGCGCTATGATTCATGTTAAATCTTTTCAATCGGCTTAAAACGGTGTCTCAAAATCCAAGTGCTGTCTGTCTATCCGTCCTTTTATTGCGAATAGTTTCACGACAGCTAGCAAAATGTTTATTATTGAGCGAATTGAGCATTCTTGCTTGCTTTTCTGTCTTGCGTCACTTTTTTTGCACAATATATGCACCCGATTGTTGTCAGTTGTTTCCGGGTTTCCGACGGGATTTTCGAAAAATTTAGTGTTTTTTGTTACCAATCGAAATTTAATGTATATGGGGCTCAAAATGTCTTTCAAATTGGAGTTTAGTGGCCTCTAGGAATATCATTAATATCATCAGCATCAGCAAAGAACCTAATTAATAATCTACGGTTTTTCAACACTGAATCTCGGATCTGTTGAAAATGACATTCATCGGTAGAGGTTAATGGTCGTTCGGGAGCTCTTCGTTCTTAACTCGTGTTCAGTCTTCTTTGAACTATTTGTATCACTTGTAAACATTTCTTTCTGACTAAGTTCAAAGAATATTTTCTGTTCTCACAGAACAACGTTCAATGCCACTTCTTTGCTCAACTGAAACACCCTTTGTGAAAATTGCTGAAATCACTTTTAGGGTCGTAGGAAATCAAGCGTAACTCAAATGCTAATGTCAGTTATAATGTGAAATTTTCAACTTTGTAATATGTTAGTAATAGATGTGTATGGGTCACCGATTAAATATAATTGATATGTTGTGTAGATAATTTTGACGCCCATTTCAATTTATGTAAATACTTTGGAAACCTTCACTCCTTCCTCCTTATGTTCCCCAAATTTCCTCTGTGATTCAAACTTCTTTAATAATGCAACAACAATCCCAAATGCATTTGTAAGTTACTCCAACAAGAGCAGAAGAGTGTTTGTGAAGAGTTGCTTTATATAAATAATTATAACCTTTTTGAACTTTAAAAATAATTAGTATTTGTGTTGACATTCGAAACATTCACCATATCATCGGCACGTCGATTAGAAATTTGGTTTCTTTATTGAAACAAAGGGAAATAGATGTTTTGATTCAAAAATGGGTATTTTGATTCATTTTTCAATCTGAATCAGAAAGAAAGAGGCCAATTTGGGAAAGGTGAACAGATTTTTAATGATTTACGTTCAGTATTTACGACACCAAATTATTTACAAGTTAAATAATTTGTGTGTTCTTTAAACTGAACTGTAGCTTCATTTCGGACATAAGCTTAGAATCATAATTATTTGTAGTATTATTTGAATTGTGAAACCCAGAAAAATAGTGCGTAGTTTTGTTCCGAATGATTGGAACGGGAGCGCATTAAAATAATTGGTTTCTTGAACGGTGACAGTGTGGTCCATTTTTTTATAATCATAGAAAAATAAAATTAACAAACGAATCATAAGCAAAAATGTAATATTTTGTGAAGAAAATTTGCTTAAGCGATTACCTTATGCATTATCCTCTGAATGTAAGAGTGGATGGAACATAGCGACGCTTTAGCTTCGCAACCAGCTTCAAATTTCAAATATTTGTTACTTTTTTTATTTGAAATATATAAATTTTAAATTTATTTTGTTTGCTTAAAAATATCAATTTAGTTCAGGGAAAATGGCCCCGCCATGATATGTAGAAGGAAATTTAGTTGTTCTATTTCCGGCCGCCAAATTATGGATGATTGAACGTAAAATTGTCATAATATTTATGTTATGTTTTTTTCTTTTGTGTCCAGTTATATATGAATGTGTGTATGGGCGCGTGCGCAAATTCATGCTTGATATGATATTTGTTTTAGTAGTTGTTAAAATATTTTCATGGCAAAATCAAATAACTAATTATAAACGCAATTATTGCGTTTGTGGTATTTATGCCTGTATGTGATTTCATTTCGATTTCAAAATACTTTTTTTACTTCTTATTATCAACACATGTGTATAAATATTAGTTTTTATTTGTGTAAAGATAGTAAAAGTTTACATAATTTTTATAAATATTCTTAATAGATAGCATTATATTCTGTTGTTTTCTTCAATTTATAAATATATTAAATTTATTATTATTGGCTCTTCCTTTTCATTAAATAGCTTGTCATTTGGTAACATTTCCTACGAACAATTTGCAGTTTGCATTCATATTGCACACAACATATATATGTATATATATAAATATATGTATATATATATATATATTCTCACTCACAGCCACGTGCAGGTTTTCTAGTAAAATCGAGCGCTTTATTGTAAAGAATTACTTTTGAAGACTAAAGAAATTTGCAGAAATTTTCGTTCAATAGATAAAAGACTGTCAGATGTGACGGTTAATGAAAGTCTATCATATTGAGCTTTGATGGCCCTTATATGTATGTACATACATTAACATAATCTGTCTCACTGTCAACATTCTGGACAGCTTTTAAACCCTCTCTTACAAGGCAGTATATACGAGTATATATATATGTATTGTTGATATAAAATGCATTGCGAGGAAGAAGACGTGTCAGACTCTAAGAGACTTAAGACAAGTTTCGTTTCAGGACTGCTTAAGATTGAGTTATGATCACGTGATTAAGGTAGATAGCTGCCAGTGATAATACAAAAGGACTGATTTGTAGAAATTAGTTGAGAGGCTTGTATTGATTATTCTAATCCATGATACTTGGGCAACTTGTTCCAACCCTTCCAACGCTCTATTGTTAATTTTTTATACATCAATAACTTTACGCATGATTACTTTTCCTTTTTTTTTCAATCAGTATCCTGTCCACCAGGGTGTGCCGAAAATCTTTTTTAAGCGCTGTCACAAACGATGCGTATTGAGGGACTGATTATGGGAATGTAACTCTTTTGACCTCCTACTACTGCTTCATAAAATATTTTTTCTGATGGATGCAGGGTTTGAACGCCGTTCGTGAAGTGAAGAGTATATATAGGAAATAATATTTATAACATTTTTACAGAGTATTTTTCTCACGGCAGATAATTTTTTCTGCTAAAAAATGAAATAGCTCAAAAAATAATAGAAATTGCTAATTTTCATAATAAATTACTATCTGCAAACTACACCAGAGAAAATTGTGGTTGTATACGAGTACAAATACAATAATTCATGTTCGTGCGACAAACAGATATACACGTGGAGTTTTTTCCTCAATAAAAAGTTGTGTCCCAATACAGACACGTTTCGGCAAAAGGACACATATTGTGAGGGTACTTACAAGTCAGTTCACCAAATGGAAATTTCCGCGCTTGTTTGCTATGTTGTAAAGCGAAAACTCTTCCAGTAACCATGAAACCCTACGGATCTCATGAATTAACATTTTGTGCAACTCAGATTATTATAATTTCAACTATTGAAGTATCTTAACAAAAGCCGAAAAAACCAGCAAGAAAACATAAATTTTATTGGCAGAGATTCTACAGTTGAAATCCTTCCAAAATGTGTGGAGAGAGAAAGAGATGCATGTCTACAAAATTCATATCAAATCAAGCTATTCATGTACATTTATTTTAATGAAGCAGTTTCCAAGAGTTTTAGTTATTTCCTGTGCAGTGAATACATTCATGAGGATATTTTTAAAAGACCTTTTTGTTTTTTTTTTTTTGAAAAATAAATACGCATATCGCTTAAAACTTTTGGTTTGAAATGTTAACTTTTCCCAAAATTGTATTTTCCCAGTAAAACAAACGATATCGAAAATGATATGATATGATATGATATCGAAAATACATCACCTTCTTGAGATTCATAATTGTAAGTGATAATTCGTTATAGTACACAAAACCATAGATTTTGCAGACTAAAATCTACCTGTTATTATGATATAGTTATTCTACAAAAATATGTTATTTTTCGATATCGAGATTCCAAGACTAAAAACATAATGAATTTCCAGGACATTTTGCTATCGAATAGGATATCGTTAGCCGTATCACAATAGCAATAGCAATAGCAATATCACTGGAATTATAAATAATCGTATTTATTTGCTTGTTCTTAAGCGAACGAAATGTAAATCAAAAGTATTTTAAAGAAGTACCACTCTTCTTTATCTCAAACACACTACACTCTTACATAAAGTTCTTGGGATTAACATACATTTTTAACAAAAATTTAAAGTATCATTTCTAGACTCTCGATACCAGTGGTTGTCTTTTTCTCAGCGAGCAACGTACCTCAAATATATGACAATCTGTTGAATGTTCAAGTGATTATAATGCGACAACTCGATGCCTTAGAAGGTCAAATAGGTCGGCATTTATTGTATGATATAAGTTTCACGTTACATTTCACAAAAATCGCGGAGGCTGAGACCAAAAATGTTGTTTTTAGTTGATGTCATATATTTCAACCCAGATTAAAATCTGTTCCCTTCTTCAAAAATTGTCTACATATTTTGATATCCGCTACATCAGAGTTCATATTTTGTATTAAATGATGTATTATAAAATATTCGTTTGTTGAAGTTTCATCGTAACCTTTTCAGTATGCAAACTCCTGTCACATCGCGAGTGGCTCTGTGTGAGTATTTACATATATATATATATATATATATATATATACTTTTATACATATATGTAAATTATAGTTCATGACAGCATTTGTGTGACGGTGCGTGCTCATGAATGCATATTGCAGAAGAATAAACATTTAGCATTTCAACGACAGTTCGCAGAGTACATTCGATATGAACATTTTAATATTGCTTTTGTCGGTCGTAGAGCCAAAACTTGGCGGTAGAGAAATTGCCAGAGATGCAAACATCAACACTATCTTCGTCGCTATAGTCGAGGCGTTGTTGAGTGTGTTAGAGTAGTTGTTCATAATGTTGATTAGATATGTAGTATGAGAGTTTTGTGCGTTAGTCGGTGTATTCTCAGGCATATGTATGTATGTATGTATGCATTTATGTATAGATGTATGTATTTTTAATATTTAACTAAAACAATCACAATTTGTATTTTGTTTACTTATTAAGCAT
>JAHXMU010000737.1:238592-299153 GCA_019455685.1 Philornis downsi | reverse complement strand
TATATATAATTTTATGTAGGTAATTAATAAATTTGGGTGACTACGTAATTATTGTTGTTAATAGTTGAATAATTATCAAATTAATAGAAATGAACAATAAATTTCAAAAAACAGGCGACAAGCGGAACAAAAATAGTTTCTCAACAACAACAAGGAATTTCGGTGCTTTTAGTAGTTTGCTGTTGCCGAATTATGCATCAGTTAATCTCTCACAGGACGATGATAACTCGGGATGACTGACTTCTAGTAATGAATGATATAGTAGTAAATGCTGTCAATAATAATAATAATAATAATCTAAATTTGTTTCATTAAAGTGCAAAGATGAAGGATGTTGATTCAGTGGGAGAGAGAGAGAGAGAGTTAGAATTCCTTAAATAAAATCAAATCAAAATCGTGCAAAATGAACTTAAAAAACACACACACATACGTACATAAGTACGGGTATAATAAAATGGGAAACGATAAACTCAAACGGTAAATCTAAAAAGGATAAGGCGTTAAAGTTAACATCAAACGAAATTAGTATGTGATCTAGGTCTTTCCACTGCAGACTGCTAATCAGCCGAGTACTTGACTGAGGTTATCTCAGCTTTTGACTATGGTACACAATGATTAGATCAAATCCTTCGAACGCTTTGTGGTGTGTGGTCTAAAAAACGATTTTTTACCGCTTGCCATCGTTTTGTTGGTCGATTAGTCGATGATGATGATCATCGTCAGACGTACTCGTAACTTCATTGAATGTCACTTTTAATTTCGGTGAATTTGGGGCCAGCTTCGGCCAGTAGATGTCCTCGGCCGTACCCCCACCACAGTCATCCAATACATCAGTGCTGGGAGCATTGCTCATGTGATTTCCGGGATGGTCACCATTCGTCTTGTGCTCGCCACTGCAGTCTCCTGCGGTGGATGAGGTCGAGTTGCCGCCCAGATTGGTGGAATTATTCAAACTGGCCGTCGTAGTGTTTGTAAGGCTGCCACGGTTGTGCATGAGCAGAGGTTGTGTGGTGGCCTTCCCAATGATGGCATAGGCATCCAATGGCGGTAATTTGAAGCTCCATCTACGTTTAATAGTCAAACAAAGCCAGATGACAATCCAAAGCAGAATATGCATCACACTAACAAGAGCTGGAAAGACAAAACCAGAAAAGGCGAAAAAGGAAAGAATACAAAGTTAACCATGTGATAACAACTTTAACAATAATAGAAAGTAATTGCTTTTAATTTGAAAGTACACACTGTAATCTGTAATTCCACCTGCCATAAATTGACAACAATAATTTCTTGTTGTCGCCAATGGGATGAGGGCTTGACTCAGTGCACTTAAATCTAGTTTGCACAGACCCCACCACTTAAACTATACCATGACGAACACGACTCAGGTGCTGTTATGAGATACTTTATTTGCGGCTTTTCAGCAACCGCCTCACCCTCTTTTGTGTAATCTATAGTCACGCTTGTAATTGAAGTGCCTAACTTCTATTGTGACATGTAAAATATGTCCACCTTAGCAAGATAATGGCAAAAAAGACGACATTTGCAACTACATACAGGGTTGCCCATATTCGACGGACCCATCTGGCAACGCCATAACTTTTGACAGAGATGTCAGATCGCTTAATGACATACCGCGTTTGAAGCGTCAGTCCAAGCAGATTTTTACCATGGAACAATACACGCCACGCGAGCGCTCTGAAATAGTTGAAATTTACATTCAACAGAAGAAGTCAATTGTGAAAACTCAACGTGCTTTTAAAATATTAAAAAATGTGAGAAGTGCGCCTTCTAAGAACACCATTAAGCGTTTATACGAAAAATTTTCGACTGGTGAGGCTCTTTCTAATCCGAAGAGGCCAAATAAAAGTCGACCAAGGCGATCGGCCGAGAATATCGCTGCCGTTCGAGCCAGTGTTGAGAGATCCCCAAGAACATCCCAAAAACGCCGTTCTCAGCAGTTGGGCATGGCTCGGTCCACTTTACAACGGATTATTCGCGTTGATTTGCATTTGTTCCCGTACAAAATTCAATTGACGCAAAGATTGTTGCCTGCGGACAAGCCTCGTCGATTGGAATGGGCCCAACGAGTCATCGAAATGGCCGATGATGACGAGCAATTTTGGAACAAAATTATAATGTCCGATGAAGCCCATTTCACATTGAATGGGACCGTAAATAAGCAAAATTGCCGCATTTACGCCACTGAAAATCCTCAGGAGATTCAAGAATTGCCTCTTCATGACGAAATAGTCACAGTTTGATGCGGCGTTAGTGCGAAAACGGTCATTGGGTCGTTTTTCTTCCAAAACGAAAATGGCCACGCTGTTATCATCAACCAGGAGCGTTATCGCGACATGATGACCAATTTTGTGATGCCAATTATTCGTCGAAAGCGTATGAGGCAGTTCTGGTTTCAACAAGACGGCGCTCCACCGCACACAAGTCGCATAACAATCGATTTTCTGAAGAATTTGTTTCCGGGCCGTTTGATGTCGAAAAGTGGTGATTTGGACTGGCCACCGCGTTCGCCCGATTTGACGCCCGCTGACTTCTTCTTGTGGGGACATTTGAAGTCAAAGGTTTACGTTAACAAGCCAAGGACCGTAGAAGAGCTCAAGGACAACATTCGTGAAGAAATGAAGAAATGTTGGCGAAAACGATGGAAAATGCTGCAAAAAGGGCACATTACGCCATCAACGCCAGAGGCGGCCATTTGAGAGATATCATATTCAAAAATTGATGTAAACAAATCTACTTGGAACAAATTAAATGAATAAGATTGCCAACCGCCAAATTTTTATTTTTTTCTTTGATTTTTTTTTTAAAAACATGGGTCCGTCGAATATGGGCAACCCTGTATGTAGAAAGAAAAAAAAACAGATTTTTTTTTAACAAAATCTGTACCATTTTGTCAAACAGAGCCACATTTACGAATATGATGGATACATTTGCACAATCGCATTATTTAAAAGTTTTTTTTTTTTTTTTTTGTAAGGGAAACATTTTGATACGTGCATGACCAAAAAGACATTTAATTCTCAAACGAGAAATATAAATTCTTGTGTTTTCATGCGTGGTAAATAAACCACCAATTTTTTTTTCATCCGGAGAACTAAACATCTAATGTGTGTTGAATTATCCATATTCATTTTTACAACCAATTTCAAATTTGACTGAATTCCGCATAACTGTTGAAAGATATAAAACCGAGAATATTTGAGTTACATCGGTCATTTGTATCGGAAGTACCAGAAAGTGCATCATTACACGGTCGATAATTATGTTTTATCAAGCATAATAAATCGATACAATGAACCAAACTCTAGGTTACCTCACCCCGCTATTTAGAAAATGTACAAGAAAGATTGAATTTTGGAAAATTTGACAATTTGAATGGAAGGTATCAGAATGTTGACTTGTCGACATATGTACGAGTATAAAGGGGCACAGTCAATCTCAATCTTTTCAGATATTTAAGAAATTAAGAAGTTTCGTGAAGATCTACACTTCAATAGTGTTAAAAAATCATGAAGTAGGATTGGTTAAAGATACATGGTACTTGTAAACTCATCCTTCAAGATGTTACATTTTTATTCGTATCAAGTGTAATAAACCTTCAATCCTATGCCTGATATTCGGACAAAACAAAATAAATCCCTAACTAGCAGTTTCGTTCGTTTCACTTGACAATAAATCACGCTACAAATTAAGCTTTCTTTCTGTTGATCCCCTTCTTATGACTTCTACTTAAATTTGGTTAGTTACGAGTACATTAGTCATTCTGATGAAGAACATATTTATAACAGCAGGGATAACTTGATTCATGACTACTATTGATCGGTAACTGCTGAATGTCCTGTTAAAGATGAGCAAACGACTGATTCAACATGCTCATGTAATTTCGACTTGAACAAGCAAAAAATGTTTCAAATAGCAAACATTGTATCTGGCTTCAGAAGTATAGTTGGATTTGTTTGTTTGTTTACGGCTCAATAAGATTTTTTTTTGCCAAATCTATCCGAATACCGAACACAGCTAAACTCAATCTTATGTGTGATGTGAAAAACTCTGATACCATAATAGTTGACACATGAAATGATATCGTCCTTCTAAACACAGCAACCAACAGCCCAATTTCCCATCATCGGAAATACTTTCTTTTAGCTAATCTATGCTTATTACCAGCCCAACGCCATCGATTCTAAATAGTTCCAAAGATAGGTCATCTTTTACCAGAGGTTTCACAGTTTTTAAGTTGTGGCATTGCCATTCTCACTCAACATGGCTCTGTCTACAATTATTGTGCATGACTTCTTCATTTGTGCTGCCTTCTGGTACTAACAATTTGTAAAAGCGCTCTCTTAATATTTGCAGTACACTCTACGTATCATAACTTGTGCCCTATGCCGAAATATTTAGTTCCGAACAATTGGTAGAATTTTCGAATTTCACATTTATCCATGTTCTGTCATAGTAATAGTTTTCCAGCATATGCTAAACATGTTGCCAGTGTGTGTCAGAAGCACTGATATTAGATGCGTGATCGATATTCATTGAAGGGGTTCGTCCCAATAGTGTGTGGCCTCCTCGGCGGTGCGAATTTTAACTTTCTTTGCGTGTTATTAAATACGTTTTTCACTCTGCCTTTGTTAGCACCCGGATAATACGCACGTTTATGAAATTAGAGGCACGCCTTCCATCTATTATCATATGACCTATCTCTGGTTTCTCCTCTTTTGATCAAGGGTAACACAGTTTTAGATATATTTGTGTTGAAATCTGGTCCTACTTACAACCACAGATTGTAATACGTAAGCTTATTTTTATGACTGTTGGCCTCAGAATATATTCCTCTCATACTTTTGCGTTAAAATCTTACCAGAGCAATTTTAATGTCGGGGCTAAGGCAATGACCGATTTTTCCTCTAGCCACTAAAAATTTTTCTTGGTCTCATCGTCTTTTTCCCCTCTTAGGGCTTGTGATAGGAAAACAGTTTTAAGAAGGTTTGTATTAAGCGGGTTGTGCCTACAAGTTTAAATTCTTACAAGTTTGAATTCGTGAACAACATGTCTATTTTTCTTATCAACTACAAATTCACTTCCTATTTTTTGTTGGACTGCATCGCAGCAGGAGTAGATGTCACAATTTTTACAAGGAATGCGTTCTTATCCCATCCATTGAATCTTCTGGATCTTCCGTCAATAGCATAAAAGCGCTTACTCTTAAAATTGTACCATTTATAATATTTGCTGGAATCATTTTAACTGCCAATATGCAACTGATATCTGATAGTAGAACTAACCAGCGGAGAATTTTGCCATTCACATCATCTGTTATCCACAAACCACAGAACGATTCTGCCCACGTTGTGAGTCAGATTTAGGTCTTAGTTCTACGTCGTCATGGAAATGATACGTAATGGAGATGTCGGTTGCACCCCAACTTTTTGCGATCCGATAATAACAGATAAAAATTTTGCTATCTTTTTTTTTAACTTGCAACTTTTGCGAAAAAGTTTACCCTGCAATAAAATGTAGTGAAGAAATTTCTAATATATTTTCCCAGAGAATGGTTAACTGGGCTTTTGCACATCAGTCTTCAATTGATTTAACATCGCATTGGCATTCCTAATGGCTGATGATTGCTCATATGCGTTATCACTCAGGATACGTGATAATGAAGCGCTTTAGAAACTCTTACTTATCTATATAGAATGTTTACTTACCCGCCATAAAAGTGGGGCAATGCAAATTGTGACGATATGTGGCACTCAGGTCATTCAGCAGGGGGGCCTTAACTACCGACAATGCCAGGATATAGCATATCGATGCACAGTGGGCGAAATATATCCACGTTTCCCCGGATTTTAGAGTAATAATAGAACGGTCACGCATTTTTGCTGCTAAGCGTCCATGCCCATAAAGGTACATAATCATCGATGACGACAGCATTAGCACAGTCGAGAGTAGGAACAGAGACAGAGTTACAGTGGCGTTCAATATCAGACCGGAGTTTTGAACTGGTTGCGCTTCGCTGTAAATCTGCAGCTTGAATAAATTCGATATGCCCACAAAATTAAAGATGATATCCGAGGCAGTGGCTATCATCTGGACGCTGAAAATGGTGGCGAAAGACTTTGTCGTTGTCCAAAAAACCGCTGGATAGCGCACACACCAAACCAAAAGAGCAAACACAAGGTTCACAAATTCCGCACTTGGCGGACGGGAAAACACACTAACGTCTATGGGTTTCTCGATGCCGAAAAATAACTGCAGCATTCCTGCGAAACCATCGAGTCTTACGTTATCGTCATCTGGTCGTAGCAGGACGGTGGTGTCCGCTGTAGATGTATCCACAGTGCTAATTTCTGCAAAATATTCGCTAGAATCGTTCATATTTAAATCGCCCACCAAATACTCGGGCTCGATTTCCACATGAGCCTCCCCGGGCGAAGAAAGTTCCCTTTTGGCTCTTTTGCTTAATTTACTTTTAATCTCTATAATTTTGGAGTTGCTGGACACAGGCGTGGACGGAACTATTTCTGGCAATTTTTCCGGCTTCACAATATGTATGTTGCTGTCTCTCGTCGTAGTGCTAATGGTCGTCGACGATTTTGGATAGATCGCCGCCCTGGCTCTACCGAAATCCAGTTCCTCATAAGACGATGGCCTATGCTCATAAACACGACCAAGTGAGGAATCATCAAAACCATCGAATCTATTAAGTTTCAAGAGCATTTCCATTGACTCCCCCGACATCCGAGGTTTGCTTACATCGCCAACACGCTTGATAGGGTGTTGATGTTGTCTACGCTGATGGGTCGAGGAGCCACCAGCAGACACCTTACGTTGCCGATGATGGCCACTATTTTTTCGAGATGGCTTTATGTTGTGGTGATGTTGATTTTTGCTGAGCAATGAAGTTGATTGTGATGCCATAGACATGTCTGTGGGAGGAATTGCGGGCACCATTGTTGTACTAGTGGTTGAATCAGGGAAGCGGTGGCGTGTTGCTGGCGGCACTGATAGGGTGGGGATCGGTATGTTGTTGTTGATTGTTAATTCACTCTGGGCATATTCAATAAACGTAGGGAATGGTGCTGGCTTTGTTGTGGCAGTCACCATTATATTGGGAGTTGTTGGTACTACAACCGTTGTTGTTGATTGTGTAGCTGCAGTTGTTGCTGATGTCGTTACTGTTGGCCTTGTGCTTCTTATTGTACTTGCGGCATCTGTTGTTGGCCCAATGAGTTGATCTTTATCCTGAAATTTATATTTCGTGTTCTGATTTTCGACAACATTAATTAAATGAGGCAGTTCTAGGAATCTGCTCTTCCCCGCTGCTGGCATAATGACATTCTTCCCTTTAATTTGCAACTGCTGATGTCTAATGTCGGTGTTGGATAAAGTATTTGCACTGGCGAAGCTCCTGTCACCACTTTTTGGGCCAGAGTAGCTATTGAACATGGTGTCGTTGAAGTAGTCTTCGTCTTCATCGGACTCATAGGTGGTGCTATTCTGGTAGGGTGAGGCCATCACAGAAAGAACGACGAGATGACGACGGTTAACGCTCATGAAATCCAATTCGGTTTGCCAAATCGTTTCTACAAAAAAATGGTGAATAAATGGAACAATTAGAGAATTACAAAATATGATGGACATAAGAAAATACAGGGTTCATTCGATTATTGAAACTAATGAAAGATAGAACGCTTGCGATAAACAAGATTGTTGCGACAGCAAAATTGTTTTAAGTGCCAAGCAGACGGCCAGCGAAATTAAGTAATTTCGGTAGCTTAATAATTTAAACCCATTCGACATTACACAAATTCATCTTGGTTTAATTTTTAGTTTCTTCAATTCCAATTAGAAACGGTGTAAACAAAAAAGAGCCTTCTAATGTAGACAATTTTGTTGGCCGTTTAAGCAAAAGCTTAAAGTTTTTAAAAAATTGCAGACAAATTTCATCAGAGACATTAGTTTAATAGAACAGCAAAGGGAAGAACAGAATAGATGTATCATATTTCAGATGTCATATTTCGGAAGAAGTTGCCGATCAAGTCTAGTTATAAAGGCAACCGATCAAGTCTACGTTAAGCACCAAATGGTTGCTTTCCTACATTGGCTAAAAAACAATTTAACTTCGCTTCAATATCACATTTTTCTTCTTTTTTCAAAATAAATCAACTTCAATGAGTCGCACAAGATAAGTTATTCGAACAAAGAATTGATATTTCAGAACTTGCTACTTTAATAATTTTTTAGAGATGTTAAAATGTCAGCCCCATCGAATAATTCGAAATTTGGTTTTTGTGACATATTTTTCCAAAACGAGCCCCTGTATGAGTCATGAGCTATATGATTTATGGATAAAAGCATTTGTAGGATTAAAAAAAAAAGATAATAAATCAACATTATATACTGGATCGTTTCTTCCAACAGATTTGTGGTTTTACCTAAATAGGAAACATTTATAACATAAATTTAATTTATATTCGAACTTAATTACATAGCAGCTCTGCAAAAAATTGCATGCAAAATTACTGTGTTGACATTAACTACCTAACTGCCAATAATACTAAACAATCCCTCTTCCCTTACCCGACTGATGTGGGCAAAAGCGGTGAAAAAACTGCAGAAACACACTGGTTACATCGCATTAGTTAGCATTTTTGTGTGAGAGAGGGAGAGAGAGCATTAAACTCTTTTCCCATTTGAACGACAAGTTATTTGTAGCGACATTTCTTTCTTTCTTTTCTCATCTAAAATTAATGTTGTGTAACGCGACGAGTACTTGCAGGGAATGCAAACTTAGCAGTCAGTACTGACATCAAAGACAGCGGATTACATCCACCTCGCCGTCATTTGAATAAAACGTATGGGGGCAAGGGCGGCCCAAACAATTTAATCTCTCCGAGAAAGCCAATTGCAGGAGCATTAGAATATGTACAAATCATGAAATATGAATCCATTTTTCAACTTTTTTACCGCGCTCCCGTATACGTAAACACACACGATTGCAACAGTCCACAATCCTATATGAGTCGGCCTGAATAGAAAATTGAACATATTTGCCATGTGCGAAAAGGATTAGCGGTAGGACTTGTGGATGCTTTTGCTCAATAGGGATTCAGGCAACAGCATTTCCTTCCAAAACTCTGGCGATCTCAGTACGAAAATGAAAACGGAGACAAAAGACTTGAAATCATTACACGCCTTGGCCGTTTCCTTAATACAAACAATACTATGGAGTCGTTTTTAATTGTATAACCACCGCATACATTCCCGCACGTAGTGTGTACTTATTCGTGTATGTGTGTTTGTTGCGACACTCCTCGCAATTTCAGCGGGAAGCATTCGGAATCAACAAAGAATCTTTCGCAAGACATAGCTTAATGCTCCGCTAAATGTTGGCATGGTGGAGGAAGCGATGTCGTCGGTGTAGCTCTGCGTTGATAACATTGTGTAAAAAGTTGAAAATCCTCCTATAATCAAGTATTCGTTGGGTTATGTTTTCTCGTCATCATTCGCTTTAATGACGGCAATGATTGGGGTTGAAGAATATTAACAGCGATGATACAAATGAGTATAACGTCAGTACTTCTAATGTTAGCAGTAATAAGTATAATAACAACAAAAATGGTAAGTGGGTGAAAATAAGGAGTTAGAATAGATTGCGGCACCCGCAAGTGCAATACATGGAGACTGCAATATCGATTCTAATTATGTTCTTTTAGAGTTAAAGCAGAGAAACAGAGAGAATAGTTCGGAGAACTCCGTTCAGTTGGAATTTTTCATATCTACGCCTTTGTACCTTTGCTTCAATCGTACCATATTGTGCGAATGAACTAATTTTCCAATTATTGAAAGCAGCAATCGGTATGCAAGTAACAGATTGAAAGCCATAACGGAAGTTCAAGTTGTTTCAACATTGTGGACAACAATTGTATTTAACAACGATTTATAAATGTGTCAGGACATTTAAGAATTGAGAATAAAAGCCAACGTTAAAATTAGGAATTGGTTAAATGGACGGAATGGAGGGAAGTGCATTGTTGTAAGAAGAGTATTAAAACAATCCAATATCCCCTTTTAGATAGAAGCTACATATATTAAAATAGAATTAAACGAACATGTAACGCACAAGGGCCTCGCAATTGCTGCATAATTATTGTTGGTCCTAAGAGCAGGCAGATTTTATATATTTAAAAATTTTATGAAATTCCTTAACAAACGTTAATACCAAATTACGGTAATAAATACAAGTGGCACATTTTAAGGCCAACTTAGAACTCAAGAATTTGATTGTCAAAGACAAATAATCCACTAACTTAAACGTCTACACCTCAGTATTGTAATTTTTTGAAATGTCACAAGATTGGATCAAACCTTAAGCTTAAAACTATAAGCTATTACAGGTATGTTCCATCTTCGTGTTCTGTTTCTACCGTGTTTTACTTCGTTACTGACGCTTAAGCTGTTTATTTTAATAACGACTTCTGTTTGAAAATTAACTTTACTAAAAAGAACTACATTTATTTAGGAAAGTTGATGGTGAAATATTTTTGTCTTCGGCAATCTCTGGTGGAATCTCTTCCATATATGTAGAAAGCATATTTTCACACATTAGCTATCCAATATAGTGAAGTTTGCTTGACCTCGGGCTAACGATACCCTCTGGAAACTGACATCCGAGAATATCTTTAAGGAAGTGGATATTTTGAGACATCTGAAAAATATTTCGTGCGACAATTCCGATGTATTTTTCTCCCTGATCAAATGTGTTGCCAATAAATTTGCAGCACTCCTTTATCTTCTTCTTCATCTATCTACTGAACACATTTTCGAAAATTATTTAGAAATAAGAAAATAGATCATTTGAATATTTCACAAATTGTCATTGGGACACAAAAAGTATCGATTTCTATACATGATTCGTTACAATTACTGAACATTTGTAAAACTACTAAAACTTTAGGTGCCAGTAATAAATTTGTAACTGACTTTGCATGCCTTTATCTTTTTGGAGGTATCATCGAATGTTATCGCTAGGAAACTCTCTCATTATGCCAAGAGCAATGTTCAAAAAGTCATACGGGTAAAATCAAATTGTAGACGTGACTTGTACGGTTTCGAGTTTGCATTTTTGATGTCCTACAACCAAATAAGAAGAATTATATCGTAAACATGCAGTTTGTTTGTGTTGTACAAATGTATAAATTTTGTCGTTAACGAAATTTGTGAAAATTTTATTGACTGCATTAAGAGCTGAGGTTATTCCAAGCTACTCCTGACCCATAACCTGTTGCCTATCAACTGATAATTATTTTCTCCAGCAAAGTAAAACTAAAAACAACGTATAGACAGCCGTGCATATACATAATATCTTGATGAATAAGTGATTTAATTACCTCGTGGCAAAAGACCATTTTCAATTATGCGTGCCTCCAAGAGCAGACGTGGCAAGAGTAAACACATCGCAATCACGATGTGTATGAATGCTGCAGTTGGTCCGCCGTGAGTCCACAAGGCACGCAGAGTGCCACCTCGCGATTCTTCTTCCAAACCATCATCCGGGGACATAGAGCAGCGTCGCTCTTTAATGCCGGTCGCCAATTTGATGCCATCGTTGGCCAGGTTACCAACCTGCAAAATAAATAATAGGACAAAGTTTAATAAGATGTATACAAACAATACATACACACACACACACACACACACACACCATTGGGATACATTCAGAATTCTATTGGGATCCACTCATCTGTGTGAAAGGACATGATACACATAGCACAACGCAACTGTGTAAATGCCACTACGAGCATGTGTGCATTCTGTGCCCGGTACTGTGGTGCTGAGGTTCATACCACGGTTAAATTGATTACAGCCACATCCACACACACGCGTGAAAAATCCAAGATCACACATAATCATGAATATTTACTAGGATGCTAATTAATGTTCGCACTCGGATTATCGATGATTTTTGTCGTCAAGTTGCTTTCGAATTCCTTCGAAAAATTCAGTCTGTTGGTTCCACCTACAACTAACCTCGCCCTCATATTTTATGTTATGCATCCAATCAGGGCGTTTATATGATTTAATATATATCTTACATGTAAGAAGCGGAGAACTTTAATGTTATTTATTCCAATTCCGTGGACTAATTAAGCATATTTGTGAAAACAAAACACAAAAACACAAAAAAAAAATCATTACTTGAAAAGAATTTGGACGCCAAAGTGGCCGGGCAATACTGTCCAAAGCGTAGGGAAATTACCTGGTTTTTATTAAAAAAAAATATATAATATGATAGAAAAACATACGGCAACATACAGTTGCTTGTATGAGAGGCCCCAGAAAGGTTGTAACCAATTTTCCAAATTACAAACATTGCTACGGGTAAACGGTCAAATTGGATATCAGATAAATGTTTGTTAATATTTATCATAATCAACGTTTTAGTAGATTTAATATAATTTTGGGGAAAAATGTGACAGCAATTATATATGAGTCCATACGAACACTTCACTGTGAATCCCATTTTTGGCAAAAATTTTAATATTCAACGAGTATGACTTAATTGTGACAAATAAGACTTTTTGAAATTGCTACCACGAATCCGAAATCAGAATTTAAAATATCGATATAACGTATCCAATATGGTGTCTTGTCAGTATACCTGGATTGCTAAAAAGTAATTGGAAATCAGAATTTAAAAAAACAATTACAATTAAAATAGGATTATAGAAAATCTATTTTTAAATCAAAATTTTTGATTGTTTACGAGTATTTATACAACAGGCAACGCAATAATGACAATAAGCAAAAATATAATAATAAAAGAATGGTAACTCAATATGGTATTGAATTGAACAATTAAGTTTATAAAATACTCTGTATTTTAAATTTATTACGAAGCAAATTAAACACCGTTGCGAAAAATTCAACAAACCACATCTGCCAAATTCTTCCTTTCACTCAGGAAATTCTGAAATATTAACTCTCTCCCTTCCAGTTCAAAATAATATGTGACATTGTTGAAGCAACTATAGCAAATTTTGAACAAATGTTCTTCAACTCAACGTAAAACAAAACAATAAATTCATATCTTATGATTAAATTGGGTTTTAACCCAAAAAAATGTCATTGTTTGGTACGATGTGTGATCTTAATGACAAAGTTTTATCTAAAAAAAAACTCGTACTGAATTTGGGTTGAAAACATGCTTATTACAAACATTAAGTCTACTATTTGCTCAGTACTATTAAATCTCACTTGAAACGAGTAATTGGAAATTAAATTGACTGAATTTTATTCTATTTGAGTACGCAAACTTTCTCCCGTAATTTTCTTGCTTATACTTGGCGCCATGTGGAAATTAATCTTACTCAATTTGGATTCGTTTCAAAATTAGTTCACTGTTTTGAGTGTGTCGTTTCAATATTTGAAAAAATGAAGAAATGTACAGAAATGTCACTAACTCGTGAATGTAAAATAAAGTTACAAATAAAATTATAAATCGTATAAATGTGCATTTTTAAATCTCGGAACAGTTTAAGTGAATTAAATGTATCTACTCGTATACGCTGAAAAAGCAAACATGGCTTTCACTACCCAAAAACATTCTTTTTGGCAAAAAAGAAAGTTGAGATCCCAGGCCAAAATGCAGTTTTAGGAAAGGTACCAGAATGAAAATTTTTTTATCAGAAAATAGTGCAGCAGATAACATTGGATGGTACTTTGTCAGCGAAAAATTTCGATAAATCGAAAATTAAACTAGAAGGAGGGTGGCAAAATGACCCGCATTGTTCTCTTATGCTATAGGTTTAATGTGTAAAACATTTAAAGTGTGATTGGAGAAAACAAGAAAATATGGGTCTGCATGACATCATATGGAAAGTACCGAATTGGTGAATGAACTTTATTTGCAAAATTTGTCGTAGCATCACAATGTAATAAAACGCATAGATACAATTTTAGCTAACCGTGACCTTTGAATGACACAGATCGGACCTTAAATACCTCAATTAGGGTGTTCTTTAAGATGGAACAAGCTTCTCGAAGTTAGGTCCAATTTTCGACATATAAAACAATACAATTGCATGAAAGATAGCATAAGTAACGGGTTAATATTGGTCATCTTCAATCAACGTCAACAGTTTGACAAAAAAGTAGACTGTGCTGAATTTCAAGAAGATTCATGAAAGTTATTTATATTTACGAGTATAATAATAAATATAAACTGAAAAATCTTCATGGTAAGCTTGGTCTATCAAGCCATTTTTTTTTTGTTAATTGATCACGAATTTAAAGTGTAAAGATTTTTACATGTTTTGCATATTTACGTATGTCTCAAATAAATGTAAACCAGGTTTAGCTGTGATGCTCATAATTTCTGGAATGATCGAAACATTTACATTTATGTATAAAACCCTTCACGCATCTAGATTGTGTGTGGCTTTAGGTCTTGAATGTTTTACGACCGGTTTCTTATTTCGTTTGAGAAGCTTGCCAAACTAAATTCTATTTGACGCTTAATCCATGTGTCCAGCTCATTCACGATGTAAAATGTCAAAAGGATCATATGCAGTAAATATTTTGTAGAAATACACTTTATGTCAGACGAATATAAAATTCGTATGTTTACCTTCGATATTTCGGCATTGATGATGAGCCACTACGTTATTATTTTAAAATAAGTATTTGTTGTGGATAGGCAAACACAACAAAAGTTACCAGTTCAATTATAAAAATTACAAATTTTATTTCAAAAATGTAATTTAATTATTTTCATGTTTTGGAAACTTTCAATTATTTCTCACAAACTTCAGAGATTTCCAACTGTAATTGATATATTCTCACCTATATTCAGCAATTTCAAAATACAAAATATATGTTTGGGTTTCAAAAATTACGGCACTTCTTGCAATTTCCTCCTAGCAGCATCATTTTAATAATCTTTTAAACAACAAATACAATTTTTCAAATAACATTTCCGAAATATTAGCATCCAACTTAACTCAAAATATGGTTAATTTTCGTATAAAAGAATTACTTTTCCACAAAAGCAGGAACATTTTTTGATTCATCGGTTTGCTAACAAGGTAGAATAATTAATTACCTGAGATTGTTTAAATAAGAGATTCAAATATTTCTAGAAAATGTTGCTCTTTTTGATTCTAATTTTATTGCATTTATAATCATTTTTGTTATATTTGGCATCGTAAATTGTAATATACGTTATGTTTTAATTTCTGCGAAAATTCCCTCTCTTTAGGGCCCATAATAATCAATAGGCTGTGTATTGAAATTGAGTCTATTCAAGATATACATTCATGCCAAAGCTCTAATAATAATTCCGGAAAAATTAGCAAATCGAATTCTGAAAATGAACCACAAAGTGATGAATTTTAAACGATTGGGTTCCTTTAATTTATAATGTAATCATAAGGACTGGCCAAGTTTTAACAGATATAGCCCACCATCCGAGAGCTTTGGCTATTTTTGTCAAAGAATGATTTTTTTTAATGACAAAAATTTGAATTGAATTTTGTTATGAAAAATTTTGAATCTTCAAAGAATATTCGTTGTTAAAACGGAAGTCTCACATTTACAGAATGCAATTATAGTTCCATCTCACTTTTTAAGCTATATAATATATATATATGTATATATATATATATATATATATATATTTAAACCAGAGACAACCCACATTAGATTTGGAAAAGAACGATTTGGATTTTGATATAACTCCCATATATATCTGCCCCTTGATCAGGCTTCTAACCACCATACAAATTGATGATATTGTATTTAATTTAGAAATATTCAGTTTAAATCTGGGTTCAGACTTATACACTGTTAAGAAATCCATTTTACTATTGTAAAAGGCTTCTTTGCTTGTAAAACTGCTTTTAATTTAAGAATATAATGTAAAAATATTCACGCACATGAAAATATAATAAATCGCTTTGATAAGTATATAAAAGAGAAATGGCTTGCACATCAACAACATCACCTCAAAGATAGGTTAAAAACAGTAGATTGACTTCATGGAGAAAGCATAAAATTTCAATAGATGAAATCTGGGTATTTACGAAAAAAAGAACCTAATGAAAGCCACTGAAAATATTTCAACGACCAATTCTTCGACACTTTCATCAACAAAGTGTAACAAAAACGAAAAGTCAAAGATCGTGACCGATTCCATAATATTTCAATCCTAAAAGAAATAAGATTCGACTATGCGTTTGTTTGGAGAACATGTTAAAATTCAGTTTTTTTGTTGTGGCTGGTAGGACATGACGTCATTATATAAATGTTATTTAATTACGACCGCGAGCTATATATCAAAGTATAGATATTGTATAGTCGATATTACCCAAGCTTGGGCGACACATTTACATCTAAAAACATTTGCACACGATAGCCTTGAAAAATCAATAGGTGCATTATTTGCCCAACCCAAAACATTCATGCTGTGGATGGAATTGGTTTATAATTACGACACATATAATGTTAACAAAAATTTGAGGGCAGACAATCGGACAGAATGCTGAACAAAATTAAAAAAAATGATTTTCTGCCTTTACAATATACAGGGTTACCCATTTAGTGGTTTCAAAACCGCCGTTCTCGCCCGGCGGTTATCTGTTGAATGCCTATCTTTTGAAGTGTTATTTATTTAGTGCAAGCTTTGCCATTTACGAATATGGATCGTTTAACAACCGAAGAACTCGTAAAAATAGTTAAATCGAACAAAATTTTCTTCAACAATGAAGCGCATTTTTCGGTGGTTACGTCAACAAGCAAAATTGTCACATATAAGGCTCGGAAAACCTAGAAATGATTGTGAAAAAGCTGCAATATGGTCTGGAGGTGTAATTGGGCCATATTTTTTCGAAAATGACGCTGGAAAAACATCTAAAGGATCCACTGCTGCAATCAATCCAGAGGAGGTCATTAAAATGACGTTATATTTCGTACATAATGGCAAGGTCCAAGCATTATAATAAAATAAAAATTTCATCAAAATCATAGCTTTATGTGTGTTTTATTTGACTATACTTTTGAAACCGAAAAATGGATAACCGGCAAAATGGATGACGGCATTCCTTGAAACATGAATCGTCGTAAATTGGAATTGGTCGCAAATTACGATCAATTTAGGGTCACAATTATGCTCCAAAAGAGTCAACTGTAAAGAAATAATGGATAAATTTGCCAAAACTGAGTCTGTTAGTGATATAAAGGCAACAACGCGCCTTTGACCAGGTCGATCGACCGAAAATGTCGCAGCTGTACGTGATGATGTCGCTCAAACTCCATCCATTTCAATTCGACACCGAGCTCAGCAAATTGGTGGCTCCAAATCCACTATGCAGCGAATTTTGACGAAAGATTTGCATCTTCATGCATACAAAGTTCAATTGACTTAGGAACTGAAGCCAGCTGACCATGGACAGCGAAGGGAGTTCGTTAATTGGATATTGGAGAGACAACATGAAAATGCTGATTTTGCCGATAAAATCATCTGACGAGGTGACGAGGCCCATTTCCATCTTGATGCCTTCGTCAATAGGCATAATTGTCGCATTTGGGGTGAGGAAATCCTCTAGTGATTCACGAGAGACAAATGCATCCTCAACGTGTCACTGTGTGGTGTGGATTTTGGGCTGGAGGAATCATTGGAACTTTTTTTATGAAAATGAGGCATGTCAAGCGCAAACAGTCAATGGTGTTCGGTATTGTGAAATGATAACCAGTTTTTTCGTGCCTAGAATTGAAGAAATGAATGTGGAGGGCATGTGGTTTCAACAAGACAGCGCCCTATGTCATACAGCCAGAGAAACAATTCAATTGCTGCATCAGTCATATAAATCTGGCGTTCTTGTTGGGACTCCCTTTATCTCCAATAGTTCAAAAATGAGTGTTGTATCACGGCTACTTGTTCCATCAGAAAGCAGTATATCCTATGGTTAACTTGGGGGCATAAACTTACTGCGAACATTTCATGACAATCGGTCTAGATTAATCGCCAAACCAACCCACCTCTTTAAAAAAAGAGACCCTTCAATATATATCACTTGAGATTTATATTGTATATGCATAAAACTTATATATATTACAAAGCATTAATCGAAATTTGACAATACTTAAATTGGAAATATATTTATATATGCAGATTACAAATTAAGAAAAACTACAATAATTCCAAAATGTTGTCCTCCTTGCTGTCGTACATTCAACGAATTAGTTTGTCCGCTCGTAGAGCTATAATGTATCGGCTTTGCAATTGATTATCAGATCAAACTTAAAGCCCTCGTAGAGGAAGCACTGGCCCGTACTTGCAAATGCATATAAGATACTTTGCATAGAATAGTCGTCGAAGTTCGTCACAACGGTCCATGACAAGCGAAAAGTGGCACCTATTCAATGCATGTATGTGTGATAGAAACAAAATTCCATCACGGAGATAAACAAACGAACGGCCGTTCCTTTGTGGCGCTTGAACTATGTAAAACTGAAATAGTCATCGTTTATTTAAAAAGTGTTCATTCGATACTGAGTTCTGAGAAGGATGCTGTCGACAACAAACTGGATGATAAACTACTTACGAGAATATCGACATGTATACAGAAACCGGGATGTAGGTGTGAATTTTGCTTGGTTATTGGCAAAATGCATAGTTGTGCGCTTTGTCTACTTGTCAGCACACAGACCGTACGAACTAAGATATTTGGAAATGTTCGGACCAGCCAATCGGCCCATCCACCCAGGCGCTTGCTGATAAATTTGTGTGTATGAGCGAGTATGTCTGGGCGTGTATGTGTCGATGTTGGTTTTAGCCTTGGTTAACCAGATTGCCATAATATTTGTTATCATTACACATTAATTCACATCCAGAGTACATGCAGACATATATAAACTGAGGCAACCTTTGACTGATGCGCGAAAAACACTGTGATGCCATGGCGACAAACAGACCATGATGCTTCTGACGTGTAGGAGAGGAATAAAAATATATAACAGTTGACCAGAAAAGTTTTCACCATGAGTCGTGGATTAGCTCCGACGTTCACCTTTAATTGCTGCGTACGTCGCTTCAAGTTGAGAAGTTTCTATTAAAATAGTATAATTTTTTGTTAAATGCAAGCCTTTTCGTGAGCTGAGTCGCTACAGTGGTATATTATACGGCAATGTATACGTATTGGAGGTTTTCATGGGGAATTCCCATCCCAATATACCTCTTTTTAATTAATAAAAATTAGCTTTTCTTTCTTCATTTGGAAAATTACGGTTTTTAAAAATAAGACAATTTAAATTACTTAGGCGCTCGGCGTGACATCGTTATTCATTACTGCTTGGAGAGTTGCAGCGGGAATGTATTGTTTTAGTTAAATAATAAATCCGCACGAAAAGTAGGATCTTGAAGGCTAACGGAATGTGGCCTTTTTTGAAGCCAAGCAATTTTCACTCCAATTCTGCGCTAACAGACGTCGCTGTACGACAAGTTGGAGCAAGAAAAGTTGTTGAAACAACAGAGTTCAAAGGGTTTAACTTTCGACCTAGATCTAGAATGAAAAACTCATTCAACATCTTTATGTAACATCTTGGTAGCAACGTTCGTTACTGTAGCATCGGCTACTGATATGTCAAATGTTGTTTAATAAAATGTTTATGTTATTTATAGGAGTTTTTTTTGACAAAATAAAATATATTTTACCGTCAAATATAACTGATAAAACATATAGCCAAACTTAGAAATATAAAAATCAACAGGTAATAACAATTTAGAGTGTTAATAAACATTATAGTTTATATAGATATATAGATTTTGTACACCTCGGCTCAATAAAATGGATAAACTGATGCTAGTTCTTGTTAAGCAAGCGATTTAATCCCACAGCTCTCCCTCGATCAATAAAAACCCAGCTGTACCACACTGTAAATTTCCTCTATATAACCATACGACCCCTGATTTTGGATAGATTCGTAGATTCGAACCCCCCAAAACAATTACCCATATTAATTTGATCGACTTTGGCAAAAATGTTAGTATCTTTCAATTAAGAACTGAACAAGATGTATAGCTCAGTTTATCCATCTCGTCTAAGTTAAGCTCTTTTGAGGGAAATGGAAAAAGTACAAAAAATTCGATTTTGAAATGTATTTACAATAGTCTTTTTATATCGATCGGAGCTGAAACGATGGAGTTGTTATGCTTGACAAAAGGGACATTTTAAGTAGAAAATAGAAAAAATATCTAGAATGAATTATCTAAACCTCATTTTTTGGGATTTGTTTAAGCCGTTACTCTTTGCTTAGTTTGTGTTTTACTTTTGGGTCTGATGACGATAACAAAATGTTAAACAAAACCTTGTCTGGGACCCACTAGAGAAAACTTGTCGTCGGTATTTACACACATCTGCTGCATATTATTCATGAGACATATCTCAACGAGGGAGTATTCAATCGTGCAAATAGCATCTTTTTGCAGCTTTCTAGCAGGTTTGAACAAATAGTGCAAAAAAAAAACGTCAAAATAAAAAAACCGCTAAAATATAAATATATGTACAACTCGGAAACTGAACGTTCAATACAAAATATATACAATTTTTACCTCTACTAGGAGAATTGGACTAAACGGTATCCTTTCAGACCATAAATTATCCTGACTTGTGTGACGAAGACTTTTGTGAGATAGATTGCACTGCGAACTGAAAGTTACCATTTGAATCCTGTACATTAATATACACATCTATGTACATATGCGTCTGTATCTGCATCTGTGTGTGTCGGTA
This sequence comes from Philornis downsi, assembly GCA_019455685.1. NCBI lineage: Eukaryota > Metazoa > Arthropoda > Insecta > Diptera > Muscidae > Philornis > Philornis downsi. The sequence continues at coordinate 278,343 of JAHXMU010000737.1, read as the reverse complement.
TGCTTTGTAATTAAACATCGCTGCTGTGAGTCTGTTTTTCAGTGATAGGTTTGTTGGCAAACCCAGCCACTGAATACAGCGCACAAAAGGCAAAAACCAGCTATGGCTCGGCCTGCTTCGTTGTGAACGGCGTAACAGGGAATGGTGAAAAACAAACGCAACAAAATTGCAGCAATCTCATATAAGAGAACATTTGTATGTTGACTATAAATGAACCACATAAAAAGGACCTCAATATTTTCCCAAATCGTACACAAACGAACAGATTTCGGTAAGCTCGTCACTTTAATTGAAACATAAACGTGGATGCCTGCATCTTAAATGTTGACTTGGCACAGCATTCACTTTTTCCACGGCAGCATGCTGTGTCATTGATTGCAAGAATATTGTCACTCACTGGTGTGGAAATCAATTCAGTGCTATTTGAATGGATATTGTCAGTCACAAACAATGCGAACGAAGAATGCATGCAATGAACGAGTGTTAATCGTCCTGCTAGTGACGAGTTATAAAGAGTTTGTAGTGAGATATCAATTAAAAGTTTAATTAAACTTACCTTGAACACGGCAGAAGTGAAGAAAAAAGGCAGCAGAATGAAAACCAATCCCGAGAGAATAATCTGTAAGTTTAACTCAGCAACCGGTTCAATTTTCCAGGAGATAAGAGAGCAGCCTGAAAGGAAAGACATACAAGTTAGACACAATTCTGTCAGTCATCTTTTCTTCCGGTTTTTTACCTAGAAATCTATAAGCACCGTGTACCGCTAAGTAACCTTGGAAGAGCGTTAGCAGCACTCCATACCATATCGACCACAACGAGTTAAGGTGCAAGTAGTTGTTATGTTCCTGGTACATATTGGTATATAAGCTGTTGTACTTGGCATGTTTCCTTTTGGAATTCATATACTTGGCCGGCAGATGGCCTTGCTGGAAGTTAGTATGGGGTAGATGGCTACCACTGCCACTGCCGCTGGTGGCAACAGAATTCGAAATACTCGAATTTAGACTGGAGGAAACCGTTTTACCCATGGACATGTGGCTGGTGTTGGACGAAATGCTTGGATTGATTTGTGTTGAAAGCAGTAATGACGAAGAACGTTTTTTAGATTTATTAACAATTTCGTTATTATTCTCACTTGTTAGCAAAGAACCGGTTGTAGACATGACCCTTATATTTTAATCAATTTGCAAATAGCGGAGTTATATTCTTTACCGATACTTTGTGTGATCATATTGAGGGTGGAAATGATTCTAGCGGGGAAAATCGGTTATAATGGCAGTTATTATAATGCGCCGACATCATGTATTGATTACGGATCAAAGAGTCTGAAAGTGAAAAAGGAAAGAGACACATTAAATTCAATAATTTGTCTGTGCGATTAATAAAAGCAGTTGATATACATTGTACATGATGAACGAGTTCATGTAGGAAAGATATAATACCAAATAGTTTCAGCACCATCGAAAAGCTTCTTTCTTTTAGAAGCTATCACACTTTACGCACATTCTGAATGGCCAAATGGTAACTGAACAATAATATACATACATATATATAAGGGATAGTAAATAAGGGATAATTTTCAGTCTTTAGTAATCATGTTAAGCTAGATAAGATTTCGTACTCAGAACACTACTTAGACATTTTTGTGATTGATTGTGATCATTCAACTTTGTTGCAGCGCATGTCAGAGATGGATACAAGCAAAAAGAAAATTCGCTATATTTTGCAGTTTTCCTTCAATGAAGGCGAAAATTCAAGGCAGTCAGTTGAAAATTTGAACGTTTGTACTTTTGGTTTTCTATCATTATGTACGGCGCTTTCTTTAAATAAACTGTTTTGATAATGGTTATTTTTTACAAAAAAAAAAAAATAATAAAAAAAAAAATTACCGAGATGCCAACATTTTTATTTTTAAAACCAGCCGGGTGAACTGATTTACAAATAGCTTCATCAAACATCCTTTTGCGTTGTTGCAAAAGCGTATGGAATACCAGATGCTGCATAGTAAATCGCTAGATCCTTATCGACAAATACTCTGAATTAGTACCTGATATTGCCAGCCAGCCATACAGACGGACATCGCTAAATCGACTCATAAATGTATAAAACGCATTTGGACGAAAGACTCTTGGTACTTCCTTCTGCGTGTTGCATTCCTCTGGGTGAAGCTTTAAATATACTGAAGACTCGAAATCAACTAACATATCTATTGTTATTTTCACAAAACACATATACTCAAATCTCTGATTTACATATATATTTTCGTAACTTAGAAAATAAAAATCAATCATGATTTCAATTTTAATTTTAAAACTTTATATAATATTACTACTCATAACCTTTACGGTCAATGGTTTTAAGTGCAAAATATATTCAAAATCCGATAAAAAGTTTGTGGGCGTTACATCAAGACATGGACCAATATGGCCAATTTCAAATTGAGTTATTACCAGATCTACTACATAGTATATACGGCGAAAGCTGTCGCTTTTAAATGTGATTGCACATAATTCGAGTGGCTCATACATACGTTGGACTATATAGCGACATGAATCCAGATCCTCAACATTGCTGCCCTATTACTTGAATATCATGTGCCAATGCCAGATGGTGCTTTAATTGATAATAAACTACGCCACCATGTGGTTGGTGTTGGCTTTATAATCGTAGCAGCTGATATAACTGTAATTTATCTTAATGTGTGCCCCTTTTTGGGCAAAAGCCAATGAATATAATTAATGTGGAAACTGATATTAGTTAACTGAAAACATGGCCACATTTAATTTATGAATTTCAAAGAAAGCCCTGCATTGTTGTATTCATTCGTAATAGATAAGTAATGGCGACTTACTCCAATAAGGATTCAAATATGAGTCGTGAATTTGCCCACATTTCAGCGTATTCTGAGATAGCACATTATAACGTTGGGACGAAATCACCATATCACAGTTGCCAACAGTCATTTCCCCATGGAACCAAAGGATTTACTGTTATTTGTTCATCGTTTGGTCGTCATATCTATCTGGGGAGATTTGCCGTTTGCTCATATTAAGGATATAAATGTTATTTATTCTGTTTTATTATCTGCTTCATAAAACAAATATAATATATGAACATTCGTTGAGTTTCTCCGCCATTTTAGAAGCAAATGCAGATGATGTGGGTATAGATGTGTATTTGGTTACCACTGAAATGAACAAAACTGTGAATAAAAATCTTTTGCCATAGAGATGCACTAAAGGTGTAGTTCAATAAACTCTTTATTAACAGTTCATGTTAGGTTCACTTAAATAATGCAACCTCATCCACGTGTGAATAGAAATCGACGTGGGCTGTCTGTTTTTAAGAATCATATCACAATTCCTAATATAACAACCAAATCACAGTAAATCAGAAAACTGACAAGTAGGCAAATTTATAATGTTGCAGAGTATGACTCATGATCACCATTCGATCGGATATTGCACACTATATTTTGCCAGCGATTTAAGTACAAATTTTAGGTAACTCAGTTAGGTATTACCAAGTTAGGCTTGGTGACAACGGCACATCGGAAATGATCACTTCAAAGGATGACATTTACAGATTGAGTCGCGATAAAGATAAAATAAAGATAGCGGAACATCTTCTTCTTCCACCCAAAGAAGGCTATTGTCTAGGCTGCTTGAACTCCCTCGCAACAGGCAGCTTAGGGATATTTTATCCATCTCATATGGTCTGCACTGACTAGGAATGTTTACGCTCTCAGCTTTATTCCTCTTATCACTTCAACATAGGAGGGTTTTTTCAACGCGGGACCCGCGGCACCGTGCGAAGACGCGGCGGACATTTAAACAGATAAAAAGAACTTCGTTAATACCTCTCAAACAGCTTATTTCATTCCATTCAACATCAGCGCCACTCATCTAACTCTCGCCAGATCTAATTCTCGTTCCTTTCAAGGCAAAAGAAAGCCTCTACCAGGTCTGCGATTCATTTCATTTTCAAATACTGTAAAATTTAACAAACAACTAGAGAGAAAAGCGTTCCCAATTAGTTTCTATCGTAATACAAAAACAAATAGAAGAATAAGATATAGCGGCACCATATGAAAACACATTTTATGGGTTATTTTTGTGAGTTTTATGTTCAATTCCGATTGTTGTATTTCTTTTACAAAGTGTTAAAGAGCCAATTTCTATCACACAACGGGATCTACAGATTGACGACAATTCGGGTCGTTATAGTTAGAGACGCATTTACCAGACTAGTCGACTAGTCATGCGAACAACAGTCACGTGTACTAATCATCACGCCACGGTCGGTCATGTCAAAATAAGTAAGAAAATTATACGAGAAAATTTACATTCTTACTTTAAGTACGTAATATTTTCACTCATATCTGGAAAAATTAGATCAATTTAAGTTTTACTTACTCGATTACTTACTAATTTACTAGTATTGAGTAGATTTGGGATACTTATTTTGAGTATGTTTTCAAGCCAACTTAAGAACTTAGCTTTTATTTTCTGGAACCTGTTACTATGGTTAACGTTGCTAACGAGTATATTAATAAATTTATTATTTTATTGCAATGCTACATATTAGGGAATGTTATTTGCTTTGAAAGTAACATATTGCAATTTGATTCCACTCGACTATCAGGCTTTAAAGTTGCATTCGTTTAAAACAAAAAAAGTGAAACTAAGAGAAAATGAGATGTAAACTTGAATCTATTACATCAGATTTATCTGATATTATAAAAAATGTCGCATTGGAAATCGATAAAAACAAATCAAATCCAATCTATACTGTTTTATCATCTTATAGCTAGTGAAAAGACCTTAACATTGATCTGAAAGGCGAAGGGGACCACATACTACTGGTTATCCACAAGCGTGAGCACGTCAGTTCTGTCGAGAACAACGACTATTTGTCTAAACTCGGCAAAAGTGCAGTACGTTTTAAGAAACTGTTTGGATAATAAATTCTCAATTTGTTGTTCTAAAGCGTTGCTACCCTTCAAAAGGATCAAACTCCCTTCAGCGAAAGTAATGGGAAAATTGCTCAAATTTCTTTGAGATTGTTTTCACAAGAAGCAACTGGGGGCAACATATCTCTGTTAAAACGACAACGTTTTGAAACAACTTGTCGCTCGGTGCGTCATCTTCACTGCCCCATCGCATTTTCGTGGTAAAACTTACCATGACCAAAGAATCAAAACAAAGAAGCCTCAATACACTACCTATACATACAAAAATACGTATTGACACACACAATTCTCAGGTTCGGCGCGGTTGCGGCGATTTCCCTGTAATGGAATGGAAGTGCGAGTATGGCAACAGCAGCAGCAACGGAATACTTTGAAATGCCAGAATTTATTACATTTAAATGGATTTTAAGATCCCCTTAAGGGAAGTTGTTTTGCTTTTAATCGAAAATACCAATACATACTTGTACACATGCATATACGCATAAGTATGCACTTGTGTGCCGCATGAAGTAGACATACATATGCACATCAGTCCAGGATAAATTGGTTTCAAGATTTTTCCATATATCGTATAGGAAAGGTAACAAATGCCTCCAATCATCAATCACACCAATATCAAGCAAAAAAAAGCCGATGCTAATAATGTAAAGCATAGATTTTCATCATGAGGCAAAATCCACTTGAAGGCAGATATTTTACAATTCGCAAGTGGGCACTGCCAGCGATTAAACGTCTTGGCCATATGGTCTATGGTTCCTTCTCCACCAAAAGTTGTATTGTGCGAGTGTGCGTGTTAGTTACGCCATCGACCATACGATCCAACGGGTATCCACGTGGCTCTTTGATAACGCATCTGTTGGCCACCCAGTCACACAGTTTGTACTCGAGGCATCGGAAAATGGTCCATGTCAAAGTGTGTTCTGCACTTTATCAGAGCCTCTAAAACGCTTTTCATTCACCTAACTTTAACACTTACAGCGTATTGTGAAAAGAGGCCGCTGCCGTATGGCGATTACAAACTCATTCCAAAAAACGGTTTGTGTAGATAATCGTTAAAAGGCAATGCAAAATCCTTGACTTATCGAAACGAGTAATGCACGGAAGCAATGTAAAAGAAGTATAGTATAAAAAAAAATATAAAGAAATTCTCTTCATATCCATGAACGAGATATGTGGGAGTGTTTAATTTTTAACGGGCGTCTACACCCAGTTTGAAGACGAATTGGAACACCACATTTCTAGCATATCCCCATCCTTTGGGTGGCTTACCTTTTTTAGTCAATCCATGTGTAACAACAAGAAATACTCATCTGAGACGCCATGAAGCACATATAGATATTCTTGATCGTTGCATTGCTTATGCTAGAGGGCTGAAAATTGGCATAATTTTAAAATTGAGCGGAATCGTTCAAGCATAGTTGTTTCAATGAAATTTTAGATGATCTCTTCTGAGACCCAGGAAATGCAATTACTGTGTAGGTTGTCGCCCTATTTAAATACCCGTTTAATCTATAATATTTCACCACAATTTTGGTCTATCTGTATTGAAAAATTCGCGTTAGCCACTGTCACCCCACACGAAGTATGAGCCATGGCCTCATAGAAGTTTTGCTGCATCGGACTGTTGAAGATAGCTTTCTAGTTGGCAGTAAGGTGGAATGTGTTGGTCCATTCTTTTTGGGTTTTCTCCATATATATGTATAAAGCCGCAATAAAAGATAGAATAACCTTTGGTCTTTCACATATCACAATCGACAGACTCTTCTAATCGATGGGTAGAAGAAGACTAAACCCACTGTACACACACTAAGACCCCCTTTTTTAACACGGAAGATGCATTCACTGGAAGCCACACAACTTTGTTCTTCTTAAGTCGTGACATTGCTATTCTGATCTCGTGTTAGCTCAGTGCTAGGAAATCTAAGTCATTGTCCGTAATTGGGGTGACTTTCAATCTCGTGCGTAGCTTAGCTGCAACCAGATAATGATCCGATTCTGTGTTAGCACCGCGGAACACACGCACTCTATGACGCTAGAACCATGACGGACATCTATTACCACATGATCAATCTGTCTTCTCGTGTTACCTGGTAGTCTGATTACACTTGCTGCCATGTTAAACGCCGTTGTCAGTCTGAATTCATTTTCGGAAAAATTTCAACTGTTGAAGTAGGAACACCTTCCCTTATTGTTTTGGCTTTAAATTTTATGCTTCTTCCAGGTTTTTTCTTTGTATTTAGTAGGAACGAGTGCATGAATAAAGGGCTATGGGTCTAAGTCTCTCATCCATTAAAAAATAATACCTTTCTGCATGACAGCTGTATTATGTTATATATCAATTTGCTAAGAGAAAATTGGATAGAGTTACCTTCTCTACATAGAGTCAAAACATTTCAGGTGCACATTCTTAAATCATGATCATTATAATTCGTGTTTTCATTTTATTTAAAATGAGAGATATGTTAGACAACCGCGACTGATAACAGTGACTTAGCGTCAACGACCATGACTTAGGCTGGTACAAGAGTTCAATTTCATTAAAAGACGTTACCTACTGTCCGTGTTGGCATATCATTTAGGTTACTCTAACTAATTGCTTTCTCTATTTAGCCATCAACAGACGGATGTCCGATGGCATTACCAGTCGTGAGCTGTTTGGAAATTCTGCAAAAGTTAATAAAACTCAGAGGACCCACATTGGAATTTCCCATAACTTGATGCGCAAAGAAATATAAACGTGCTGAAATTTCCTGAAATCCGCAATGCGTTTCTCAATACAATCTGTTGGCCATCGATGAGGACGGTTATTTTAATGATATAAAATACTTTCAATCAGTGATAGGAGTTAACTCCATCTCTTTTAAATAATAAATAAAATAACATTTGACTTTACAGAGAATAATATAATTATTTTCTTTTTCATTAGCAACTATAAAGCTGCCAATTCTCTTTTGTCATTTAGACATTATTTATACCCAGTCCGTACATCGTTTTAAAAATGTTAATTACATTCGCTTATTTAATTTGCACATCAGACATAAATAGTTAAGCACAATCGTGCAACGTGGGTGCCTCGAATGTTGAAAGTGTCTCTCTAATAGGGGATTTACAGATTGATTCTTTGACAGGTTGTTAGCAAACACTGGGCATATGTTAGAGATCACACGCCCATCATTTGCATCTGTGAAGTGCTAATTGTCGATTGAAAAGACCTGCATCGATGGCGTAAAAATGTTTTGATTCAATAGACGCCAGGATCTCGTCGAATCATCTGCACAACAAAAGGTATTTTCGCAACGATGACTGTAGTTAAGCTGAGAGGACCGTTGGAGAAGTTTGAAACCATCATCAGGATATTAAGATTTTCCGCCACAATATGCGGCATTGATTTGTTGGAAGACAATTATCGTATGAACTGGATTACGTACACCTTGTTCTCATCCATAACGGCCTACTATGGGTTTCTGATTTTCACCATATGCAACAATTATGAGGACGACTGGACTATAATCCTTAGGGTGTCCGTAACACTGGGTACGTCATTTCAGGGAGTGTCCAAATTGTATGCTTTCATCTCCAACAAGGAATTAATATTCAATATGCATAGAGTGTTGCATGACATTTACAAGGATTACGAGAAGATGGCCGAAATTTATACTGAGGCATTACATAACAGTTTGCGCAAAACCAAGAATGGAATGTACTCCTTAATGTTGTTTTACGGAGTTGGCTACATGGGAATGATAGCTATGCCATTTCTATGGTTGTTTGTGACAGGCGAACGCGTTCTGGTTATAGAATTCCACATTCCGGGACTAGATTTAAGCACTGACTTTGGCTACTTCATAACGGTTGGGTTCCAGATGGTCCTCATCGTTTGCTTCGCTTTTGGACTATACTGCGGTGATCTGGTGGCACTGGTCTATCTGATGCAATCTTTCATGTTCTCCTACATATTTGCGGCCAAAGTAGAGTGCGTAAATCAAATGATTGCAGATCCAAGTGGTAATTCAAAGCCTTGTGTCACTATGGCTTTGAAGGACATTGTCCAATGGCATCAATTATTCTCTGAGTAAGTACTTTATCTCTGTGAAGTGTTGTGAATGCTGCCACTTTTCTGTCTCTTAACAGATTCACCGAAAACTGCAATGGTTTATTCTATTACGTAATAACCGTACAAATCATTACGGCTTTCTGTTCCACAGTCCTAAGTGTATACCTCATAATGATAGGGGCGTGGCCTGGGGCGTACACCTATTTTATAATATCAGTGTGCTGCCTCTATCTCTACTGCATTTTGGGCACAGAAAATGAAATGGCGGTGAGTTTCGAAGATCATCTCTAAGAGTGTGTGAAGAGCAAACTTATGCAATTTACTTTTAAATGCGAAGTCTGTCCCAATTGGTCCCAATTGCTTTTAGATTATTATATATTCCATCAGAATTACCATGACATCGTCCTTTATTTACTTAATTAAATTTATGGGGTTAATATTGGATTAGTCTCAGACTAGTCTCGATATCTCGAATATCGATTGTCAGTTAATTTTATTCTCAACCATTGCAGAATTCCCAGTTCGAGAATCATATTTACAGCATTCATTGGTACAATATGACGGTGTCGCAACAAAAACTCGTGTTGCAAATATTGTACAAGACGCAACACCCCAGCATCATTGACGTGGCCGGAGTGATGCCTTTGTCAGTCAGCACCGCTCTGCATGTAATTTGCACAAATGTACTTTTCAATCCATAAACATGTAAATTTTGCTTTTTTCCTATTGCAGATCACGAAAACGGTGTACTCCATAACCATGTTCATGTTTCAATTCTTTGTCGAATGATTTTGTCCTGGCAGATCATGGATGTGTCATTAGACGCGATATTAGTGCACAACAATTTGCTTCATTGAAATATCCAAGACACGCTTTTTTTCGTAGCAACCACTGTGTTTTAATAAAATCAAGTCGGGGCCACGTCATTGGTAGTTATAACATATGAAGGATTAAGATTCATATATGTTTTGGACACCACAGTCCAAAATTATTTTATTTTATTGTATTTGCCAAAATTTTTTCACCAGATGTGGCCCCCTGCGACTTTTTCCTGTTCCCAAGATTGTTCGTCTGTTCTTCTTTGATCCATTTTTTTTTGATAGCAGAAAATTGCCGAACACGCAAAACACTTGTCTTATTTATACCTCTCACAAACAAACTAAATGTGCTATATGGATAAAACAGTCAACATATCTTCGAGACGAGTGTACTAACGTAAAAAAATAATACGTAGCCCACGAAATTTGAAAATTATCCCTTATTTTTTGAACACAGCTCGTAAAGCATCTTTTCTTCACTTCAAGATTCCCTGGATGCTATTTTTTCAAAGCCTTCCAAATAGACTTCGTTTACTGATTGCTGTATCGTTTGTAGGAAATTATTGTTCTCAGATCCATTATTTATTTGGCTGATTTCAAGTTAGGTTCATTTCAGTATATTAATATATATAAAACAGTTAATATAGCGACAAAAGTTTGTACGTGAAACAAACTCAGAAAGCTCTTTTGTCGAGCTAGAGGGTGGTGCATCAATTTTGCTGCAATAAGAGATTCAAATAACTTTTTTAATCAATGTATTGCATTTACTTTTTTACTACATAAAAAATTCAATTTTATTTTATATAACTAATGGGTTTTAAAGACGATAGATCGTAAATGCTCTCCATACTCATTCACGCATATGCGACACCTGATCAGAAAATTATGCATTGCGGGATCGCCTCAATTATTGTTTTAATGGACTGCTTCAATTCAGTCAAATTCTTTAATTTCGTTTTGTACACCTCTTGCTTGACATAATTCCACAAAAAAAGTCTGGTGCAGTCAGGTCAGGTGACCTTGGGGACTGACGGAAAGTGGAGTTTCTGGATATTAATTTGTTTGGGAATTTTCGCTGGAGCTCCGAAATAACCGGTATGGCTATGTGTGCAGTTGTTCCATCTTGCTGGAACCAAATGCTGTTGAAACGGATACGTCTTCGGCGCAGTTCTGGGTAAAAAAAACTCCACCAAGATCTTTAAATAACTGTCCCTATTGACAATGACATTGTGTTTGTAGCATAATTCGTGCGCCACCCTATACCAGCTGACAAAATAGTGATAGTTGAAAAATTGTCCATATTTGATGCTCAATATAAGTTGAAATTAATATAAAATTTGAAGACAAACTTAATATGAACTTTGACTTTCGTTAGTTTTTTAGTGAACTCAACCATTTGGATGTAGGTATCATTTGATATAAGAACAAATTTAACGCCTACTAGAAACGTTTGTCAGCATAGTTTCATCGGGGATAGAATCAACGATAAGCTCAAAGAGACAATCATTTCGCAGTTTTTACTAAAAATAACAGTAGTTGCAACTACTGATGCGTCATCGAAAAGTTCTTACAGCTTTGAAAACGTGTAGGGCTATATATCACACGCCTACATATAGGTTATGCCTCCAAAAAAAAATACTTGTGGATGTAATCAGTACAAATATTAATATAAGAAATATTGTACACTAATAAAAAAGGTAAGGAAAATGCAAGTAGTAAAATGCGTACTGAAAGCCATTCGTTCAATGAGATAAATACTCCAAAAATTGCAGAAATAATAAAAAATTTCCTTGCATACCATGAATTAGATGTGGGAGAGCTCCTCCCATTTATCACTCAATGCGACTTTCAGTTTCAGTTGGAGAAGTATTTACTAAAAATTTTTAGATATAGAGTTATCCATTTAGTAGTTTCAAAACCGCCGGTCTAGCAAGACCGTCAGCTGTTACATACCTATCATCTGAAGTGTTATTTATTTAGTGAAAGGTTTGTCATTTACGAATATGATTTGTTTACCAAACTTACTACAAAATTGGTGATTAAAACGTGGATTTTCAATCGTACAAGATTTCCTTCAGCGATAAAGCTCATTTCTCACTCGTTTGTTACGTCAAAAAGCAAAATTGTCGCATATGAGGCTCAGAGAGCCCAGAAGTGAGTGTGGAAAAGTCATTGCATCCGGAAAAAGTGACTGTTTGGTGCGCAATATGGTCTGGAGGTGTCATTGGGCCGTAGTTTTTCAACAACTATCTCAAAAAGATCCACTGCTGCAACCAATCCATAGACGGTCATTTAAATGTATTTGTATTTCGTACACTTTTTACCGGCAAGGTTCAAATAACGAAAAAGTTTTATCGGTGCCAACGACTGGCACTGTCTTTACCAAAAGTTGCATGCTAGTTGGGAACACATAGGATATCGACATCAACGGCTAAAATTTGCTGCAGCTTTTTTAAAGAAGTTTGCCTACCTTTATGAATCACTGCATTAGCAATCGATATAATGGCAAATCCCTCTCTTGACAAACAGAAATATATCTGTACATTATATCTGGCATTAATTTCAATTACAGCAAATTTACTTTCCATGTGCGGTATTTAATTATTACAGATACAACAGTAAGTAAAAACAACAATTCCAAATATATAATAATGTTGTAGTTCAATAATACTTATTTCTGGCGTATTACAAACTCATAATTAGTATGTTTTTTACAATAAATTTTGCTCATATAAATTAGTACCACATAAATACTAATAACGCAGAAAAAATATTTCTCTTAAAGATAACTTTCTATTACACAGTCCTCAGTTGGTATCAAATTGGAACCAATTTGAATAGAAAGTCATTTAAAGAGTATCGTTGCAGTGATTGTGGGTTAACCGAATCATTCGATAAACCCATCAAAACTATAAGTTTTCGTATAATTTTATTTGGATTAAAATAACCAAATGAAATAAATGCCAAATTTCTAACAACAGTCAAAAGACTGGCACCTTGTCAGTCAGCGTAATCGATTTGGTTTTCTGCCCCCCTATTATTTGTTTTATTACCAACAAGCCTTGCTCCTGCTTTTATTGAAATTTAGTCCATATAGGCCAATTCAATTGTTTCAAAATCACAAATAGCCCAGTAAACATTAAAATGGGAATGTGGACAATCTGTTTTCGACACAAAAGAGTTGGAAGGAAATGCGTAAATTCAAACGCAAATACTTCCAAGTCGATGTAAAGCACAACGGGGAGGGGTTGTGGACCTCTGTCCACCCGCATTGCAACCGCACGCACATACTTGCGTATGTTGAAACTATGAATGTGTACGCTTACGGGACATACATAAGAGTACGATATGTATGTGACATTACAAGGGATTGTATTGTATGATTATTTGTGTCTGGCCATAAAACCCTCAAGTCGCATTAGTCTCTGCTGTTTCCTATGAGCCAAGTAGTGCGAGTATATTTTTATTCAATTCAGTTTCTAGGGGTTTGTTCAAATACATGTTTTCTACGAATTAAAGTTAAATGTTTACTTTCACATTTTCCTGGTTTCTTTTTGGGTTTAATTTTTTTTTTTTGTACAGTAAAACAGAAAACTTTATATCTACATTTTGTTTTCATTTATATACCCTGCACTTAGGTCTGGCGGCATATAAAGTTTGTTATCATACTTAAGGCACCAGTAAGGTTCCAGTATATTCTGAGTGGCTGATATCGAGTCAAAGCTTCCCATATTACCGTTCGAATTCGCCATTAACAGGAATTTTCGTTCAAAATTACCGATTACATCGACCGCGTAGGAAGCCTTTTTCTATTGTCTCTGCCATGGTATGCAGTAATGATATTTAATACCCCTGGGCGAATGTACGTACGTACGAGTATACTACATATATCATTTGATAAAGCCGAAAATGTAACACACAGAAGGGGCGCATTAAAACTGGTACGCATCTTTGGTTTCTAGGTCAGGACAAAACAGTATAAATACAAAAAATCTTCATGAATTTTCCAATTCCTGACACAGAGTAGCATTGTTGTTAAATCGTAGCCAGGGTACGTGTCTCCAAAAAGATGCAAAAATTGGGGCAATGTAGTTTATTGTCACCACACCTTCTCTGGATCTCCTGGTTAAATCTTAGCCAGGGAATGAAAATGCGACGTATTGCTAGGTCCCTTATGGTTCCCCTCGCGCAATTTGATCTAATATCAATATCAATTGGTCAACTGGCTAAAATAACCGTTTTTTATATAAGACTAAGCACTTTAATGCACTGTTTGTCAATTTTGCCTGCATAAACCGAACGTTTTTTTTATTAAACCGTATGATGTTTTTGTTTTTTAAATTAGCAATTTCAAATATTGCTTAACCGAGGTTTCGGTTTCGGTTAAGCGGCTGCAGTTTGAAAAACTAATATTTAATACTCATGATAATAATCAGAAATTAATTCCAACCTTATCAGTATAATAAATTGGATTATTTCAGATGGCTCAACTCAAATGTAACTTAACATGGCCGTTAGTTCGATAACATTTTCACCCACAAGAACTTGGTGTAAATCAACCCATTTATAAGATTTTTTCTTTGATTCTGCACAGCTTTGTAACAATCTTATACGTCAATTGGTTATGTACCTATACATGGGACATATTTTGTGTTGAATTTTATGTATTGTGTTTTCATTTTCCTTTTTAACTAGGATATCCGTACAATCAACAATCATCAACAACAGTCAATAAATAGACCTTTATAATAGCTTAAAACATTTTTCATTCTATTGATTCTTCTTGATTTAATATTTTCTAAAGAAAAGTAATAACTATCATGCAACATTTCAAACAATCCGTTTAAGCTTTTTCTGCTATATTTTGTGAACAAGAACTGAATTAGCATTTATTTCTAACGTTAAAAAAAAGGAAGACGTTCGCAAAATTTACATGCACTCTTTTTATAGACTCGATCAACAAAGCTTGTAGTTTAACATCGATTACGAGCATGAGTTTAAAAAGCTGATTTTGAGAATCTAATTCGTAGAATCTTATTCCAAAATTAATTTGTCCCACTACTATAATGTTTCTTGGCTCATTATATTCTATCGGAACCACTCTAAACTATTACAACTCTACGCTTCTGTATCAATTCTAAGTTCGATCCAGCGTTCGTTAAGCGGTTAATCTACATATAGACCCCATTTTTAATAACAAATTCCACACAAAATTAATTAATTGAGATTGATGTTTTCCCAAGAATGAGGACATAATATTTTCCTATTTGAACAAATATGTGTTGATATCAGATAATTCGCAGTGGACGATGACAAATTTTCCAAGTTTGTGCGGAAAATATCTAACTTTAGCCGAATGATACCACTTAAATCCACTTCAGATATGAGCTAAGCTGATTAAAAAATTGCTTCGTTGATTAGATGAAGAAATGTTTAATAATACTAATTACGACTTTATTTTGTATGCATTATACGTGGGTACCAATAAAAATTAATACTTGCAATTTATAAAAAAATTTATAAAAAAAGTAAATAAATTTCTGAAACATATTTCGAGTTTCTTGAAAGGTTAATAAATGATCTTAAAACTAAATTAAAAGCTTTACAGCTTTGTTAAATATAATTTTATTGAATTGGAAATTTTAAATTAGACGCAATAGGTTTATATTTGAAAATGTTATTCTGGATCGCTTAAAATGTCTGTAGAATTTCAAAAAGACTAATGTTTGATAAAAATATAAATATTTCATGTGTACGAGTATTTGCTCCAGTTGTCTACAATTACTTCTTAAACAATCGCAAATATCGATGGAGTGGTAAATAATAAAGAGATTTTTTGTGTGGCATAGCCTCTTGTAACTTAATATGAAATCATACATTAAATTATTCAATGCTTTAAAAACTCGTAAAGTATCAACCGTAACCGAAAGCATGACGATGAGACAGACACCTTAAACAACAAAACCCCAATGTAAAAATACTTATATTATATGTATATAAAAATATATTTTGTCGCAATGAAAATGACGAAATTTGCACCAACATATTCCCTAGTTCTAGGTTAAGAATATTTGTAAGTCGATTCGTTCAACAGTCGGTACTGGGTGCAGTACTATTGGGGCAATACAGGAAAAGGCAGCCCTGTGTTATCTCTTATTAAAATGCATTGTTGAAAATTTCAATTATAATAAATATCATGTACAGTGATAACACTTATTGTACAGGGTTGCCCATATTCGACGGACCCATCTGGCAACGCCATAACTTTTGACAGAGATGTCAGATCGCTCAATGACATACCGCGTTTGAAGCGTCAGCCCAAGCAGATTTTTACCATGGAACAATACACGCCACGCGAGCGCTCTGAAATAGTTGAAATTTACATTCAACAGAAGAAGTCAATTGTGAAAACTCAACGTGCTTTTAAAATATTAAAAAATGTGAGAAGTGCGCCTTCTAAGAACACCATTAAGCGTTTATACGAAAAATTTTCGACTGGTGAGTCTCTTTCTAATCCGAAGAGGCCAAATAAAAGTCGACCAAGGCGATCGGCCGAGAATATCGCTGCCGTACGAGCCAGTGTTGAGAGGTCCCCAAGAACATCCCAAAAACGCCGTTCTCAGCAGTTGGGCATGGCTCGGTCCACTTTACAACGGATTATTCGCGTTGATTTGCATTTGTTCCCGTACAAAATTCAATTGACGCAAAGATTGTTGCCTGCGGACAAGCCTCGTCGATTGGAATGGGGCCAACGAGTCATCGAAATGGCCGATGATGACGAGCAATTTTGGAACAAAATTATCATGCCCGATGAAGCCCACATTGAATGGGACCGTAAATAAGCAAAATTGCCGTATTTACGCCACTGAAAATCCTCAGGAGATTCAAGAATTGCCTCTTCATGACGAAAAAGTCACAGTTTGGTGCGGCGTTAGTGCGAAAACGGTCATTGGGCCGTTTTTCTTCCAAAACGAAAATGGCCATGCTGTTACCATCAACCAGGAGCGTTATCGCGACATGATGACCAATTTTGTGATGCCAATTATTCGTCGAAAGCGTATGAGGCAGTTCTGGTTTCAACAAGACGGCGCTCCACCGCACACAAGTCGCATAACAATCGATTTTCTGAAGAATTTGTTTCCGGGCCGTTTGATGTCGAAAAGTGGTGATTTGGACTGGCCACCGCGTTCGCCCGATTTGACGCCCGCTGACTTCTTGTGGGGACATTTGAAGTCAAAGGTTTACGTTAACAAGCCAAGGACCGTAGAAGAGCTCAAGGACAACATTCGTGAAGAAATAGCCGCTATTCCGGCCGAAATGTTGGCGAAAACGATGGAAAATGCTGCAAAAAGGGCACAATATGCCATCAACGCCAGAGGCGGCCATTTGAGAGATATCATATTCAAAAATTGATGTAAACAAATCTACTTGGAACAAATTAAATGAATAAGATTGCCAACCGCCAAATTTTTATTTTTTTCTTTGATTTTTTTTTTTTAAAAACATGGGTCCGTCGAATATGGGCAACCCTGTACACGGTCCTTTACTTTATGTAAACTTCAATAAATATTGCCACTTGGTACTGCAACTTTTTCACTTCAATTCATCTAATTAAGCGAAGCCTTCGACAGCAGCCCAGAAATTTGATCAGTTCTATTCAACAATGCAATATCATTGTTTTTAGAATTTTATCGAGACCACTATGTGAAATTCTAATTCTAATCTAAAAAAAATTCGTGGACGTCATGAAAGATAATCCGCACATCCAAACCTTTAGTAACATTATTATTATGTCCGTATAGTTTTAATAGTGGAAAAGCATTGACATTTACAGATTTCAGGCTATGCAGTGTTTTTCTCGTCGTTCTGATGGGCTGCATGAACTATTGTGATGGACATGGCGTTCAACGCATCCATTTAGGTAGATCTCATACGCAATTTGTGAGAGTAAATTTGCACTGCCAAGTTATTTGTTTTGTAATAATCAAAGAAAACCCTGTACGTGTTTTAACCACCTTAACAAATATAAGAATGAATTCACTAATATATGTTGTTGTATAGAAAGTTAGGGTAACTTTGGGCCGCTTACAGCCAACGAAATTATTTCAAATTGCTTATGCCCGTCACGTGCCCAAATGATTATGTTTGTTCTTCATTTTCTTTCCCATCACTGTTAAAGCCTATTCTACGGTATACAGAACAACAAACTGGCTTAAATCAATTATAACATAGCGCTGACGTATTTAACACTCCCGAAGGGATAGGGGAAGAAAAAGGGGCAAAATTATACATAAAATTACCACCAGCCACATTATTTCACTTTTTACTATTCGATCGTGCAGGACCGCGTCAACTCAAAATTTGACACTTTCAAAGATTCAAAAATAGTAAACCATCATATTGCTATTTTCGACATAAAATTGGGGCAAATGCTAAAAATGTTTAACGCATTATAATGCCAATGAATAGATTTTGTATTTCAGATACCGGAATTAGTTTTTATCACGACAAAATGAAAACATTATTGTCAAAAGCTTTGTTTTTTATATAAATGAACGTACATTAAATTGATTCGAAACAGTTGCAAATGTATACCTTCCAAAATTAGAAATAATGTGAAATAAAAGCGGTCTCTTAAACACCTCCAGAAAACACGATTTTTTCCTAACATAATCTATATTCTGCAATAAAACATCTGGAAGTCATTCCGAAAGAATCGAACAGGTATAAATTATTTTCTTTTCA
This sequence comes from Philornis downsi, assembly GCA_019455685.1. NCBI lineage: Eukaryota > Metazoa > Arthropoda > Insecta > Diptera > Muscidae > Philornis > Philornis downsi. The sequence continues at coordinate 259,754 of JAHXMU010000737.1, read as the reverse complement.
GTACAAATCAGTCTATTAAGAATGAGTCTACTAAGAAGTGCAGTTTCCTTTGGAAGCGATAAATATGCATATGCCGCGGGGTTTTAATAGTGTTAAAATGTTGCTCTTTTTGAATGTCTTCTACTTTTTTTGGACATGTAATATTTAATAGCATTGACAAAGTTTTTCACTATCACCAGAGTTCAATATTTGTGCTTCTTTTGTATATCTTTCGAAGCAATTTTATTATTACAGACCTTGCCCTTGCTTAATAAGCCCTAGTAAAGTTCACTAGTGTTAATATTAGTATTTTAGTACTTCCAGTACATTATTTGTGCTTTTTTCCTTTAACTTTCGAAACATTTTTTGTGGACTAGAGTGATGTAGGCTCCAAATATAATTGAAATATGACAGTGTACAACAAATCAAATACAAGACCAAACTTAACCGACATCAAAAGTAAAATCGCACCATGTCACTATGAAAGTAACCCCTGTTGCTGTGAAACTCAACTTCACAATGTAGTTGTGCCATTTTTTCACAGAGGACATTTTTTTAAGCGGCCACAGCCATCTTTTTTGTATTGATTTCCAATACTGAAACGTTATTTACCAAGTATTTATGTTCAATAGTAATTGATTAAACGCATTAACGGCCACTGATGTCAAAGGAATATTTCTGCTGTTTAAAAGTTTTATTATAATTTTATGCTGAAATTTGCTGAAGTGAAAAATACTTTTCCGATGGTTCTCTGAAGTCGAATACAAAATGAAAAGCATGCAGGATATTTAAAATTTCATAAATAAACCTTATCAAAAAGTCTTAAAATGCTGTCCAAAAATGGAGTGTCGATTATATTACTTTTAGCCTAATTGTGTGTTTGGAAGTGTTTTATAAATATATACAGGACACAAAAGCGAGCTCCAAAAATTAATGTAGGTAGTTTAGGAACCGCTCCAAGACAAATTTGTCTCCATTTCTAGAAAGATGCATTTCCAACTTTCCTCTGTCATCACACAATTCGATGCGCTCTAACGTACATATATAACTTAATAAAATCAACCATGGCTACTCTTATAACAAAGCAATTCTGTTTCTCCTTCATCTTATTTGGTTACAACGGTCATAAAATTAAATGCATATTTTTTATAACAAATAAATTAGGAATAGGCTGGTACACAATTCAATACAATATTGCATTTTTGATGTTGTCCAATCGACTTGATGAGAGGGTGTAATAACGTCACTTCTCTCCACATACATAACAATTCATGAGACGTGACGGACGGTCTTGTCAGAGATGTGGCAAGATGTACAGTAAAACCATGTTTTCTGTTCAATGCTGGCAAAATAGTAATGGGACGATAACTTAGAATCTAATTAATACGTCGATTTTTATTTCCATCTATATGACGAACAAGTTGTCAAGAAGGCACAGTTAACATATTTTAAATAATGTTGTATTGGAATTTTTATTTGTTGAAAAGCCTACATGCATTCCAGCCCAAGTATTTGCCCCTGTTACGTTCAAATTCAACGCGGTTTGAGAAATATGGAGGCTAAAATTGCAGAGGCACTGTAGTTTCTTTGTAAATATGTTGTATTTAAGGCGTCGCACTTGGAAAAATGAGCGTCATATTGAAATAATTTTAGCACGTACCGTCTTGAGAATATCTTCACAAAAAGTATCCTGTGCCTTTGCACCAAGGATGTATTCTATTCATAAAAAATGTTCAAGCCATGGATATCATTTATTGTTTCTTAATTGTTTTCGCAAATATCTTTAAATGTTTATAGCCTATCTGAAGTATAGGTAGGTGAAGGGAGTCTCAAAATGCTTCAATTAACTACTATCACACATAAATTCCGAATAAAATAAACTGATTGGTTTTTATAATTCGGGTTGTTAAAGTAGTGAATATAAGCAAATAAGAAGCATTACATTTTTGGAAAATGTGCGATTTTTTTTTTGTGGAAACATGTTAAGATGTTTAAGATTGTTTGGTTTCTTACAGCACATTTTTGCATCAAATGTGTACCTGTTAAGGGTACCAACTGGCTTATTTTATTTTCCATACCTAAAAATCAAATTCCCTTGCATTCTACGAAAGACATATGGGAGAGCTTTTCACATTCAGTGAGCTTACACTCATTCTATTTTTAGGCTCTCTCAAAGAGACCTACAGTTTAACAACGATTCTAAACGTCATATCTTAAGAAGTATTTACTAGACTTGACGGTTACTTCGATACCCGAAATGTTCGTCACATCTTGGTGACCGCCACTCAAATAATAAAGGTGGCTATATCGGGGATTGGACTCGCGATAATGTGAACTATAATTGGGTGTCCTAACCATCGCGCTGCGTTCGGTCACTACATAATCTATAAACTTCATTCATTGCATTCATATCTTTGTTCTTCTGCCAGATCGGAAATGATGAAAACAAATTTCATACGGAGTTCAATGCAACATTAAAGGAGATGTTTTTAATCACCAAACGCAGATGTGTCTCGATCTGGTACAAACTACATTCACTGATTCATATATGCGGAATTGGTTTGAGGTGTAAAAATTATCCCAAAACAAATTGCAAAATATACACATATCATATGTACATATATGCCTATATATGTATGTATATTAATACGTATATGTATATGTACATGTAAGTGTACGTACTTGCCTATATACATACACATATTACCAAAGTAGGTTACCTAAAATGAATGCAGCCCACAAAATCATTTTAGCCACATAGACAAAAGAACAAAGAGAAAAGCACATTTCACTGGCACTTTTCGCAAATCTGCATTGAATTATTTTTATTTTTGTCTGAGCTCCGTACTTGTTCAGCTTTCGATGGAGTATTTTTTTTTTTTTTTTTTTTTTCATTTTAGTAGTCACTTAAATGTCATACATTTTTAAAAAGATGAACACACGTTACTCAGCCCTATATTAGCAGTGCGACCCCTCCCGTTTCCCTTTGCGCTAAGCTAACGTTAACGCTGCTCACATGTGCCTCCTCTTTATCGAAATGGGATGTTTACTTCTTTGACAAAATATAATGAATGATTTTATCGCTGTTTATTTAGGAGTTATTAAACCTTTTGGACGTATGGCGTTAGCGGAAGCCAAGGCGCTGTATACGACGCCTCAGTTGCAGATTGTGGCATCTTCATAGACAAACTCTTTTGGGAGAAACGGGATGGGCACTTTTGTTTACTTTATGGCAAGTGAATTGAAAAAAGTTTCTTCTGCAAGTCGTTGTTGCTGGGGAAAAGTTAACCTTTAGCAACAAAACTTGAAGGTGCGTGTCACTTGGATGGTAAAACTAAGAGTTTTCACAGAAACACAGAAAAAACATAAAACTTTTATACGAGTTTGAGCTGTGGAAAAGGAAAATATTATTACTTTCAACATATACCTCAACTCGATGAGCAGAATGCACTGAAACAGATGTCTCCTGCAAGACCAGAAGCACAAGTTTTATTACCATTTTATGGCAGCTTCCGTGCATGAGAGAATAAAGTCTTGACGCGCGTATGTTTCCACACTGTAGTTGTACGCACACACACACCACGAGTGATAAGGATACTCGTATCTATGGTAAAGTATATGCAAGCAGTAGGGTACATGCGAACTCGAAAACTGCACTACTGCTGCGACGTAATATGCACGTACTGCTAAGGATTCATTATGATTTCAAAAACTAATATCAATCTTAAAAGGACGCCTTGGTGCACGACTTGAACTATGGGCCCCATCTTGAAGGAACCAATTATTGTCCATGTAGTGGGGTTGTAGCAACTTATTTCACCCTCCATTTTCCGCGAAAGTAAAAAAAAATTTATGTGAATCATTCATTCCCCTGGCATGAGTCACACTGAATATTGTGACGGAATAAGGGATAAAACTTGGGCGCTACTCGTACATAGCGCCAGACGATAGCGCCATATTTAATGTTGTATGCCTCAAGAGGGGATGGTGGGAATGATGTTAAAGCCAATTGGAAATGTCATTGAACTGGGTTGTGTATTAGAATCTACTATACCTGCATTCATTTCCCTTGCCAATAAATGTGTGTATTACGTTTCAATATTCTTAACGAATTGGAAATTTTTTAATAATTGCGTAGCTCCGTATTCCGTGCTTGTCGAAAAATTAAATAAACCTATGTTAAGCCTAAATAGAATTTAATTTTTCATAGTTAATTCTATTTCTTCAAAGAATTTTGAATTTAAAACTACAGGAAACTAAGTACGCAATAACAAATCGATACGTTAATGGTATTTTTATTAGATCATTTATGATATAATTTCAGCAAAACAGTAAAATATGTTTAAACTTGTAATGTACCAAATCACATTCATCCCAAAAATAGCCGACCTAATAAAAAAGGCACAAAAAAGGTAGGAAAAATTTTCTTCGTTTTCCAACATATTCTCCTTTTAACTCAATACACTTTTCCCAGCGATATTCAATAGCTTCTATATGCTGTTTATAATAAGAACTGTCAAACTCCTTAAAATAGCCATCAACCTCAGACTGAACCTCTTCATTGTTGCCAAATCTTTTACCACCGTGGAATTTTTTCAAGCTTTGAAATCGAAAATAGTCCGAGAGAGCTAAATCTGGCGAATAATTTTTTCCATGTTTACAAATTTACTGAGATCGTTTACTTTTGATGGCTTAAAAAGTAATACTTGGTTGCCACTTTTCACCAAAATAATTTCTTTCAAACTACTGGCACCATCTGTACGTCGGTTCGCCCTCACAAGATGCCAACACTCACAAGCATGTCAGCAATAAAGGCTTGGAACCACTATTTACGGATGTGTCTACGGATTCGTGATCGGGGAAATAATTCAGCTGTTGCACTGTGTAATTTGTATGTATGATCATGATTCACATATTTGTATATGGGAATCCACATCTTCACCCTATAAGCTGTTATATTGCATAGCCAACGAAACCGCATATCGGCAAGAATGTCACGGTAGCACAATCAGCACGTGCGAGTAATTTCAGTAAATGTGATAAATTTATTTTGAGTTTTATTTCAGAATTTCTCACAGGAATTTGTAAACAGGCAGCATATATTTATACAATTTACAAACAACGAGTGGACGTACTTTCAATATTCGCCCGGACCGAAACTTGCGTACATATCCCCCATCAAGGATCGAGGTCCATGGAAATGTAGAATACGCCTTCTTCTCATACATTACCATTCCTGCAATTAGTGCAGTGTGCTATATCTGTCTGTTAAAAAAAAATGACCCGCATGTATGTGACCATGGTTCCAAGACCCGCTACAACCACCTATCATTGTTGCGCGGAGGTCACCTCGATGTGTTTGACGAACGCCTTTCAAACTAACGTTCGAAAGGGACGTTAAAATGCAGGTTTCATTGGCTGAGTCTAAAAATAGAATGAGTTGAAACTAATAGTATCTAGGATGATGTATCAACTCATCAGTATACATGTGGGCATGTCAGAAACCCCCGTCTTAGCCATATAATGACAGACAAATTTGGCAAATTTCTTGAAAAATGCATTTCATAGTTCTTGAATTATTTGACAACTTGGTAAAAAAGCATTCAAATTTGATGCAAAGCGTTATTAAATGAATAAATACCACAACCTAATAGTTTATTCAATGAAAGTGTTGGTTGGCTTAATTAATTATCACACAAACACTTCATATTGCTTTATACGAACACGATCTCCAGGTGCTTCATGTTCCGCCAGAATAAGGACACACTAAAGTAGAACTCCTTGATATCTTGGCGGGTTGGGTATTGTATTTCAGAGATTTTGGTATTATTTAGTTTCCAGAAAGGATTGAATATAAAACTGGAATATGAAAACATCAGGTTACAACGTTTTAAAGCAGGTGGCATTCAAATCTGAGATACCTAAAATGAGCAACTGTCGTGTTGCCATCATGATCGGCATGACCACTCGTCCAGGTAGTCAGAAAAAAGGGATGGCCTTTTGTTAAGATTCCAGCTTTTGTTCGCCAGTACAACGTTTGCACCTGCTCCAAATGGTGCCACTGCGTGCGAGTGTGTGTGTGTGTGTGTGTGCGTGTGTGTGTTTGTGTGTGTATGTTAAATCAAAATTGCTGTGTATCACTAAAACAACAACAGGCAACAATAGCAGGGAGCTTGAAATCGCCAATGATTTTTTGGGGTAACAAGAAATTCACAAACCGGTGAACATATGGCCCATGTGATCGGAGAATATTCAAGATAGGGCGTCCGCAGCGAAATTCACATGAATTCGAATGAAAAGCAGGTATAATTGATATCTTTCAGCCTGACTTGGAAATAGCTGGAAATATTAACATTCACGTGTTGTTTTAGCTGAATATCAAATTGAGCGCCGCTCAAACGGGGGAAGTATGAGGGAAACGATTTCGAAATGACCGCAAAGGTATGGCTGAGTATTGATTTCATTTAACAAGAAACAAAAGGTGGAATGTTTTTTGGGATACTTTGGGACCAATTAACACTGTATTAACGTTGCATATTCGTGAAGCAAATATCTCTTAGGGGGAAACGTAATTTATTTTTAATTGGAATATCGCATTCGCAGGCATTTTCAGTAAAGGCATGGAAAATAGTTAAAACTAAGGTGGAGAAATTCAAGTGCGAAGCAGTGACTGAAGAACTTCTTAACAATATATTTTCAAAAATTCTGCACAAGATGTACGCTAAATTAAAGTGACTTCAATTTGATATTTTAAGTTTATTATTGGAATAAATGGTGTGCCAGGCCAGAGGGAAAATTCAGCAGCGGTTGTTGAAATTGCGAGTAAAATTGACTTTACCAAGAAGTTTCAAATTGATTCCCAAACACCGAATACAAAGCTCTGGATTGTAGAAAACACCATTGGGAATTTTGGGGGATAAAAATTGTGAATATATCCATTGTCAAGACTGCGTCACACGTGTAGACCTATGCGATAAATACAATGCGCAAACCTATTTTGGGGTCATACCCGGAACTATGAGACATCATAAGAATTCTCAAATAAAAGCTCTTCTTCAGTGAAAATTTTAAAATTAAAAAAATCTTTTTTTTAGTAGAAAATGCCAAAAAAAAACATTTTATCTATTCTTTTGTCTCTTATCATTTTTAACTTTTTTAAACTTTGAATATGTGCTTTTAAAGTTTCTTACACAAATTTAAAATGAAAGAATTATATAACAAATACATTGATTATTATTCGAAATATTTAATTTTTTGATTTTTTGTGAATTTATAAATTGGGAAAATTTAAAAAAGAAATTCATTTTTTTTGTAAACAAAAACCACCACATTTAAAAAAATGTATCTGATTTTTACGATTTTCGACAAAACGCGTTCGTTCTACAAAACCACGTCTCACTATATTTATTGTTGTGGTTATTTTTATGGTATGAAAAACAAATTACAAAAAAATACAATTTAAAATAACTAAAAACCCCGATTATATATACGAGTATGCAAAAAAAAATTCTTAATTTTGTGTATTACGTGAATTCCTTTAAGAGTACCCGCATTTGCATTTTTGCGAAATTCCATTCTATCGATTACCACATGACTCCTGATTACCAACTTACAACATTATTCCAATGCTCCAAATGTCCACTACTTACATATGTTAACCGCATACATGGTCTTTTAGTAAAGCCCAAATTAAACGCGCTGATCGAACTTTAGTATGGCTTTGGACCTGAAAAATCAACACGCACTACATTTAATACTGCAAATGATTCACCAGAAAGTATTGCCTTTATGCTGATTAAACTTCATGGACCCGAAATAGAGAAAGTTATTTGAAACTCAACGACAAAATAAATAAAACTATTTGAAACTGAAGGAGCTGCAGTAAACATAACTGGCGTGATAGTTAGTACAATCAACATGACGTTTGCTTACATCAATGAATATACTTACCAGTCCCCACATTGTGAGTTGTTACTGCAGCCTTATCTAACAACTAGAAATTAAATTAAGCATATCAGTTTCGGGAGCAAAGTCAATAATGCCAGCAAAGTAGGGCTTAAAGTGAAAATATTTTTTAACATGTAGATGTTATTGCAGAATAGGCAAACAATTGTAGGTCAAAACCCTCAAAATCGAACAAAATTCCGACTGTACAAGACACTGATATTATCTTTCGACCAATATGCAGTGACAAAGATATTTCGAATGCAGTTGTGGCTGCAATGTTAGTATTCCAGAGTAATTTTATCTAAAAAGGAGTCCATCAACGTTAGCAGAAATATTTGGCATCGTATAAAATTAGGAGCTACAGATACTGCACACCCGTATCAACAAGGTGGGGTCTTTAAAGTGCTGTGAAAATAGATGTGCTTCGGCAAGAATGGTGTTCGATGATTGTAAGAACATTTGAGAGTACATAAATCTTTTTTATCCAAAACAATGTACCTGCATAAAATATAACAATCTGATGCCATTTTTGGTTTGATCGTTAAAGTTTATCAACTTAGGGCGCAAATTTTTCTTTACGAGTCAAATTTTTCAGGAAGCAAAAATTTAGAAAATATTGATTGAGAAATGCTAGAGCATCAAATGTTTGTTACCAATTTCCCTCCAAAAGAAATCTGAATATTTGCCCTGACCTAACTAAATAATATGTTGGAAAAATGACTTAACCACAAATTTTCCGTTTTGATATATTAAGCATTTTTCAAAAAATCGCTATTATGGAAATCTGTTATAACTTTCGAAATATATGGTATTTTGAAGTCGCCCTAGACGACAATATGTGTCTTAACGACATAGACAATAATAGCAAAAAATGTATTCTTACTAATATATTAACAACTTGAGATATTACGAAATTATCAAAAAATGGTTGTTTCGAAAAATTCTTACATTGAGTTTTGGAATTGGAAATTGGAATTGGGAATATGCATCAGAATAAGTACAATAGCAATAACGAATAAATCGACTTTGTACTAACTCCACTTCTAATTTCAATGAAAACTACATGCTTTAAAAGCGATGAAACCGACATGGGTCGACGTAATCATTTTGAATATGAGTCCCTTCATGTTTTTTCATTTTTTTAACAGAATTTTTATTACAAAGATTTGTAATTGGGACCTGTATCTTGTTTACAGAAACACATGGACAAAAGGGGGTAAAAATTTTCTTGTTACATTTTGAATATTCGACAGCTCGATAACGAACTGCATTTTTGCCATTCAAAGTATATGTCCAGTTAGCATTTCTCACTGGATGCGTCAGGAGATCTCCACCCTGTTCCTTTACTGACTGCAAGAAATAGGCCGCAAGAGTTACTCAAACAATTTCCTCTACAGTTTACCAGTGGTAACACAAAGTTAATTTTTGGGGATGATTTATCTTTTTACCTCGATAAGGTCAAAGTGAGAAAATGAGAAACAAAATAAAAGGAACCAAGAGAAAATAATCAATAGCTGACTGACATTACTAACATTATGTGTTCTCTGTTCCGCGTTCACGTCATCTGAAAGTAGCAGTGCACAATAGGTATTAAACTCAGTTTTATTGCTTGATAATTACTTTTGGCCATTCTGTTTTTTTTTCCTTCATCGATTCCCATGGCGTGGAGAATCTAAAGTGATTGCTGTGCTGAGTTGAGTTGAGTGTAAAACAAAAACAGGTAGATGTATGTGAGAACAACAATTCGTAATTTGCTGTTTTTTTTAATAAATATTAAGTAACTACACTCTTTCAGTTTGTAACTAAGAAAATATCTATTCGTTTTGATGGAATACAAAATGGTATTAACCGTCGAAACTGATATTGATTCATCACAAATTGATATTGATATATTCGAATTGACACGGATGGCGCAAATTCAGGTTAAGTAACTACGAGTCCATATTGAAGAAATTCAAATTTATTTTGATAAATAATGCAACATAAATTCGAAAAATATACACCAATATTTCGAAAACAGAACTTAGTACTGCTTAATGTAGTACATTTTGTTTATTTGTAAACAAAATTTTTTTTTTGTTATTTCGAAGACTTTAGAACAAATACAGGGTGTCCGTCGGGAAGGTATACCACTTTGTTTTGTCGCCATTTTGGTAAACATTAGTCTTGACAGTTCATATTTGGCAGTCGTGAAGTAGAGACGTGGCAAATTTATTATGGAAAAATATTCGATAAACCAACGTGTCTTAACCGTTAAAATATTTAATCAAAATCAATCATCGATTACTGTGACGATAAGAAAGTTACGTGAAATTTTTGGAAGAAACAGGGTGCCAACAAGACGCACTATTTATCGTGTAATAAATGATTTTGAAGAAAGAGGATCTGTAGCTGATAGGGCCAAGCATGGACCACAACGTACAGCAAGATCGGCTGAAAATATTACTGCTGCCCAAGAAAGTGTTCAAAAAAATCCATCAACCTCAATTCGACGCCGTGCTCAAGAGCTTGGCCTTCAAAGAACAACTTTGGTCACAATTTTGCACAAGGATTTGCATTTGTTTCCATTTAAGATTCAATGGACTCAAGATTTAAGGACCATTTACGCCGCCGTACATATGCCAATAGGATGTTACAGCTCGCCCATGACAACCCTGATTTTCATGAAAAAATCATAATGAGTGAAGAGACACATTTTCATTTGAATGGATATGTGAATAAACAGAATAGTCGGTTCTGGGCAATGTAAAACCCTGAAATTATTCATCAGTCACCTCTGCATCCATTAAAAGTGACAGTATGGTGTGCAATTTGGTCAGGGGGAATCATTGGACGTTGCTTTTTTGAAACTGAAAACGGCGTAACGGTAACTGTCGATGGAGAGCGATATCGTGATATGATTGAAAACTTTTTAACGCCACAACTGCATGCTTTGGGCTTGATTAACATGTGGTATCAACAAGACGGTGCCACACCGCATACAGCCAGGATTACAATGGAATTACTGGAAGATCTCTTTCCACAACAAGTTATTTCAAGAAATGGTGATGGTGATTGACTTCCACGATCGCCTGATTTGACTGCTCCGAACTTCTTTTTGTGAGGATATCTGAGAAGCAAGGTTTATGCAAACAAACCAGAAACACTTGAGCAACTCAAACAAAATATTCGTGATGAAATTAATGAAATACCGCGTGAAATGTGCGAGAATGTAATGAAAAATGTCCTCAAAAGGGCTCGTATTTGTGAGGCTAACAGAGGCGGACATTTATCTGATATTGCATTCCATACATAATTGCCGACATTAAATAAAACATTTCTCTTTCATTTAATCAAAAATTATAAACAAACAAAGTAATATGCCTTCCCGACGGACACTCTGTAGAACTTTATGCTAATACCTTTGAGATACTGTGAATTATCCCAGTAAGAAGTGAATTTATGTGTCGAAGCACACAACAAGTACTGATATAAGTTTCCATTTGCTTAGTAGACGTCGAAGTCTTTTTAGATTGAGTGTAATATGAAACAAGTGGATAGGCGCAAAGATGAATAGCATTAAACATGCGTTACGCTTATTGTACTCGTTCGAAGCCGACGAAGAAATATTCAAGGCAATCGGATCTCAAACAGTTCAGTTGGAAGCATTATTATACAATGCAACTACATCACATTGAAACGTAAGTACATATTATGATTAAATGCCGATGAAAATTAAGCATTTCAGAACCCACAAATTCAATTTTCGCGGCTCATTTTTATGAAGGCCATATGAAAATATGGACTGATATGATTGGTTTTCAATAAGGCTCGTCCAAAGTCACATTTGCTGAATATAAAAAAAGAAAAATTCTTGAAAATTGCATTGTATTTTTGTATTGGGGTTATATTAAAACATGCTCCGATATGATATATGATTTCCTGTAGACTAACCATAAATCAACCAAAATGTATGTGCAAAATTTATGCAAATTAAAATTTGAGTTAATAGCATTAATACAATTTAAGTTGTTCTGAATGCATGTGACGAGTGCATGAGCCTACTATAAATGTTTGATAGCTTTGATTTCTGTTATTCAAGCTGCAGGATATTTCATCAATCAATTTCATTGTCTTTGAGGAAATCAAAATCTCAACTAGTAGATTCGCTTCAGTGTTTAATGTTTGCTTAATGTTTAATGGCCTTTATAACTTTCAAAAGAGAAAGCCAAAGAAGTAATTTTTAACTATATTGTCACCTATATCTTGAGTACTCTATTGAAAATACATTTATATGCAAACCATTGCGAAATATCTTTGCGCTAAATGCCACAATTTCGCGGAACCTTAAGAGTACTGGATATTGAACAAACACGAGCTTGAGCTCCGGTCTTCGCCAGTAATCATTCAGCATTTAATCTTGGTTCGTCATGATTGCGTGGTCCCCTCTAAACCCTTAACCAACTTTGACCACATAACGACATTTGAAAGTTGATACATTCATTTTAGCATGAACTTGTTGTTCATTGTTCATTTTACCAGTTGATGTAGTTTTTGTGAATACTGTCCATATTATTTTCATAAATCACAAAATGTTTTTTTTTTTAATTCAAATAAAACGAATCCTGGAAATTGTCGAATATAAGCCAGAGATTATGAATTCACATTAAGAATCCTTTGTGGATTGACGTATATCCCTCTTGTTGTTAATCTACGTTTATGACTTATTAGGATTTCTGTGGATTTTCTTTGAAAATAGCATCTGCCTTCGATTTCCTTGTTATTACTTCCTGGATCAGTATTATATTAAATGTCCGCAAAACTTGCCAAGTCTCCAGTACTTGTTTTTGGCACATCTCTCTTCACTTGAAATTACGATTTCTCACATCCTTTCTCCCACGGTCTCCGTCTCCAAACTTCTGCTTCATGAACCGCCTGCGAGACAGGAAATCAACAACACCGCACAAAAACCAACACACAACACCTGGCACTAGGAGTCATTTATTTGATTATACGAGTATACAAGAATAAATACAATACGAGCATGATATACAATGAACGGAGCGATAAGGACATTGGGGCTCATTCTGCAGCCACTTACGTTAATGTTAACATTGTCAATATTATGGTAGCTTTATTGGCGGTGATAAAGGAGACCTTAAGTAAATTACTAATGCACGGTACCAACGCCGTCGACAATGACGGTGAGCAGTCGTAGTAACTTACGGTATACAGGGTGGCATTGTACCGTATATTCACTCATCCCCTAAGTGAGCTTAGGAAATTATGACAATGTTTGAATTTAAAATGCCACCTAATGTGTCTCGGAAGATGACGAAGTTACGAACAAGTTACACGTCCCTTCGATTTGTCTTGTATGTGTAGGCACGGTCTCATAAAACCGATGGAATTACGAACATTGTCATGATAATGACAGAATGGCATATTGAAATTGCTTTACATCAACAGCAGCAGCATCGATACGGCGAACTGTCATCGACAGGTTGTTTCACGGATGAGACAATGCAGATAGCACTCACAGCGGCGGAAGGCTTCCTACATCGGTGTAAGCAAGTTAGCGGCGTTGTGCGCAAAAAAAAACTCTCAAATTAATGTCAACTTAAAAGCCAGGACATTTTTTTTTTCAAATTGGAGCAACCGCCGCATTTACATTTCTGTGGCATAAGTAGTCTTCACGTTACTTTCCACATTTGGTGGCTAAGGACGACGAGGGACTGTATTTAATTTCTACGAACATTCTTCTATTCGGGATGCATCAATTCAACTGCTTGTGACAACGGGAGCTCGTTCAACTATGACATTTTTACATGAAGCAGTATGACGAATGTACTGAAATTTGGGCTATAGGGCGTAGCGTAATTCAAAATGCTGCTTTCAAAAATGTATGCATGTGACAGCGCCACTGTTGTTTAAAAATAATGTTATTATTCTAAGGGTCATACTCAAAATGCAAAATGTTTTTGCTATGAAAATTTCATTAATAAATAAACAAATGTTTTTATTTGTAGTTTATAGAGAAATTCCTTTTGTCAAAACTACACTAATCAAACCCATTTTTGTTAACTAATTTTATATAAGCCATACAACGATAGTTGTTTTATAATAACTCTTCCAGCAACAACTATAATAAACATTATCTTTTTACATGTAGCTTCAATAACGAATGCCTACTGAAAATACTTTAAAAACAAAAAAACGTAATATTTAGTCCAACTCTAACCAGCCTGAGGATTTCAGATTCATAATTTAAGAGAAAAGTATACTCGTATTCGTGTAAACAAAGCTGAATGGAGAGTTCATCGAAAATATAATATTTAACTCAGTTTTATTGCAAATTTTAATACCCTAATCAGTTGATAACATTTCGGTAAGTAACACATATTAAAACAAAAACTATATGATCTTAATGAAATGACCACATTTGATCGTTGCATGTTAGAGATAATAACATCATAAGGCGAAAATCAAATACATTTCATTTAAACTTCAGAAACTGTCAATTGTTATAAATTCTACTGTACAATTTAAGATCCAAATTCGTTTTTTAATTCGTAATTTTAGGATCCAAATCGTTTAAAAACATTCTTAAGTCATTAAGTATTTTTTGAAAAATAGAGGATAGTGGATTTTAGATTTAGCCATTTATATAATTTAAATATTAAATAGACTTTTTAAATAAAGTGCAACACGTTTGTAACCGCCACTGGCTAGCAGAGCTGCATCTAATTTGCATGCACTTTTATGTACATTTTATTTACCATTGCACATTAACTGTTATCCTTTGTTTTTGTAAAAATTCTTCTTCTTTCCGTTGCACTTTGGCAATAAACTTTGGTAATAAACTATGCTTATAAAGAACAATCAACTTTTTTGCAGCTCCAATGAGTTTACGCTTATAGCGAACACGTTTAAATCAAACTTTGTTTTTAGTTCCGCTGAACAAACTTTGGTTTATCTTCTATACAGGCTCTAACCATCAACCAACAATTGTCTGACCCAACATATCAAGCAGAGAGATAATTTTAAAACCTGGAAAAGATTTATCTGATTTCCTTCAGACACTGTTGTAAATGTAAAGCGTGTAAATTTTGGAAAGTTGAATGATGGAAAAGAACAAGTTACTAATAAAAATTATATCGAATTTGTTCCCAAACTGCATGGTTGTTTCCCAATTAAAAATTACATCTGCCTTTTTGACAAAACTTCATATAAGTTAGGGGACCGTCTAACATTAAGCTTTCAGGCCAATATTTTGGTATTATAACAACACGAAACATAATTCAAAAATCACTTTTTTCACACACACACAAAAATCACAAAATATTTGAATTAAATATTGAATATTTGAATTTATTCATAAACTAGCTGATCCGGCAAACGTTGTTTTGCCTTCAAAGATTCAATGTTAATGTGGTAAAAAAAATTAATTGCAAAAATCTCATCTCCGACGCCATCTATCACTTCAAATAAAACCTTTTAAACCTTCCGGAATACTCTACCAATAATTTAAGACCAAAATGAGCCAAATCGGTCCAACCGTTCTCGAGCTTTAGCGTGACTAACGCACAGCAATTGATTTTTATATATACAGAAGGTAGAAGATAGAAGATTATCATTTCCATTTAAGTATGAACGCTCATTTACCCTGATCCTATTCTTCTTTTTCGGTGACGACTGGAACAGACATCCTTAGCTATTACACGCCGCCCCTAGAAAGTAATTCCAATCGCTTCGATCTTCTGCGCTTCTCCTGCAATTCGCCACACCAAGTTTCGATAGTATTTCAAAAACCCTGATCCTATTATTTGGCTGTATTCGTCGTATGGTCAGGTTTTGCAGGATATCGCGCTGATTTGAATTGCAGAATTTTGGCGATTACTAAGTTTTGCAAAAAAGCGTTGGGTGCATATTGCAATCAAAATTCTGTTGGTCATGCTCATAATGTTTGCACCAACTTTTTATGAAAATCAACACATATGAAATGTCAATGTGAATGGTCCTGCATCATAACTAATGTCTATAAATCACCGTATTAAATACACATGAACTTAGCAAACAATTCTTTGAAAGATGAACTACTTTGTTATTCCAAACCATACGAACGGAAAACTCATATCGACAACTCAATAAAATGTTCAAAAATGCCCAACAACAAGACGCAGTAAAATCGTAAATATATGAATTGTGGTATTTGCAATGAGCAAGAGGTATTTGCTGCGGATTAGAAGGATTTAAGTATTTACCCAATGTGGAAGGTAGTGGACAACACACGCAGCCACAGCAACCGTAAGTACGGATAACAGGTCAAATGGTTATCTCTCTGGCATATCATCTTTTTTTTTTTTTTGATCTTAAACGAAAACAGGTATCACTCGAATAGCGGAGTATTTTTATCATGTACGATTCAAAACATCAAATGTGTTGTGAATCAAAATTTGATATAACGTGGTAAAAGTAGAAGAAACTATTTTCAGGGTCTGCGAAAATCTGAGTGTTGTTTCAAAAATTTTGTACCGTTTCTCACTTTTCCGGAGTTTTCTTGGGAGAGTATCAAAGAAGTTTGTGATTCAAAGAAAGCGTATAAATGTATTGCAGAAAAGTAACAACTTTTAGTGATAAGCGTAATTCATACCATGGCCGTAGGCAGGATATATTGGCTTGGATGCCCTAAAAAGTTTAAAATTTTTTTAACATCTTAGCCCCAAAATCACGACATCGAAAAATATGTAAATTACTATGATATCGATATTGAATAAAAGAATAACGTACTTTCGATTACAATGCGTTTAGATAACTTTAACCCCTAAATTTTGAACATTCTGCAATGAAATGCTTAAAAATTGCAAAAAATGCCTAATGATTTAATGTAGAATGTATAACAATTGCCAATTTCTGAAGTTTAAATGAAATATTTTTGATTTGCACCTTAATGGCCTCTTATTTATGAAATTATTATCTGTAACATGCAACAATCGAATACAGTCATTTCATAACGTTCCTATAGTTTTTTTTTTTAATATGTGTTACTTATTGACATGTTTTGAACATTCTGCAATGATATCTTCAAAAATAAATCGATGCTTTAACTTTGAGCCATAATTATAAGGACTCGGATTAAGTAACCTTTACATAAACTATATTATGTAATGGAGGAGGCTATAATGATTTGATATGGACGGCTTATATTCAGTGCTATATTACAAGTGGAAGTTTTGAATCCATATCCAGTACAACGGCCATTAGTAGGCCATTTACTGCTAAAATGATTTCACAACAGATATTTCTATATTTATCTAGATTCCATCAGCTTGCGCACAGCTTTCTCATCTCCAAATCTTCGGTCAATATACGAAGTATAGCAGTTTTTGAAATGACTATTATTTCAGCTAACTCACGCATCTTCAGCGGATCATTTTGCGGATTTTCTTAACCGTGTCTGGTGTGGACACCACAATTGGTCAACCATTACATACGGCCTCGTTTAAACTCTGCTACCTAATATTTTACAGTTGTAAATGAAGGAGCAGACTCCCCTAGAGTAGAATCTAGCTCGGCTTTAATATCGGTTGAACTGAGCCCTTTCAAATGGAAATATTGAATTACATAACGGTGACCAATTTCATCCATGTTTCCAAATTCTCTGAGATCGTTTGCTTTTGATGGCTCAAATAAAAATACTAAAGAACTTGGCGCCTTCAAACTTAAAACCTATGTTTTATAAGGTTTCCACTTTTCACCAAAATAATTTTTTTTTTCATACTACTGGCACTGATTGTGAAATTCTTGTTGAAGGAATGGACTGGACGATCATATTTCGATTCTGCTTGCGAATACGGTGGAAGTGAAATGTCTGTCCAACATCTAAGCAATGTGTTCTCTATACGTACCAACAAACTTTTTGAACATGCTTAAGAAAAGAACAATCATTTGAAGAGAAATTAATTTTAAGTTTAAGAGACTTAACTCACAATCAATATTTGTGGCACAATATTTGTGGCAATTTGTACAAAATTTCTCATTAAAATAGCGTTTCTTTATACGAGTTAAACACAAAAATTTACAAAATTAAGCGCTGCATGTAAAAAAGAATGCCAAACGTTTTGCCATTCTGCGCTTCTTCTCTAATTCGGCGCATCGAGATACAATAGGTTCCCCTTCCGAGTCTCCCATCAAATTCACTATCGAATATTTTTTATGCTTTAGCAGTTTGGTTCATCCGCAGCACATGATCCAGTTCGATGTCTGCATGTAACTCATGGTTTACACGATGCCAATATGTAACGATAATTATCACGCATCCTACTATTTCGCGAAATATTTTTTCTCGGACAACCTACAGCGGTTGAATTTTGCGCAGTGCAATAACACAGGTAGGATTAGTTGCTAATACTGTTGGGTTTTTGCCGAGAGAGGAATTTGCCACAAAATCGCTTGCAAAGCCAATAAAAGCACCAATTTGCAAGTTTTATCACAGTACTTGGGTCAATTTGTTGTAGTTGACAGTGATGATCTCTGTCGTATGCACTTTAGGGATGTATCACTTCCTTGCGCAGGGTTACGTTCATTTTTTGTTTAAACGGCGTGGAACATGCCTTTCATCTACTGAAATCTGATCAATTTGGTTTCCTGTGTTATGATCGGGAAATAGTCAAATTGTCTTGTAGATATCTTTATATCGGAGTCCGGTACAACCAACTTTCATACTCTTCGCCTTGATACGAATTGAGCCATAGAGCTAAACCGTAAGCGATCAGGAGCGTATTTGAAAATAGCTGTTTCTGAATTGATATTGTTTCTTATTAAACCATTAAACTCGTGTTCAATTTTACTTTACTTGCCCAAGACGTCCTTATGACCATCAACAACGTGTTTCTCAACGTTATGGTTTAATGTGGAACTTTATTATGTCTTTGGCATGAATTAATTAGTAATTGTATTTAACAACGATAAAACTTTGACCCTTTAGATTGTATTATAAAATGTCAGTAGCGGTAATTTAATTAACTTTAAATTGTTAACCAAATCAATAATCCAACTGATAGAAGTCGTCACAAAAGCGAATGTCTTTGCCGTCTGAAATGCAAGATTGTATACGTCAATATTTAATTTACGTACAAACTTGTGTTAATTTCGCATCCTTATTGCCGTATATTTGTATATTATTCGAACCAATTGGCGTTGCCATATTCATCCACGTACAAATGTAAATGAACTCTTAAAGTGAATGGCCAACTAAGATGCATAGCGGCTATTCTAAAATTATCAATCAGCAAATGAAAACAAGTCTATGCAATCTGTCTAAATCTGTCCCTAAGACTGTTTGTTATCGTCAAAGGGCATTCGGTCATATTTGACTGAAGTCAAGCGTATTGGAATCGAATGAACATTTGGTTTGCGTTGTTTGTAGTACTCACTCATATATTCGTATTCAAATGCCCGAACATTAGTTGGCGTTAACCCCTATGGGTATTCTCCCAGCAGATGGCACCGAAATCGTTCGCATTTAAATATTCGCTCCAGTTGTATTGTCGAAACGTAATACTTGTTAGTGTTCAGCCGATTAGTCACCGCAACATATTCCATCACAATAAGAAGAAAGACATAGACCATCACTGTAGAAGAGGTTTCCGCAATTTTAATTTAGATTAAAATTGCATCACTCTGAGGGTTATGGGGGGCTGTTATAAACGCCGACATCAAGTGCTATATTGTTAAACAGTCTGATTATGAATGGTAGAAATTGTTTACGGTGATATCAAATACAGAGACAAACCGGCTATAACGGCGAAATTCCAAAGCCCCGATTTTGCGCGTCCTGCTGTTCCATACAAAATTATATTATTCATATCGGCTATTACCACTCACTTTCACCCGAAAATTGAGTAAAATAGATCTCCATATGGCGCCAAGTGCCTCTTTGCCCAAAATAAGTAAGAAAATTACTAGAGGAATTTTGTGTACTTATTTGAAGTACAAATTATTTTCACATGTAAATTATCTCAATTTCCGAAATTTAATTTTTCCCTGTAACTCATAATTGAAAAACTACAGTAACCCAAATTGTTGCCAAAAATTTTAAAAATTTACTATAATTACGCCCCTTTTGGTACTTCAAATATAAATTACCCAATTTAACTCATACAATCTTAGATTTATACGTTTTATTCAATTGCACTAATTTGGCACGCATAATGCGTTAATCAATTTATTTCACGCCCCTTAGAGCACCACATATAAATTGGGCGATATAAAAATTCAATGGTTCTCCTGTAGTTTCTACGCGAAAAATTTCAGTAAGTTGTGATGTCACTTCTTTTATTGTGCACTAGAACATTTTTAGATAAGAATTTAGCGATTTAGTGCTCCTTCTGGCATCCCATACTTTAGCACCAAAGAAAATGGACATCGGATGAAGGTGTATGTAAGTCAATTGAACAGAAACAAATTTTTATACTGGTTAAATCGACTTTGGAAGACCAAATTTACCAGCCCTGTCAGAGAAGTGAATGTTTTACACCGAATTATTAGTTCTTCTGTGTTGGCTCTAGATTTCGAGATATGGAAGATTAGAGATTAGAGATTTCAAAAATTTCTATTTTGGTACTGTTTACGATGACATTTTTACTATAACTGCTTATTATGTAAAACCGATTGTCAATGCAAAGATCAATGCCTCATGGAATGAATTATTTCTCAAACTCTCTGAATTATCAGCTTCCATAGAATTTTCTTTCAACAACATTTTTCCGCACAAATACTTAGAGCAAATTTTGAAAAATGAAATTATTTGATCATGGTGGTACTTTGATACTGGTTAACAATATTTTTTAAATAGTAAAACTAATATGCGAACGGTGCTGTGTGGGTTGATTTCAAACAATGTCATTTAACACATTTCAAATTTTAGTTTTTCTCAATTCTTGTATTTTACCTGAAATTGATTTGTAAAAATATCTCGTGAATGAATCGTTGCTTACCATTCGATTATCATTCATAATAAATGATAAAAATTTGTCATATTTTTTTCACAAAAAGTTTAGCTCACCATTTTTAAAAACATATTCTGTGCTTAAGGAAATGCACAAATTTCATGCATTATATTGTTAGACATGTGACATATATTTGAGCCAAAAATGCGTGCCAGTCACGCGTTCTTCTGTGAAAACATTTGAACACCCTGATATATATGATAATAATAATAATAATAATAATAATAATAATAATAATAATAATAAT
>JAHXMU010000737.1:227092-238582 GCA_019455685.1 Philornis downsi | reverse complement strand
ATAATAATAATAATAATAATAATAATAATAATAATAATAATAATAATAATAATAATAATAATAATAATAATAATAATAATAATAATATGGACCAAATAATTAAACCGGTGGTGCCCGAATATTCTAATTATTGCTTTAGAAAAAGCAATAACTTGTTACAGGCTCTGTCCACCGTATGCAGCATATACGAGTATAGTATAGTAAACGAAATATCTCCAAAAAAATTCCGAAGGTTTCAAAATGTAAAAAATCACATTTCCAACATCTCACAAAAATGCCCATTGGTTCACAAAAACCAAACAATTCTTTCATTTACACGAAATTCGCGTTTACAGATCAATTTCAAATTGAGAGTGTTCACAGTAAACATCAAATAAACGCCAATTGTTGAATTCCAAATTCCACCGCTTTATATGTCGAAGACTAATCGCAATGTAACGAAACTAATGACAATAATGAATGATAATTTTTATGAAAGGAAAAAAAGTCTGACGACTTTAATGTACACTTTTGCCGATCATGCTTAAAGCCAAATTCTTGAGCCTGGCCTAGCAGAAGGTGACATACTCATACAATACCAAAGTATGTATTTTACTTGAGAAAAATTTATATTTTTGGCATTTATATGGTGGTATCTGATAGGTACTGGAGAGAGCCTTCCCAGCTCATACAGTTTCAATGCCGCTTCAATTGTGGGAGCTGTTAACGGTATGAAAATGTGAAAAATGTGAGTTTTCACGGAAAACCCAGGAAGAGACGATATATTATGGATGAAGATATTAGCTCACTTGTTCTTCAATTTTTGTCGATACCCATATATTTTGAGATTATGGAAAAAGTGGAACAGCACTTTTATTATATCCTTTTCTGAACCGATCAATTGAGGCTTGCAGTTCAAACAGAGCGAATGGGTATTATCTTGATGATGAACAAAAATTACTGGATCTAACTAATGATCGATATGAGATCAGCTCATTTAGCACTATTCATTCTTGTGACTGGAAACCAACATAATTTAAACAAGTTATTTAGATTTAGGTCATGGCTATATCTACTTATATATAGTACATATCGCAAATATCAGTAATAAGTCACTAATTCCCGTATTCATCACATAGTGATGAGCGTTATATAATCGAATTAACTCGTTCAAGCTTAACAGCTGTTCATCCAATTATGTATAGCGTGACAAAATAATAACGGATTTGCTCCACTTATTCATCTGCAATGGACGTTCCATTTAACTATGGGAACGTGAGCATTTTAGAAGCCAGAAGCATACATCAGAACGTAATTCAGAGGGGGAGATACATACGTATAATAACAAATTGCAACATCTCCAATGCAGGAGCGAATGTGAATATGTATGTAAACATACAGACGCACAGTACGTACATATGTACGAATAGAAAATACTTGAAATGAAAATATATTTCAGTACATTCTTTTTCATCGATACCAGAGGAACACATCCGTAAAAATACCATTCAAGACATGTGCCACGAGATGTTTCCAAAAGTCACGCATTACAGCTGGCATATTCACGATGGAATTTTCGCCTCTTCGGTACTTCCCTTTCACAGCTATGAAGGAAAGAACCGAAAAGGCGGAAAATATAATCAGTTAGCTGTAAATGCGGTTAGATTGCCATGCGTGGCCCTTCCGCCATTCGTTCGAAGAAAACCAACCCCCAATTGAAAAGACTACGAACAAGAAAACACCAAAATAGAGTTTACGGAGTTTAGTGTTTGTTTTTCCTCCTCACTGTCAGCAATAAGAGAGGAACCGAAATGCATCAACTTGTGACTTTCACATTTCCATATCAACTTAATTCACTCGCTGCGAATATACGATTACTGCCATGACGATTACTCATTCCACGACAGAGGAGATGTGTGTGCCCAGGATGTGTGTGTTTCTCTATGAGTTCGTAGGCGCTCTTGTCAGTGGTTCGTTTCACTAAACCGGCTGGCCAGCGACAAACTGTTCTCACTTTGAGGTATTGAATTAACGTTATCATTACGCGCGTTTGTGTACGATCAATATAAACATTAATTTTGCGAAATCCAAAATTTAGAGATTTCGTCTAAAAGAGAAAGTAAAAGAAGCGATAGATGAATAAATACATTTTTGGTATACGCTGGCACTAAGAACTCGACGTATAGATATATGGGAGTACAAATTTTTTAACTTTATGGCTAGATGAAAATGCAACGAAAACTGTTTTAAAAGCAAGGTAACATCGAGCTGTGTGGAATATGTGGCTAATACGAAACCCTGAATTATTGCTGAAGCTAAAGGCGGTGTGTGAAACGTACCTTGCGGCACATTTTAGCAATCGGTTGCAACGAAAAAATCTAATCATTTTTAGATCATAGTTGCGACCATTACTCCTCTATGCACCATTAACCGCTACCCTGCATCCTCAACTTAATTTCCGGTCCAAATTCTATGAAGATATTGGTATATTTAAGTAACAAATCTGAATGATCAGTACTTTACACTCACTCAAAGCGTAAACTACAGCAAATACAGGATGGCGCACGAATCTTACTACTGTCAACTGTCAATGGGGAGCGTTATTTAACAATGTTGAAGGAGTAATTTTTAACCAGAATTGCGCCAAAGACGTATCCGCTTCAACTGCATTTGGTTCCAGCAAGATGGAGCAACTGCGCACATAGTCAGACCGATTATGGCGGAGCTCCAACGAAAGTTCCCAACAAAATTAATATCCAGAAACTCCAATTTCCGCTGGCCACCAAGGTCACCTGACCTGATCGCACCACAATTTTTTTTTATTGGGTTATGTCAAACAAGAGATGGAAAAAACGGAACCAAAGAATTTGACTGAATTGAAGCAGTCCATTAAAACAATAATTGAGGCGACCCCACAATGAATAATTTTTTGATCAGGTGCCACATGTGCGTGAATGGAGGTTATTTACGATCTGTCATCTTCAATAAATAAAATAAATAATAATAGAAAGAAAAATGAAAAAAATCAAATAAAAAATAAAATTGAATCTACTACACAATAAAAATAAATATATTTCATACACCTATACATTGACTAAAGTTTTTTGAATTTCTTATTGTATTGCAATTGGTGCACCACCCTGTACAATATATTTAGAACCAAAAAATATTAATTTGAATTATTATAAATTACTCTAAATTACATGCTTTCCTGTTGAATTTTGAATTGCTGGAGTAGTCCAGCAGAAACAAAACAGTGTGAACAAAACAGTGTGACTTTCAGGAGCAGATCTGATAAGACGTCATCAGATTCTAAAAATATTTGTATTGCATCAGATTATATCAGAACTAATCTAATGGAATCTAATCATATTTAATTCGATTTGAAGGTTGTCTCACACTTAACTCAATATCAAAATATTTTATTAGATCGTGGGTCGGTTCTAATCTAATCTGACATAGATATATCTTTTTCTAATATTGGTATTGATAATGGTATACAGGTATTGATAATGGTATACAGAAATTCCAAATCATATAATAATCCGTTATAATTAATAACAATATGATTTACAAATTAAAACCTCTTACACAATTCTTGCATACCCAGGTTGTGTTTTTAGCGAAAATTACGTATGGAGCCAAAAACTTAATTTTAAACATAATTGAAAGTAGATGTGACACATAATTCAATTGACACATAATTTTAATTTTGTTTCACTTGAAAAAATTAACGTATCTGTTCTATCTTATTAGATCTAAATACGAGGGCGGTTCCAAAACTAGCCGACATGAGCTGTAGATAGTGCCAGTATTTTGAATAAAATTATTTAGATGAGAAGTGACAACTTTATAAAACTTTTGTTTTAATTTTCTAGGCGCCACGTTAATATTTTTATTTAAGCCATCAAAAGTTAACGATCTCAGTGAATTTGTAAACATGTGTAAAATTGGTCAACGTTATGTAATTCAATATTTCCATTTGAAATGACTCAGTCTAACCAATCTGCTCCTTCATTTACGACTGTAAAATATTGGGTAGTAGAATTTAAACGAGGCCGTACGTGCTGCCAAGACGTACACCGTAGTGGCCGGCCAATTGAGGTGTCCACGCCAGATACGGTTAAGAAAATCCACAAAATGGTATTGGATGATCGTCGGCTAAACGTGCGTGAGCTAGGTGAAATGATATGTATTTCAAAAAGTGATGTACTTTGTATATTGACCGCTGATTTGAAAATGAGAACGCTGCGCGTAAGATGGGTGCCGCCCTTGCTTTCAATAGAGCAAAAACAGCGCCGTGAAGATGTTTCAGTAGGGTGTTTGGCGATGTTTCACCGCAATATAGCCGCATTTTTGCATCGATTTATAACCATAGAAGAGACATGGATCCACTACTTCACCATTCCAATGGACTAGAATGGGAGAATCGTATCCAATGAAAGTGAAGGCGGTT
Source organism: Philornis downsi (assembly GCA_019455685.1). Classification (NCBI taxonomy): domain Eukaryota; kingdom Metazoa; phylum Arthropoda; class Insecta; order Diptera; family Muscidae; genus Philornis; species Philornis downsi. The sequence continues at coordinate 234,147 of JAHXMU010000737.1, read as the reverse complement.
GCATTTGCAGGAAAAATCATGACGTCTGCTTTTATGGAATGTGCATGAAATTATTATTATTGGTTATCTTTAGAAAGAGAAAACCATCAACGACGAATATTAAGCTAATTTATTGCAGCGATCAGGTGGCGAAATTATGGAAAAAATTTAGCATTTGCAAACAAAAAGAAAATCTTGTTTCGCCAACCCTATGATCCAGTTCACACATTCACAATTGCGATGACCAAAATTAATGAATTAAAGTTCGAAATGTTTCATCACGCACCTTATTCCTTATTCGCCTTATTGAGTTACCTCGGATTATTTTCAATATCCAAACTTGAACAAAATGGCTCGGTGTTAAAAGATTTCCAAAAATGAAAAGGTGGAATATGCAATTGATGGCTATTTTAAGGAGTTTGGCAGTTCTTACTATAAACAGGGTATAGAAGCTATCGCTTAAAAAAGTGTATCGCCCTAAAAGGAGATTATGTTGAAAAATAAAAAAAAAAATTCCCAACTTTTTTGTGTCTTCTTTGCTGGGTTGGCTAGTCATGGGACCGCCATCGTAGACAAAAAAAAACAAGATTCCACTCGATACAGCAGATCTTGTCAGATTGGATATTAAAATGCATTTAGGCAATCGATTTACGAGTTAAACGATAATTAAGTAGTTAATTTTTGGACCATTTTGCGGCGATAATCACCAACCAAATAACATCGTACACTTGGTTGCAAAAACATGTGTGGCTGAAATAATTCCACTATTGCTCAAGTCATCCGCAACGTAATCTGCATATGACTATGAAATATTACAGTACTACAATAAAACTCAAATATGTGCAGTGACATATAAAAGCTACGCGCTAACTAAATCGGAGAGCAACTGTAATTCGATTGAACACAGTTTGAAATCCACTTTAGAAAAATCTAAAAAGAAATCTTAGGCTTTTGGCATTTTTCCCAGACTCTCCCTTCTCCCGGTAGGGATGCCGAAAAAAAGAAAAACATTCCAATTGGAATTCATCAACTTTATGCAGTAACTGCATTTTTTCCAGTAAAAAATAAAAAGAAGCAATTAAAATTAGAAATGTTAATTCTATATTAGGAAAATATGAAAAGGATATACAAATTTTTATCAGATATTGAAAAAGAATACAATTGATGTTAAGATTTACTATTTTAGCTTTAGAAAAGTTCATTTGATATTGATGTTTCCAATTAACATCGATGACCGAGAACAACTATTGTATATGGAATTTTGATCTAAAAAATCGTTGTGGTTATGACTCTACTTGGTTTAGCAGTAAAATTGTATTTATCGAACAACACAACAATTTTTTCTTCGTTTTTTGTTAGATCGCTCAGAAAAAAATTATTCTTGATTTTTCCATAGAAGTCATATTTTTTTGTTCTACGAACAGTTATGGAAGACTTTTCGAAATACAAATTATTTAGTGTATTTTATTTTATGGCGCAACAAATTTCAATTGATCCAATACTTTAATTTTATTCAATAAAATGTAAAAGTCTCTAAACGCTTTTAGAAACATTTTTTGATATTGCAAACTACACTAATGTTCTTTCGTTTCCGCTTAAAAAAAAAGCCAGAAGACCGTTCCTTCTCATGAGGCGATGGGCGCAAAGATATACAAAATATTTAACTCGCCAAAACGCCACTGAGTTTGATTATGTGGAGAGCAAAAGAATATTTTGGCTAATTTTATCACACTTAGACGAACGACTACGACTCTGGCTGACTACTCCTTGGATTTCTGAGTTGTAGTTCAGTTATTGTGCGATTTTTTAAAAAATTATCCGAGATGCCGAAGGAATAGCTAGCCAAGAACTTCATCATAATCTAACGAATAGAAGAATATAACTGACACACAGATGTGTAGTTTCTTATAGCCTCCACATCGTCCGAGCAATTGGTTTATAAAATGGTTGTACCCATATACAAGTGGTACAGGATCACATTTGCGCTTTACATCTCCCACAGAAACAGAAAATATATACATATATGCACAATACGGAGGCACACAAATGATATATGTACTTAGGCGTGTTTCGTACATGCTCGAGTTAACTTGCATATCAGATTTTGTTGACATTTTGGTAGGCTCCTCCTCCACCGTTTGGAATAGTTTCGAGACGTGCAATGTTTAATTGTGAGCTGTGATGTGCATATAATAACAAAAGCACAAGTTGATTCTGAGTCAATCGGCACCCATTCCACTGGATCAATCTGTTGTTTTAAATGTTACCCATAGTAGATTTAAAAATATATGCCTTATACCATATATTATGTGGGGCGTAAAAACCTATAACTGTGTTGTAGCTCCTCAAAAGTACCATTAAGACAGCCGTTTTTCCGTCATCACTATCAAATGTCACCACAATTGAATGTGACAGAGAAATTCTGCTTATGGATTCCTATTTATTTATCCTAACAACGTACAAGAATTATCAATCACATGCTGTCGAAATATGAAAGTCCTAACTTTCTGTCGCATAGTGTAATTATGTATAAAATTGTTGTTATAGTTTTCACTTTCTGGCTACCTAGGAAGCTAATTTAGTTCATTTAGAGCAAATTTAGAATCGTTTTGCGTATTGATTGAAGCAAAGAGCACAAGAAATATTTGTATATTTATTAGACCAAATAAAAGTCTTATGCTGACTTTTATTTTTGATTTGAAAAACTCATTTTGCGACTTTTATTCCTAATTTTTGTTTCAAAAAGTGTTCAACGATCATTATTGTTATTTTTTGAGCGATATAACAAATACAAATAATTATTATATTGAGAAGGATATTACAAGCATCATTTTATTTGGATACCCAATCGGGATAGTAAAGTCCTTAATGCCGTTGTAAAAGATTATTTTGTCTAACATTCTCTAAGTATTTCGTAACGTTTTTGCTTTTCATATTGAGAAAAGGATAAAATTTAATTTACAATTTAATTTTTAATGCTGTTAATGCTGTCTCCATTCCACCACACTTTTTTCGTATTTGATAGATTACCAATTTCTTCCGTAGTTACGAGTACACTCGTATATGTACATACATATATAGACAATTTGATAGAAATAGAAAAAGTAGGACCTCCGATTCTGATTACAGTGATACATTATTCTTATAAAGTGCTTGCAAATCGAAATACGTTTCCAAATTTCAATGCGCAAATTGTTAATGTTGTGACAAATTTGTTATTATTTTGCATAGAGGGTTGTGTATACTATGATGGCTTTACCGTTAACAATAATGAAGGCTCTGTAGACGCTAACGTTTGTTCGCAAAGTCAGTGAGGCAAAAAGTGGGTGGTCAAGAGTATTTGGGCTGTGTTTCGGGTAGACGAGCAATATGTGGTAGTAATTTATCCCAAAAGTATTGCGAGAGAGAATATGGGGGAGGGGAAAGCGGTGAGAGGCAGTGGCTGTATGTGTGCCTGGATGTTTTGTTTTACCGGTAAATTTCACAGCAGCAGACAAATAAAACGTATGTCTATACATAAGGTATGTAAATGCCGGCAAGTTTAAGCAAACAAAATGGGCACACTTTTCTGTACATGCCCATGCACGAGACTGACAATTTTAGACGATATTTATGGGCGCGAGTATGCAAATACGTGTTTATTTTGCAAATACATCTATAGAAAGCAAATCTTACCAGACATCCTCTAGGTTAATATGCAATATGCTCCGATTTATATCCATTTTTGTATCTCAATGTTTAATGTATAACCACAAGGAACTTTATGATGTATAACACTTGTCAGATTATGTGTGCACTGGATCACTTGGCATGTATGCAAGCACTTATGTGTATATGTATATTTATACTTCTTTTTCACAGAATCCACATGTAAAAATCGTTTACAAAAACGCGTTTGTTTGTTTTGAATTACATATCGGTTATAACGCTTTCGGTGTCTTCCGTTTAAACCGCTATCAGATTTTCCGTTTGTATATCACAATTTTCAGCACATGTGTATCTATGAATATTTTTCCTCTGTATTTTAGTATTAGTATCTATGGGTTCAATGATGTATCTTTTTTTATTATTTAAACAACGAATTCTACCCGATATCGCATAGCGTTCCGTGCAACCTCTACCCGACGAATGAACTCTTCCAAACTCCCTTGCGTGAGTGAACCCATTCGAAACGCATGTGTCATTCCTTGTATCTTTCTCATTTCCTATTCTCTCTTCTGACTTGTCACAGAGCTGCCATACGAAGAGAAACTGCGGCCCAATTGAAGGCAAACATAAAAGGAAATGAACAGGACACAGATAATGCATATTACATAGAGCAAGTAATATCATAGAGTAAGCAATAGCAAGAAAAACGAAAAAACTGGCCGGTCATATCACTCATGTCGCAATGAAAAAGAAGAAACGTTGAATTGTACTCATTGCAATTGTTGTTACTTATTTATTACCATTTGTTATTTTCCATATTATTATTTATTTATCGTCATAATTTTAACTGCAAATAAACTTATTTGTAAGTAAGCATATTACAATAACGACGTTCTCATTTTTATCCGTTGCTCTATTTCAACGCCACTAGACGACCACCATCCGCTGTTTTTTTGGTTTGAAAATTACAACAAATTTTGAATTACATATGTAGGATGATATAAACAGAGATTTCTAATAAATTTTTCAAACATACGAAATATTGAAAATTGCTGCTGAAGTTTTTATTGGAATAAATCGATTTAGTCCTACCAAATATCACATATTTTGTGATCGAAAGTGGCGCGATGTTTAGTGCACGCAACTATCGTTCGCATGATCGTAAGTTCAACACCGCATACAGGCAGCAATCATTGTTTGAGCGGCGGTCACTTCGATATATATGACGAATACTTCGAGTAATCAAGTAACCGACATGTTTGACAAATGCCCCTCAAACTGTGAAACATTTTAAGTGAGCCTAAAAAGAGCTGTGAGTCCAAAAAGCTATGTTTTTTTTTCTTTTTAAGTATAATTTATCGTGGCACACGTATTGAAGTGGTCCACAGTGTACATTGCTTGGGAGTAGTTTTAGATAACAAACTAAGCTTTAACTATCATGTGGATAATGTAGTCTGGCGTTTATATTATTCACTTCGAAGTTTTTATAACGCTGATTTAGTGTTGCCTAAATCGATTAAGGAGAAATGGGTTAATGCTTACATCGTGCCTAGTATTCTATATTGTTTAGAACTATGTAATGGCACTAATAAACAAAATATGAAGAAAATTCAGATGGTGTTTAATAGAGTTATGAGATATTTGTATTCACTGAAGCGTCGTGTTCATATAACACCGTATGTTAAGCGTTTCTTGGGCTGTAGTTTTAAAAATTATGTCGATTTGAGGTCTTTGTTGTTGTTTTATAAAGTTTTTCGACTGTGTAGTTCTCAATTTATCTTTAGTTCGTTTAATTTTTCACATTCCACTCGTAATAAGCATCTTCTTATTCCTAAAATAAACACACTCATGGGTCGTGCTTTTGTAGTAAAAGTAGCACGAATTTACAATTTACTACCAAGCCATTTAAAGTGTTTTAAATTGTGTCCTGATTCCTACAAAAGGCACATTCTGCAACATTTTCAGACTTTACTGTAAAATTTTGTTTTCAATTAAATTATGAGCGGTCTTTATTACATACCACCGATTACCTTATATTTCCAGATTATATAACGATTAATTTCTAAATTATTTTTTCAAATTTTTTTGTCTTTAATAATCATGCCTTCTTTAAAATCATGTTATAATTTTATGAATTTTATATTTAATTTAATTTATATTTTATGTTTTTAATTTAATTCATATTTTTTAAATTTATATTATTGAACAAATTAAATCTAATAGATGAATTCTTTCATATTGTAATTTACTTTTAATTGGGCGAAGGCTTTAAATTACAAGCCAAAATAAATAAGTAAATAAATAAAGAGAATGTCTCATTGAATATGAGAAGCTCTTCTATATCTCATTCATGGGGTGCAATGGAATTTCTTTAATGTTATTTAATTCCATCAATTTGAAATTAATAAGAAATGTACAGTAAAACCTTAAATTTATTTTCTAAACTTTGTTCCTAGTCTCAGTTTAATCCAAAAAAAGATCTGTTATCTAGATAACTGGATGTCCGACATTCGTCTCTATAAATTCTTGATTTGAAAAAACCAGCATACGTTTGAGCACGAAATCCGTTTAACATAACTATTTATCCCGGGACTAAAAACGGTATAAATACGCCTTTAAAGTGTCCGATAGACGTCAGTTAGCCACAACAAATTGTTTTTTCTTGTTATTTTGTATATCGTATACATACAATATGTATTGTATATACTTTCAATACTGCGCCGTTTTCATAAAGGCTTCGTTGCTGAAACTTTCAACTGAAGGAACATCAGGAACGACATCAAAATCTGATGATCACTTATAGATATATGTGGATAATTTGGTTAAATTTTCCAGTATGCCCATTTTCGCAAATAAAGTTAGGTCTGTCAAATCAATTTGTTAGTGTGTCTTCCCCTTAAGGTATAAAGCTTAAGGTGCTTTACGTATCAGGAGTTGTCATTACCACATTGCTATCATTTTTTATGTTTAATACGTAATTCTGAAGATTTTCTCTTTTTGGATTAAAACAATTGAAAACTCTCCTGACGAGAGCATAATCTTCCAAGATGTTATTGTTAGTGACACAATAATTTTCGTTCTAATTTTAGCAAAAATTGTAACCCGGTTTGTGATTTCAGAGCCCTCTGTGAACAATTATCCGGATGATTTTTATTCAGAGAGGCATTACTTCTCTTTAACTTGCGCTCTTGCACTGCTGACATTGACAGAAGATACGCAATGAAACAAAGTGAAAAGGTATGCGTGAAGTCTTTTTCACGATTTCGTTTTTGTTGCATGTACGAATATTGCCATGGCTCTGTGGCAATGGCTGTTTGGAGTTGGTTTAGGGACAGTTTTAACCCTTCTTGTTATGACCGTACCGCGTAGGCAGATACATTCTTCAAGGCGGAAGGACGAATCGTTTTCGCAGTGAGTTCACTGCTCAA
>JAHXMU010000737.1:125429-227082 GCA_019455685.1 Philornis downsi | reverse complement strand
GCAATTGTGCTTAAAATACGTCAACACAGGTCAATGGAGTGATTTCATTTAGGGTTGCCAAGTTTAGTCAATGTTTGCAACGCTGATTTTCTCATTTTGTACCGCAAATTTTGTTCTTTCTTTAGAATATGTTCTTTATATCTAAATTCGATTAGCAATAGAACCTCCAGCATTTACAAACATCAGCTTAAAAATATAATTCTTTTGCAATTCACTCACGTTCTTTTGATTTTTAATTTTTAATAGGTTGCTTTTTGACATTTGGGAAGTTAGCTTCTTTTATTTATCTTTTTTATATTTTTAATTGTTATTTTTTTGCATAAGTAATTTTTATACTAATACGAATTATATTAATAATTTCAGAGAGTAGTTTTCTTTCATCTATTATTATATTGTAAATTGATTAAATTTGACCTTTATGCTTGTAAATTACAATTCGTACAAAGAACCATACAAACAAAACGATTGTTAATTTCGGTAATTAGAGCTAAAAAAAATAAATTTATTAGATTTTAAAAAATTTTAATTTTTTATTTTAATGATATAACTGTATTACATAAATCTTTCAAATATATTATCGAACATATTATGATGGTTTCACGTGTTCTTTCAGTTTTATTGTTGGAACCAAATAAGGAAAAAGTGGGCAACGGCGCTTATTTTTCCGAGGAAATAATCTTCCGAGGAAATGTTGGTCTTAAAAATAAAATATAGTACCTGGCTTTAGGCCTGGTACTAAGTTCTTGGGTATTAAATATTCGAAGAATTACAAATAGTCACATCTTCAGTTTATGGAAAAGGCACTGAAGTTCGGAAGCAATATTTCGGTATTTGAAAAGACGTAAATCACCGGTCAATTAGAAGTTTTTTCGAATATTTGATACTCACATTTTGAACGCTTATTAAAAATGTCGTATACCGCGAACACAGCGTAAGCTGTTTATTACTAAATTTTATATTTGCTTTCCATAATCGCGCAGGAAATTGTGAAATTGACATTCGCCATCGTTCTTCTCAATAAAAATAGAGTTTCTATTTCTTATCTACAAATTATTTAGACGTATCTTAAGAGAATGGATGACGCGCTAACAGACTGGTTTAACAAATTTAATCTTATTTGCAAAAATTGGCCAAAGTTTAGTATTACAATTTATGCAAATTGACCACAATCAGAATTAAATCTAACGCAGCCGAAAACGAAGCAAAGCGTGCAACATTTTATAAATTTGAACATTGGCAACCCAGCTAAGTATGTCGACTTATTTACGAATTCAAGGGAAAGTAAATAAAAAAACATTTCGCGTCATATTTACTGGTTTTGAGAACTGAAAAGAAAATGTTTTTAATGTAGAACTACATCAAAACAGTTTTGTCAGTTTTGTTTATTTCCATAAAATTGAAAGTAGGATAGTAGCTAATACATAGAAGACACCAGTACCCCTAAATGTCGGTGCTCTTAAAAAGGAAGCGTGGACGTCCACGGTTGAACGAATCCCGGGAAATCAATGACTTCGACGTTAGCCTGATTGATGAAGTGAAGAAATTTCCTATTTTTTATGACAAGGATCATCCACATTATCGCAATCGTGAATATACTGAGCGTATATGGGAGAGTGTGGCTGACAGTCTCAATGTATCCAGTGAGTACATTCGTGCAAGCAGAACCAATGGAGTTTATATGTGACAATGATAGTATCTGATCGCCATTTCATTTAGCAAATGTTGTTAAAAATCGGATGTTCCAATTGCGCAACCGATACAATGTGGAAAAACGGCGAATGGTTACTCTACAGCACCAACAGCCTGCGGTCTGTTCTAGTTGGCCGCTTTACGACAGTCTGCAATTTTTGAGCGAATTTAACGCGAGTGAGCGACATTATTCATTGCCCGCTAACTCAAATGCAAATGAGGCAGACACTGCGATTACATCCAGTGAAGCAGAAGACGACGACGATGATGAGGATGAGGAGAAAAAGGAAGGAAGTAATAGAAATGAAAGGTTGTATCTGGTGCTTCCCTGTTTACTTTTTGATATTATTTAGTCTCTTTAACCGCAGGAATGGCTACATTACCAACGATAACATCGACTTGATGCGACAATCTGAATTGCTACCAAGTCCTGCGCCAGCTACAGAAGAGTGTCACTTCCCCATGCCCGTAGTTACACAAATGGATACAAATACTGAAGTATACAGTAGGAAGTTTGAGGCATTTGGCCAATTTCTAGCCTCGTCTCTAATTGAAATGGATGAAATGCAAGCTTTGCATTTGGTTAAAAAGTTCACCGCAGATTTAGTAGAGTTTTCCAAACTGGGCGAAGGAAACAAAATTTCTGGGATAAGTCTTCGAAATAATGTGTCGTCGGAGCATGAGCATGAACAATTGCAGCAAAGCTAGACAAAGCGAAATACATTTTTAAACCGAAAATAGCCTGTATTTTCGTCGTTGGGAGGGGTGGTGTTGCACATCTCTTGGATGTGTGTTCATTTTGATTTTGCTTAGTAGGAAGTGTCCCGAAATGATTCTAAATTTCGATTACAAAAATCGATTTGTCTGACAGATCAAATCCTAGCTGCAGATAATTCCATTAAATTTGCATACATTCGCAAACGGTTAAATTTGTATGAGGAGACGATAGAATAACATATTCGTCCACCAAATCTAAGCCTGTTTGTAGGTAATGTGGTTAAAATTGCATATAGGAAATTCGCTAATTTTCTCAAAAATGGTTAAAACTGTCACCTCTATAGGAAAGTCTTTTCATAACATATAAAAATATGTCGATTTTCGACAGAAATAATTAAGCTATATAAAAATGCGCTCACCGAAAGTCTTGTTTTCAAAAAATAAAAACTGTTATGAGCTATTTCGTATATTGTAAAAATGTCCCAGAGCATTTTCCTGCAAAGGGACGTCAATACAGACACCAAATAGCACCTGTTAACACGTTCTTGATAATAAGAGCCTCTCACTTAAAAATATTTTATTGTATGGGCCAGTTTGTTTCCTTTTCTTGCTATAGAAAACGGAACACAGCAAATAATCGATTGCAGTATTCAGGTAAACGTATAAAATCGATTGCAACAAAGATTGTTGTTTCTCAGCGCAAAAATCGATTTTCCACTAAAGTCGATATCGATTTAGCAGTCACTACATTAGGCGTCGAGAAAAAAATTACTTCCTTTTCATCACTTTACGGTAATTTTTCCTTAAAATATCTAAAAAGCCCCCAAAGTTCAGCAAATGGTTGATAGTGAAAATTTCAAAGGAAAAGTATAATACAGAGCAGGGATTCGGCTCCTGTCTACATTCATTTGCTTATAAAGACGATAGACAAACGGGCAAAATCCCTTCACGACTCAATTTGAGTGCTAAGCGAGTAGAGGAAGGCAGGCAGGCAACTTTTTTACCAAAGCAAAGTGCAGTGAACTCTGTTGTGACATATAACGAAAGAAAGAAAAGTGAGATAAAGCGAGGGGAAATGGCTCACTCCGTGCATGTAGAGCGCAGCATACACGAGATGTTGAAGGATACGCCGTCCATGAACGAAAGCGACAATGCAGTACACACAGGCACCGCCGAGACTTCCAGCAGTTGTTCACCCCCCTTCAAATCTCCACCTACTAGCTTGCCCCTTAGGAATCACTCAGGTGAGCAGTGCTAGGAGTGGGTTAATTGGAGTTCTTAAATATTTACCTTTCAATCATTCACACAGCACCCACAACTCCCATGTCTCCCAGAAGTCCCCACAATGGCATGGACACTAGCCTTTTGCGTACGGGTGCCTCGAAGATCGACAGCATAAAGAACTGGAGCATATCGACTTACAAATGTACACGTCAAATTATGCTCGAGAAGTTAGGAAAGTCACAACGCACGGTTGATTCCGAGTTGGAGGCACACATTGAACAGCTGAGGGAAACACAACGCAAATACCTGTCAGTACTGCGCCTAACGCGGGCCTTCAGTTCGCATTTCCATCACGTTGTGGTCACTCAGCATGCCCTGGCCGACGCCTTTGCCGATTTGGCTCAAAAGAATCCCGAACTGCAGAAAGAATTCAATTGCAATTCCGAAACCCAACGATCCTTAACGAAAAACGGCGAGTTACTCTTGAATGCCCTTAATTTTTTCATATCGTCCGTAAACACATTGTGCAATAAAACCATCGACGATACTCTATTGACCATACGACAATATGAGACCGCCAGGTAATTACTAGAAAAAAATTACGACGGCTAGTTGGAGAGTGGGTGAAATGAGAAATGTAGTGAGCTACCATGTTAGAGATGTGGCCAACCTTGCTGCTGGAAATATAGTTTCTTCCCGCTTCAAAATTTGATTCATCAATAATTACATATTGAGTAAAGCAATATTTAAAAAAAAAGATGTACCGCGATAAAGTTGTAAGATAAGAACTGAATATTAGCGCTATAGAACAAGATAGTGATATATGTCTAAACATATTGCTGTATACAGAATAGTTTACATTCATTCTCTTTTAAAACGCCTGGGAAAAACTTTCCATCAAAGCACTATGTGAACACCAAGGAACATTTTGTCACCGGAGAATGGTCAAGGCGGGTTATGTATCTCCTGTATGATCAATTAGCCAAAGCTCATGCTCATGAGATTTGATTCGAAATTCAAAAAAGTCCAATTAGTTACTTTTATGGTTAGATATTTACTTATTCGGTTTATGGTGAGAAAAATTAATTCATCGCAATCCTCAATAACTTCTCCTAACGGTGTTGTTGATTTTTCCATATCTTTTCTATTGTTTGAAATAACAAGGTTTTTCTTAAAGGGCACTTAGTTGTAAGCAAGTAGTATCAACTGATGTCAAACATTAATTCTTGATTTATAATGAGACCGTTACATTGATTTCCAGTGTGACGTGCATTTTTCATATTTGACCAAAAAGGTCCTAAGAAGGTATTTTTTCTATCACAATACCTAACAATTAAAATTTAGAACAATAATGTTTTGCACCACTGGTGGAAAGAAACTATGCATTGCGAACACAAAATTTATGTTCTTAAAATTTTAAAGATCAGAACAGCCATTTCAGCATTTAAGATCAATATATGCTATACATCTATTTCAAGTTAATTCTTAAAAATTACGAAAATGGTACGTTTTACCTTATAAAAAATCTTAGTAACTAGAGCTGTCCAACAGTGTTGTATATATTGCTTAGTTAATATGTTTGTATCCAGAGTTGAATTCGATGCATATCGCATGGATTTGGAAAATGCTAAACCAGAATTGCCGCAATCAGGGCCTACCGAAGACATACAAAAGAATTACACACAACATAAGGAGCTCTATGAGAAGCTAAGGGATGACGTTGCCATAAAAATGCAGTTTTTGGACGAAAATCGGGTATGTAGCGATGGACCATTTATATATTATCGAAGATCTTCCAATCAAAACGCCCTTTGCAGATCAAAGTTATGCATAAGCAGTTAGTACTACTACACAATGCCATCGCAGCTTATTTTTCGGGTAATGCCACGGCTCTAGAAACCACATTGAAGCAATTCAATATTAAGGTAATACACAAGTAAGCACCTGTTATGCGGATGTTAAGGTTGGTTTTCTCATAATTTCAGTTAAAATCACCCAATTCCATAACAGGGTCCTGGCTGGAGCAGTAGTAACATTACTTATTGGATATCTCTTCTACATATTCCTCGAACAAAGCAAAAATAGCGAAACAAAAAGAATTTTCTCTTGTCCACTTATATATTCTTATGGTTAATTAACTAAAAAATATACAAATAAGAACGAACAACAAATTGAATAAAACCTACGTATGTGTATTTTTATGGCTTTTTATGTACTAAATATATTTACGTAAACTTGTATTAAACAACAAAACAGTTTTATGTGCTATACTTTTAACGCAACATTATTTATCATTGAAATTGTTGCACTCCCTGCCTCTTACGGAGACGTACATATAACATGAGATTACAAAGTATGTGTATTCTTAAGGTAAATATTCACGATAAGCTAGTTAACATAGATATCAAATCATCTAATCTTAACCCTTCCTCGTGTTTGTCGTATCTACAACAAAGATCACAGCAGAGAATTGCCCATGTGCTTTAGAATCCATTTTCTTTTGAATACAGATGGTGGCGAAGACTTCGCAACAACTACATCGGCTGCATACGTTTTCAGGAATATTTGATTCAATTCGTTTCCAATTTTAGCTGACTTAGTCCCTCATTGAGTGATGCGTCTTCTTCGTCCTCAGCTTTGAACATTTCCTGTGTTGAATTAGAAACAGTAAACACATAACCAATCCATATGTCTGCTATACTCACGGGATCATAAATAACTTTAATGATTAAAGAACAACTGGGGCAAGTGGCCACCTCTTCGCCGTCTATAAGCTCTTCCTTGACAAAAGAAAATAATCACAGCAACGTTTAATGTTTGTTAACGTAGTTATTTTGTCGCAGCTGGCTACTACCAGTCGAATATTCTTACTCACTTTGGTAATTTGAAATCTGTCGCCACATGGGCAGGGATAATAGTAGATATCCTCTTCTTCATCATACTCGAAATCCTCTATTTCAACTTCGTCGTGATATATGCTCATTATGTCTACCTTAGCTATACATAACAACAATTTATTGAAATAATTACAGCTCAAAACGCACTGACGGACATCGACAAACACGTTGATTCAACCAGCGAAACTGTCATGTCAAATTGCGTGTATAACAGTTAGCCTCGCAGTGACAGTTGCGGACAGATGGTTTTGTTGGTAAACAACATTTAAATTGTGCAAAGGATTGACAACTCAAATTCGAAGGAGCACGAAATATCCGTGAAGTAATCCTCTAGCAATGGATTCCAAGAAATTTGGCGATAGGGATCTCTATGCAACCCTAGGAGTCGATGTTGATGCTCAGGAGGTTGAAATACGCAAGGCTTATCGAAAGAAAGCATTGGAATGCCACCCAGACAAAAACCCGGATAATCCAAAGGCGGCCGAATTGTTTCACGAGCTTTCCAAAGCTTTGGAGGTGCTTACGGATACAGCAGCTCGGGCAGCTTATGACAAGATCCTGAAAGCGAAGAAAGCCGCGGAATTGCGACATAAGCAATTGGACAGCAAACGGCAAAAGCTAAAGGATGATTTAGAGCGTCGAGAACGTAACGCATTCAAAACTCTACAGGCGGAGCATGAAGACTTATGCAAGGTCGTACCAAAAACTGATGAGGAAATCTTGCAAGATCAAATAGAGCGATTGAGAAGGGAGGGGTCGCGTCTACTCGAAGAGGAGCAGAGGTTACTCAGGGAACAACTACACAAATCACTGTCAAAACAAACAACCGACCAGGAGAAATGTGCTCAGGCAACATATCATCGTCTGAAGATAAAGTGGAATTCGGACAAGGACGATCCTCTAAATGGGGGATACAGCCAAGAGAACCTAACGATGTTTTTGAAAAAATACGGAGAAATTTTAGCTTTAGTCATGAGCAAGAAATGTGGCAGTGCACTGGTTGAATTTAAAACCTTAGAGGCAGCCGAAATGGCTCTAAAATACGAAAAGGGCGTTATGGAAAATCAATTGCGCTTCGAATGGGTGGTTCCTCCACCGGAAAAGCGTGAAGCGACACAAAAACAGTCTCCGACAGCCACCTCTTTAGACTATGAGGACTTAGTAATGCGCAAACTAAGACAGGCAGAGGAACGTAAACGTCTGATAGAGCAATTGCAAAAGGAGGACGAAGAGCAATAAAATAAGAGACTAAAGAGAAATACAAGTTATATTTCATATTTATCTTTTCTAAACAGGCATGAAATATTCATAATAGTATTGAAGTACTCAAAACATTGAAATAAGAACAGCTAAGCTTTTTACGTTTTACACAACTGTTCAGTATTTGAATGTGCTATCTTATACTTTCACTGCAGTTCTAATCATTTCCCAGAAATATCTGCGGTAAGGAATTCTTTAAATTGATTACACGGCCACAAGCCTTTATTACGAGCGTTTCGTATAGACACTAAGCAAAACCAAGTCTGTCTGTCAAATGTCTGTTAGAAATCACATAAAAGGAAGTTGTCTCACATAGTACAAATATTAAGCATAAAGCATAAAAAGAAGGGATGATGCAAAAAAGAGAAGGCGTCATAACGATCATAATCACAATGATCACAGTTGCTTACATTTTCATACTAAACATCGTACCATGGGTGTCAAGGCTTATTAAAAAAAATACTGTTATTAGCGCGGCGACTACAGTAAAACCATAATTTGTGAGCCAGCCAAACTGTCAAACAAATATGTATTTGATAGTTCAGAAGGCACAAACAGGATATATGAAGCTGTATAAGGCTCTGCTTTAGCAATATCCAGATGAATATCCTGATTATAATTGCATTGATTTTATGTCGTTGTTTTGCTTATGAAGAATATCTGTAGTTCATTTCCAACAAATTTGATTCATTTATAATTACTGGCAACTGCTTTCTAAGTTGCTATCAAGCTTTTTGTTAGTGGAATCATAAACAAGCTTTGTTAATGTTTTGAAATTGTGATAAATCGTGATAATCGTCAAATAATTTCAAAAGCTGAACAATTTTCTGGTGGTAAGGGAGAATGTAATATAAACATGTTTCCTATCTAAATTATTTACGACCGACCGTTAAGTTTAACAATTTAAGCGCAATTAAATTAACAGAGGAAGACCTTTTTCGTATGAAAAATCTTTTATCTTGAAAGGAAAAGCCAAAAAGGCCAATTATATAACATCAGAAATAAAATATAAAATTCTTTAGTACAATATGAAATATCAAAAAAATAAATAAATAAAATAAAGTTAAAAGCTTTATGAATTCAAATATTAATAGCAAAGTATATATAATGCTCCCTAAACAAATACAGGTATAAAGGAAATAATAAAAAAAGAGAAAAACCAAAAAAACATTTAAATATAATATCATATTTTTCTATATGAGAATTGTCTTTCATGGCACTTCTTTCATGTTTTTCGCGACAATTTTCCATATAAAAACTGCCTTTCAACACTTTTCCATGTGAAAAGTGTCTTGTGACATTTCACGTATTGTCTTTTATTACGTGTATAGAAAATATGTCCCATGATTCTTCATATATGTACTTAGTAGTCCTCAATATCTTTTTAATTCCTTTAATTTGCATTCTGCTCGTAATTAACAGCTTCTTATTTCCAAAATAACCACTTTAGTTACCCGTGCTTTTGTAGTAAGAGTAGCACGAATTTATAATACAGATTATCTTATATTTCTACATTATAAACCGATTAACTTTTAAATTAATCTTTTTTCATAATTTATGTCTTTAAAAATCGTATCATCTTTAAAATCATATATATTTCAAAATGTAATATTTATTACGTTTTTTATATTTATATTATTGAGCAGATTCAAAGTAATATATGAATTGTTGCGTATTGTAATTAACATGTAATTGGCCGGAAGGATTCAAGCTACAAGCCAAATAAATAAATAAATAAAAACTGTCTTGGAAGACATATTTAATATAAGTCCTTTAGAAAACTCTTTTCGTGTAGTAATTTTTTTTCATTGGCGAAATTGTTTTATAAAATTATTATGTAGCTTTTGGCATAGAAAAAGGGGTAATTATTTATTTTATTTTTAGATATGCGAAATCGATCTTATAAGATGATCTTGCATAGGATAATGCACTAATGTTCTTGAAGATGAAAACATATCGGACTTATTAATTTAATAAATTTAAATTTTGAACGATTACTTGGTAATAACAAAAATCAATGTGTATTCAAAACAGAAAGTGTTTGTTTGTTGTCCATATCAATTATGCTCTTAGTTATTTGCGTAATTTGGTAAATATTAACTAATTCGTTTCATCTTCGCATTAGTTAGCCATCTCAACTACGATGTAGTTGAAGTTTTAGTTCGTACCAACTATGTAGTTGAAGCTTGAGACTGCAATGTGAACGTGGCAGCTTGGCTACTCTGTTCCTTGTCACATCAGGTCCAGCTGATTGTCATGTTTACTTCTTTAAACGAAAGCGTTCGCTATGTGGCATAAACATTAAAATATTTGCAATAATAGTCGTTCCAAGTTACGTTACGTGAACGAAATTTAACGTAAAGAATGGATAGGACGAAGCGTGATCTGGAAGCTGTAATAAGTTCACAAAAGGAACAACTGGCACGTTACGAAAAGAGATTGAAGGGTAAGACAGCGCTCTTCTCTTTGCACAATTGGTAATTGACAAATTTCCAGATGTTGTAACTGCCTACAAGGGTTTGCTAAAAGAGAAAGAGGCTCTGGAGACTAGCCTCACTGTTGTAACCAACCAAAAAGATGGCACACCTATGGTAAATGACAAGGGCAATGTAGTTTCTGAGGCTATTCCAAATATTGACGAAAAACCATCGACATCGACAGAGACTTGTGGTTTCGACGAAAGTTCGAATCTGCACACGCAAATTGCCACACTGATGAACTCTTTGGCGACATTGTCTGCCGAGAAGTCACGTATGGAGGCATCATTCCAGGCAGATAAAAAACTGCTGCGCTCCCAATTGCAACAAAAGGATCAAATGATAAATGAATTGCAAAATAAAATCAAAGAAAACAAGGATGGTTCCAAAGCAGAAGTGGAAGAAGTGAAAGCCAAGTGGATCATTGAGCGTCAAGAACGCGAAAAAGAGACCAACAACCAAATGCTTATGATTCGAGAATTACAAAAACTGTATGCCGACGAGAGGCATCTCAAGGAGAACATAGAAATGCAACTGAACAATTTCAAGACACATTTTGCGAGCAATGAAGCCGAGCATGTGCGTGTGAATGACTTACAAGCTCAGCTCAAAGAGGCCAAAGCTCAGTTGAAACAGGTGCAGACGGAGAAGGGCTTGTCAGATACCTCCAAGAGTTTGCAAAATAGCTCAGTCCTTTTGAGACAACTTCAACAGGAGATGCAACAGCTGAAGGAGCAACATGCGGTAGCAATTAGAAATGAGCAGCGCCGCGTCCAAATGGCTGAGGAACAATCAAGACGGCAAGCAGTTCTTCACGAGGATCGCGTGGCTAATCTAGAAGCTAGATTGGCAGAGCTAAGCAAAACAGTAGGATCCTATGATCGCCTAAGGCAGCAAGACCAAGAGTCTATACAGTTGTTGAAGAAGCAACTGCAGGATTTGGAGAAGGCAACCGCTGAGTATTCATCAAACAACCATCACGAACATATTATTGAAAATACCAAGCCTATAAATCGTGGTCAAGGGCTTGTTCCCACAGCTAATGATGTGGGCCATATTGTGGATGAAATAATGCGTCTGAAGAAGTTATTGCTGAAAGAGAACTCATGCTCCAACAATCCTATCGACTTGACACATATATTTGCCGTTGGCACGGATCATGCACAATGTCAGGACGACTTGGACAGGGTCACACAGCTTATGGAAGCTTCACAAAGTGAGGTCGAGGTGCTAAAAGAAAAAGTCCACCAACAGAAGTCTCACATATTAACAATGCAGGAAAAGGTGAAGGTTTTAAATCGTAATATCGATGAGCAGGAGATTGAGCTGAAACACTACAACGAGAAGCTGCATATGGCACTCAAAGAGGAAAGAAGCAAGTGGAAAACTCAGCAAAACGAAATTGAGAATGACTACCGATGTAAATTGAACGAGTTGGAACAACAGTTACAGAATCAAAGACAACGCTCTCTGCAATTGTTGGATGAAAAGGAGCAGGAGATCAAGGCGTTGCAGACATCATTTGAGATATTTCATTCCTCGAAAAATGCAGTCACGCCTACATTTATGGCCAGCGAGACATCTTGTATTGCGATGTCATCTGATGCCGAAAGTAATGAAGAGGCGGCAACATCTAATTCAAATAGGAAGTTAACACTAAAAGCGAAAAAGCTGTCCGTTGGGGAAAGCTGTCATATGCTCCATTACGCTAATGAGATCGCCCGCAAGGACATTGAAATAGCCAATTTGAGAAAGGCTAAGTACCAGGCTGAAACTTCTATGCGTAAATCAATACATGAAAAAGTAACTGCTCAGGAGGAGCTAAATGATAAAATAGCCGCCTTGGAGGAGCAAGTCGATAGGTAGGTGAAGATGATTTGTTTAGTTGTTTCACGATATAACATTTGACCACACTTCAGACTAGAGCGCTGCAAGACCCGCGAAGGTGCCAATTTGGAGTACCTAAAGAATGTCATCATAAGTTATATGGTATCGCGAGACGTGGATGGCAAACGGCACATGATGAAAGCCATTAGTGAGGTACTTCAGTTTACTCCATCCGAAATGCAAACCATTAATACAGCATTCCAAAAGAAATAGTTTGTTTTCAGTATTGTGTTATAATTTCTATACATCTCTTCATATATACAAATACAGATTTACCAAGACATTAGAAACTAGTGGAAGCCGTTTACGGGAAATTTGTCCAAATGATCTTTTAGCACCGCTGGGAATATGGAAAAGAATTTAAATCTTGCACCCATTTGTTCCGGTTGTGTTAGCATCTCGTAGGCTGACTTAACGATCGATTGGTTTTCTGGCAATGCAGTTTTCAACAAGTTCTGTAAAAATGTATAGGTTCATTGCTTATAGTTCCTGATATATGATTATTTACCTCTAGACGGACATCGCCTTGCATGCGTTTTAAGAAAATACCTTGCTCAATGGGTCCAAAGCATACCGTTTGATTGTGTCGCTCTGCAACATTTTTTAAGTGACGAAAATCGACATCAGCTGTAAGATCTGCAGTACCCGGCGACTTGAGGGGATCGTGTAATGCATGTTTTTTAAAGGCCTAGAAGCACTAGTATTATTAGGATATAATTATGTAATTTATAACAAATTTTTACCCTGAATGTGTCAGTTTTGTCCCCAAAATGTCCATAGTCCATGATCAATCCAATACCACCATGTTTTTCCAACCGCTCTGCTAGTAGCCCGATTAAACGCTCCCCCTCCAAAGAGTACTCTAAACATTGCCTCGTTTCTCCCACTATGGGCTTGAAGATCTTTGAAAGGGGTGTTTGATTTTTTGAAATAACAAATCTAAAATCCTGCTCATTTCCGTCAGCTATGTCTATTAGTATTTCCTTCCACTGTCCATCAATCAATTGGAACTTGTGCACTGGCAAAGCGTCGAAAAACTCATGTGCCAGTATTACTGAAAAATTTTTGGGTACGTCCTCCAACCTTCTGTACCAATAAATCTGTACACCCGACGCAGTTTGTCCTCTTTGATAGAATAGTTCAGTATCAGAATCATTGGATTCATGCTTGTAGCACAGACGTTGAGCTTGCAATTTACTAAGATGTGGACTTATCTCAACCAAGTGTATAGATAGATTAGTGCCTAGTTTGAATTTTGATACAACTTTTAGTACATCTCGAATCAGAGTTCCTCTCCCGGGGCCCAACTCTACAAGCTGAAACTCAGGGCCGCCTAATTTTTGCCATTCGCTTAAAATCCAGACGGCCACCAACTAAATAAATAAGCAGTCTTATGCTCTTATCGCCTCTCCGTGGAAATCGAAAACTTACCTCGCCAAATATTTGTGAGATTTCAGGCGAAGTAATAAAGTCACCCTCCCGCCCAAAGACATCACGATTCATGTAATAACCGCACTGAGGATTCGTCAGAACTTCCCGCATATACTCCGCCACAGGAATAGGTCCCGTTGCCAAGATTTTTGCTTGTAACTGCTTTGTAAGGTCAACATTACTGCCATTTTCCGAAGGGTCCCTTCCAGCCGCAGCTTTTTGGATCCTTAGCTTAGGTTGCAGGTTTGGTCTCTTGACAGACTTGTAAGAGTAATATCTTAGACCCACCTGGGTTATTTGCCTTAAGACTGCACCCCGCATTAATTGTACACACTCCGGCCTCCTGTCACATTACACAAGAGTCAGTGCTAATATTTCACCAAGCTTTAGAATTTTAGGAATCAGCTGAATGTGTAGGACAGGTACTGTGGCACCAGTGTTGCCGCGAGTCGCTAATTGTGTCAAAAGCAGCAGTGGGGCAGACTTTTCTTATAGCTTATACTAATATAGTTCAAACTCAACAAATTTTTAAAAAATTTGGTTTCTGCAAACTAATGTTAAATAGGTTCCACAAATTTTCATTTGTTTTAATTTACGTCTCGGAAATTGTAGAGTTGAACGTTTACTTATTTTTAGTAATATTCAAATACAGAA
This sequence comes from Philornis downsi, assembly GCA_019455685.1. NCBI lineage: Eukaryota > Metazoa > Arthropoda > Insecta > Diptera > Muscidae > Philornis > Philornis downsi. The sequence continues at coordinate 212,846 of JAHXMU010000737.1, read as the reverse complement.
CATTTTATGCTTCGCTGCGTTTCAATAAATCGCGATTATGTCGCAAAGTTCTTTCAGTAATTTTAAAATTTCATTCTATGTAATACTTCGAAAATATTGATGTTTGAAAATTATGGTATCCCTATAGGGAAGTCGATATGGAAGTGCATTTTTATGTGAAAAGTGCTTACGAAGATATTTTTCTATAAAAAAAGTGCATAAGAATATAATTTTCTACATGAAAAATATATAGAAAGACACTTCAATATGAAAAGTTTCCATGAAGATATTTTTCTATATAAAAAATACCTACGAAGACAACTTCTTGATGAAAATGGTCATTTTTGGTTACTAAACTTCTTCAAATAATTTAATATGCGGTTATAAAATTTAATCGTTATAAAACCAAAAATGTATTTATGTACACAAATTTGTTAAAAATATTTAATCTAATGACAAAATGAAAAATATTACACCAAGAAGTTACTTTAAAAAATTATTTGCGACACTTTTCAACATTTACTTTAGATTGAAAATTTTTTAATTTTGTATTACATAATGAATAATAAATAATATATAAATATTTTGAACACTTCTTTGCTACATATTCCCGAGTCCCAACATTGCCCTAGTTTTTTTGAGTTTTATTTTGGGATAATTGATATTTTTGTAAGATCCTATCAATAAAGTGAAATTTCGCACAACTATTTACAATGTTTATTACTACATTCAACTGCTGATTTTCCTTATAATAACCGCCTGCTGAATTGATCGAAATTGGTAACACAAAATTATTTATTCCGACAAATAATTGATTAATAGTTTGTTTTATTTTTTCGATACAGAAGCCTTGCTTTCCAACCCCACAGTAGGTTTATATTTATGATTTGTTTGCGAGCATGGAATCTAATGTTTCACGGGCCGTCATGCTCGTGGACCCCTTTTTTGATTCATTTGTTTTCCACAAGCTCATTAACAAAAGTGTTTGTTTGTGTGAAGTTGAGACACATTTTTGTACTAAAATCGAAAGTTCTTTACACAAAATACATTGAGTGAAAAGGAAATGAACAAATGATAAAATTGACGCTTCATTGCGAACGCTGCTTAATATTTAAATGTAGCACCTTCTAAAATGCAAACACCTCCATCTATGAGATTTTTTGTGACAACTTCTGGCAGCCCTGATAAATCATTTTTCGTTATGTCTCATATTCGTAACATGTGTTTCACAATCCTGTGTGGAAGGAGCGAACTGCGCACATAGTACGTTTGTGCGGGCGATTTTATCGCATTTTATAGGATCGAAGACGTTAAATTGGATAAAATTACATAAAACCGCAAAAAGAATGGATGTAGAAAATGCACAAACATTGAGTTTGCCGAATGGCGACGTCGTAAAGAAACCGTTTTTGATCGGAGTTGCCGGAGGAACGGCCAGTGGCAAGTCCACGGTGTGTAAAAAGATTATGACCGAGTTGGGGCAGGCGGACATGGATCACACCCAGCGCCAAGTGGTGACTATTAGCCAGGATAGCTTTTATCGCGAATTGACGGCGGCGGAGAAGGCTAAGGCCTTCCAGGGTCTTTACAATTTCGACCACCCCGACGCTTTTAATGAGCAGCTTATGTACGACACACTGGCAGCCATTCTGAAGGGTGTAAAAGTGGAAATACCCAGCTACGACTACAAAAGCAACTCTCTGTAAGAGTGCTCAATCAAAAATCAATTAGTTTTAAGTTTAGTTTTTCCTCCGTAGGGATCATGAAAACAAACTAACAATTTACCCAGCGGATGTTGTGCTTTTCGAGGGCATTTTGGTGTTCTATTTTCCAAAGATTCGGGATTTGTTCCATATGAAATTGTTTGTGGACACCGATTCGGACACGCGCTTAGCTAGAAGAGGTACGTATGATCATACTCTATGACCACAATGAGAGTCGGGACAGTGTACACACCTATATTTGCACTCCGCAGTACCACGTGACATCAATGAAAGAGGGCGAGATTTGGATGCTGTCTTGACACAGTACATGACCTTTGTCAAACCAGCTTTTGAGGAATTTTGTTCGCCGGTAGGTTATTTCAAGATAGAATACCCATGTTTGAAACTTTTTTTTTTTTAAATTGCAGACCAAGAAGTTCGCAGATGTGATCATACCCCGCGGAGCTGATAATACAGGTATGTATGTATATGCAATAAACTTAGCTTATGGTAGCTGCTTGTTCCGTTTCCGTTTATCTAACCAATTAACACGTTTTACTTGTTTTTTGTTCGTATTTTTATATTTGATTGAGTTGTTAATTTGTATTCATCTTGTTGGTTATAACTGATAGGAGTTCTATCCAAAAGTACTCTAAACATATATAGAGCTTGATTCTACAAAATATTTTTGTTGTTCTTTTTTGTTCTGTTTTTTTATTACATATTTCTTGCAGTTGCAATTGATCTCATTGTACATCATATCGGTGAAATCCTTAGGCCAGGTAGCAGTGCTATTAATACGAGCGCCAATGCGGCCAACAGTACGGCTAATACCACTATTAATAGTGCGACTTGTACTTCTCCTTCTAAAAATAATCATGCCCCGTCAGCAATGATCAGAGAACATTAAGTTTCGCGATACAAAATGGAACAGATTCTTCGGTTATTTTTTTTTTTTTTTTTTTGCTAAGTTAACAAATGGAATATATTCGATAACTCATGATGCGTTGCCCACTGTAATGACATATCATTTGTCGATCGGCCGTTTATTTTTCTCATATCCATACCTGTTTCTTAACTTTATCTACTTTCGGTCATTCCTCCACTTAACCACGCATCTATCGTATGCTACCCTTTCATTGGCTGCATCGTGGATCTATCGAAAGCGATATTTGCAGTAAATAACTTGCATTTTGTTCTAATATTCACAACAAATTTTTATTCATATATAGTTGTTGTAGCAGTTAAGTTGTATTTAAGAGCCAAATAAATCGTATGATGAACACACAGTGGGTTAAGGATACCCAAAATGCAATGATTTGTAGTATAAATAATGTAAATCACTCTTGTGGCTAGAGCATATATAGTACTTAAAGCACAGTGGAGACGAATCTGGTAAGTTTCTCACAACCACGGACACAAGTACAATAATGTTCTCAATCCTTTTTCAGAGGCTTTTTTTAAATAATCAATTTGTGTTTTCAATAAAAATGTACTTAGTAATTAATTGCCTAAAGATCCAATAAAAAGAGAAGTAAGTTAACTGTATTTGGTGAGTTGCTTTTTGCTAACAATTTTTGAAAATTCGTAACATGCAAATACACGGAACGAGAAGCTCAAAGATGTCATACATTTTCTCTTTTCGTTTTAGTTGCTATTGCCTTAATCGTCCAACATATACGGGACCTACTCAACGATCGCTCCCGTCATGGATCGTCCTCAAACATCCAGATCTTTATGAACTTGGACTCCATAAGCAACGAATCGGGAGGTAAGGGTAGACTAGAGGCACTAAAAGCTAACACTTCCATTTTTACCAGTACTGCTAATTGTGCGACAATACCTAATATCTCAGTTAATATGAACTTGGGATCCTTCTCACGACCTCATTGATAATATAGCGAATTTTAAGACTTCACTTACTTATCATCTCTAACCACCGGCGAAAAACTGAAATTCCGAAGGACAGAACCCCAGCTTCACCGCCTATTTAACACTTATTTTTAAATCATCACCCTTCTACACCTAGTTATAAACTGCTATTGCACCTAATGTGACGTATTCTCTATTTTAAGATATAGACTCTTATCAGGCCATAAGAAGGTTCTCAACCTTGTGCAAGGAGTTGACAATGCAAAGCAATGTATTTTTCGAAAAGAACATAAACTTGACACAACACTGAGGAGCGTACGTACCGATAACTCACCTTTCCATCCTATATTTACAAAGCTGTGCGAGAAAACGAAATACCTTTAGACTTTGTGATCGTAAGAGACAATTACTACATATTATTTCGATTTTATAACACATATACATACATATATGTAACCAAAGATTAACTGTTTTTAGCATACATTTTTTAAATACCTCTGTTAATTATTTTAATAAATTAATTTATTAGCACTTGTACATAACATTTATTTTTCTTATATCACCCTTCGAAAATCCTCGTCGTTGTCCCATTATGCCAACATCCGGTGAAGAAGCCACAGCCACAAGTGTTGGCTTGCCGTTTTTGGAAAAACTTGTTGGCTTATAGTGCATAACACTGGCGTAGTCATAGCTGACACCAAAAGCCGTCGCTGACGAATAGGGCAACTTTTGAAAATTAACCATCATGCCTGGCACAACATTTTCCCCCAGTACCCTTACATAACTGTCGCGTTCGTAGCGATTTTGTTCGTGATAAAAACCCAGTGCGTGCATGAGTTCGTGAATTGTTGTACCATAGGTAGAAAAACACTTGGGACTTTCCAGATTAACAGCCTGCCTCCCACCCTGACGCCCAACACTGGACCAGCAGCCACTGTTCTCGTTGGTAATTTGCACATAATCTTTTTCGGTGGAACGTTTACGAAAGCGTATGCAAGTTTTTGTATGGTACTCATTGAAAGCATGCGATATTATTGCCAGCTGTTGGGAGGTGAATTTGCCATTGATCTCATATGGAATTACACCATTTGGCCATCTATACGATTGTGGCAAAATGCCATTGCGCTCAATATTTTTACTCTGTTCTGGTTCGCCACGTATATCGCCCTCCCAATAGGGTCCTTGTTCCTCGGGATTTTCCAAAATATTGCACTCATTTTGGCTAGGAAGACTACTTTCACCTTGCACCAGGCCCAATATGAGCAGTACTAGGAAATATCGTTTGTATGGAATAATAAACATTTTAAAATAGTGCTGTTGAGGTATGAACTTAAAACGGCTTTTATAGACAATTTCCTTTAGAAATCGCGGCGGAAGTTCTTTTGAAATGCAAATAACTATGTTATCAGTCTAGGAATATAACTACATACGTAATTTGCTTCCTCTGCCAGGCAAGCCACGAAGTTTTATATAACACGGTTTAAGTTGTTAAAATGTAAATGCAACTAAAACGGCGAACCCAAAAGTGATTGATATTACTATTCTTCGTTCTATGGTGGTATTTATATGATATGTTGGAAGCACTCGGCACTTGGTTCATAAAATTATTTATGCAAATTAATATTTCCAGAGACGTGTCAGTTTCACAATGATTTGTATATGTATATAATTATCGTACCAATGATCATAAATTCCATCCACGCTACAGACAACCATCTTATTTTGGTTGTTATTTCAATGCTTTTGAAGACACTGCAACCAATGTTCCCAGTCAACAGATTTTCTAGACCGTTCACTCCGACGATTGGGATATATTGATGGAACCATTATTTATTTTTATTTATCGTATAAACAGTTTAAATACATATACAAGTGCCCCTGATTTAACAAAAATTAATATAAATATTATTTTCATTTACTCCAATCATGTGGCGCAAACAGCGTCTCTTAATATTGAAATTGTAAGTTTCCCAAATAATAGGAGAAATCGACTGTAATTCAGAATCTTAGTTTAATATAGAGAAAATATTGAATTTATGTTGAGAAAACACCGATTGAAATAGAGAACTTTCAGTTAATATTAAGAGAAGAATGATACACTTGACCGATAATGTTTTTTCGACTTTGCAGGAAATAACTTAAAGGGGAAAAAGTTATTCACGAATAGAACAAAATTTTTTCAGAGGCCCTTAGGCCTCGCGTAATATTTTTGATGTAGTGCGAAAAATGTTAACGAGATATAATCAAGGATATCTAAACGTAGACTGAACCATTTGGGAATATTTGTTGGAGTAGCGGAATGTGATCTCCCGGAGACCAGCGTATCTTAAAGAGAAGTAATCTCGACATTTTACAATGATTTTACAATATGCAGGCATAGATGGAACATAGAAATAATCAGAAAAATACATATAGATAGTATAGTTGTAGAACTACCCCTATTTAGGGTGCACGAAAATCATGTAAATGTAATTTTGATGACAATACTACCACATACATGCCAATGTAAATACAAAATAATAGTGGGGACCAATTGTGAGCAGAATATTGCATGCTTTATTGGAAATATTTTAGACATGCGTTATTTTCGGTTAGAATAGAAGGACTGAGCTCGGCCTCCATATTTGCAAGTTTCAATCTGTCGCAAATTTACATTTTTAAAACGGACTTGAAGTACCATTTTAAACACAAGTCCAAAAGCGATAGAACAGAGTTTTGACGGTGGAATATCAAAACATGGGCCGAAATAGAAACTGTAGCTTTAGAATAAAAATATAAGTGTAGAATTTAATCGAATACCTATAAAAACTGTGGCTTTTGGAAGTAATTACAAATGCAATTTGCTACAAAAAACATAGTTCGATACCCCAATTTTGATAGGGGTCGTTCTTGGCCCAATAAAGTTTTTAAGTTTGTAGTGAAATAATATTTTCTGGAATTGTGAAATGTATCAATTTTGTATGGCGTGATGTAGGAAAGATGATGACTTAAATGTATACCATTAATAGAGTGCAAGAATACTATATTCACTTCATTTACGGGCTTCTGCTGATTCAATATCCATTATCTTGTCAAAAAAATTAAAGTAATTTAAGTAACTTGTAGACCAAATTATATAGCCACTTGAAGGATTTGCGGAAAAGCGGTCAAGAAAGGATGTATTATAGACGGTAATTTATATGAAAAAGGTATTAAACCAATTATTATTATGTTGTCATGAACGAAATTAACTTTAAAACTAACTATAAACTTTATAATATTGTTTATAGTATTTATATTTTTGAAGTGGTAGTTTCTTTATACAATTTATTATATACTTCTTTATAAAAGCTATTTTGAAAAATCAAAAGTTTCTTCGTTGCTTCTAAAGAGTTCTTAAATTGTCTCCAATTCATGTCATCATATTGCGGTTTATTTTAATATTTTTAGTGAAAAATGTGATTATTTCCTTAATTAATTACGCCTGATGTCAAATTGAAATTGCAAAATTTTTTTGTTAGCAAATATTTTTCATGTGTTTTCTAGCTCACAAATACAATTTCCAATATTTGGTAGTACATCATTTAGTATGATATATCAAGTGCTAGTGCTACAACTAACGTCGTTCTATGATCGTTAAATTTATTACACCAATCGGATCAAAATTAATTTCTAACTATTTCGCATGGACATAAATTGTTACCTTAAATAGCAATAGATCAAAATGGTTATTCTAAAAATTACCTTTTTGGGCAAAACGGCATGCATTTTCATTTGTCGGATTTCATATTCGGTTTTGTCGGATTTCATATTCCTATATGTGAATGATGCAAAGCAATTTTTAAATAGTGTTTGCTTCCAACTACAGTTTGCAAGATTTGCCTCATTCGTACAATATTGGAGTAAGCTGCTGCATAACGTTAAATTTTTAGATATAAGGGGACGTTGATCCTGGATATTTCGGATTCAATACGAGATTTCGTAAATGAGATAGCAGAATTCGAAGAAGTATATTTAAACCCCGTGTAAAATATTTCTAACTTCATTTAGGCAAAAAAGTGATCCGCCATATATTGCTGAGACTGGTTTTAGAATAGAACTTGAAGCACGTGTTAAATAAAATTTAGGCAATCAGGCATAAATCGCTGAATCAAAACATGCAGCGATTCTGAGTAGATCCGTACAGCTTTTTTTAGTGTATCGTTTATATATATATATATATATATAAATATATGTATATATATATGTATATATACATATGTATATATATTTTTTTTTTTTGTTTTAAACTTAGCAGCACAGAAACAGTGTACTAAACGTGTTATAAAGTACAAATAAGGATTGATTGCGATGGAAAATATTTGATGTACGCCTGATGAAACGATTTCAACTATACGCAGAACTTATGATGAGCGCACCATTCGCTCATTAATGAGAACTATATAAGAGCATTTCCCCTCACTCCAACGTTTGGTTAGTTGTGAATGAAATATCGATATAAAGTATTTCGGGGGACTCGCCGTGGATCGAGATGTTTTTCATATGTGATGTGAGATATACTCTGCTACTAGCCAAAAATATATGAAACTGCTTCAATTATCTTTGAACAGAGCTGTTCGCTACATATTTTCCTCCCAAGAGACGTGTACATATAACACCTTTTGCGATTAAATTTCTGGGATGTTCATGTCCTGCATTTATCGATGTACGATAAAATTTTGTACGATTTAAATTTTGTCATTCCGTTCGTAGAGGACAATTGTGTATCCCCAAACTTTGCCATCTTACAGCACGATATTTTAGTGTAAGAGTAACTCGTAACTATAATGAATTGCCAAATGAAATTTAAATGTATCATATGCAATATTTCGTAATAGACTTATCTATCATATGCAGTTGACGTAGGTGAATATTCTTTTACATCTTAATGCTTGCATTTACGAGTGATATTTGTTAATTACTGGTTTATTTATTGGTTGATATTAAATTTGTGATTTTATGTGATCAATTTTTATTTTATATGCATTTTTACATTTACTTTGGAGTAGTACTTATCAATTTATGCATATTGTGATTTACTAGCCAGTTTGAAACTGTAAAATTGTTAACTTGGTTAACAAAAAAAAAAAAAAAAAAAAATTGCAATTTGGGCTGACCTATATCTATCATTCAATATTTAATTTTTTTCTCATTACTTTTATTTCCTTTCATATCGCTTACTTAATTTGAGCGTTATAGGTAAATAGTTACTAGTTAATTTGATGTTATATTTTAAGTTATATTTTGTTTTTGTTTTTCAATTCCAGTAGTATTTATTACCTTATTCATTTTGTAATTTGCTTAATATTGGCCAAAAGGTTTTAAATTACAAGACTGTTCAATAAATGAAATGATTATTGGCTCGGTTCAATTTTTTTAATAGTGATTTCATTCATTGCGGAAAAGTGGATCGGTTCGGTTCAGAACGGGTTTATAACCCTACTATTAATGAGTCCTTTTCACAGAAATTACATGTGCAACGTTTAATACCTATTTTTTATCCAAGACACAACCCTCTTACTAACAGCTTATTAAAAGTATCGTTCCCATTGCTACCTGTCCTACTGCCAAGCTCACACCTGAACTACTACAAACCAGATGTACGACTGCACGTAGAGCCGTCTCACTCTTATGTTGCTACCTGTTCCCAGGTAAGAACTATGGTGACGCTGTATCCACTACTTGGTAACATAACGCTCAAGCATTTACCATAGAAACTACTCGTACAGCGGTTATCTCATTTCAGCCAACTTTGCCGAACGAACGAACCTGACTGCTTTTGGACGAGCGAGTGTATGGGCTCTTGGTGTATTGTGCTAGATATGGCTAGCAAATTCAGTTTATAATCTGTTCTCGAGCGTAATTGTTGTGTTGTGTTTAAGATTCCAAACGTGCTAAGCGGGATTGTGTTTTTTTTTTACTTTTTGTATGTGGTGCAGTGGTTTCAAATACCAATGGAGATGGCCGCATACGCATTGTCCAAGAGCAAGTGAGACGGGAAATCCGACTGAGATATTGAAACTAAATATGTTGTTGTCTTAATGTAAATTGGATAAAAGTTGTGAGTTGCTTTGAAAAAGTCGATGAAAATGGAATTTCACAGATAAATAAAAAAATAGATACGCGGGTAGTTGATTGTTTAAATTCGTGGTTTTTGAAAACCAATTGTTGATTATGCAAATAAGGCTGATGATTGTCCGTCTAGTAGCCATGAATCTATGAATGAAAGTTTACCGAAACAAAAAGTGGTAATAGCACAAAGCAACAACATCTTTCCTACATACACATATAACCAGTTCTTAATGAGAAAGTGTAACTTTTCTGCGCGAACACTAAAGAGAACTAGTAAATAGATTGCGACCGTCAACCGAGGCGAGTCCACTTCAATATAAATTGTCAAAATTCAAAAGATTGTAGATTGCAAATAGAACGGGAAAACACGATACGAAAAACGGGCAATTCGAGTTGCTTTAATCGGCTTACTTTTGTGACTCCTTCCGAATGTTATCGATCGAATCGGGTCTAACAGAGCTTCAATATATTGACCAGGATAGTAATAATCAATAAAAGAATGTCGTCATTGCGGGAAGTACTACCGTCGCCATTGCCGATATACGACGGAATGCAACAGCAGCGCCAACACCTCAACCTCCAACATCACCACCGCCACCGCCATCATATTCACCATCAACACAGTCATAATCATCGCAATCAAACACAGAACAGGGCAAAACGAAGAAAGACAATAACAAAACAAACAACAACGACGTCTTTAAAGCATGCGTCAGCAAACGAACAACATCAGCAGCAACAGCAGCATCAACACCAACAACTACAACACAACAGTACAACGATGGGAATAAATCTCCTGCGGCATCGATATGTCTTCTCCAATAACAAAAGATCATTCCTTAGATCCACCACAGGCACGATGGCAGCCTCATTCCACACGATATGCTTCATTCTAATGCTTTATTTGTCGACGGGTAAGTTGAACGACGAGAGAAAGGAAACTTATAGTAACCGAAGCAAAACAAAATTCAATTTTGTCACTTGACCACAATGGAGATTAGACACACATATGTTCATATAACTACACCCACACTGTCAATCATCTCAATTAAGCTTATGTACCATCTCGGGGAACATTTATTGCTTTCCCAATAAGCGTGTACAATTGAGACGCCGTTGCGCATTCATGAATGCATGTGTCCCAGACTTTTTACCTAATCGTGTTTGTATTAGCTATGATTGGTAGTTATTTTGGTAGTATTTTTTAATGTAGGTTAGTTAGTAGTTTGCTGATGATAGGGAAAAGCAAAACGAACTGTGAAAACAGTAACTAATGAAGATCGCAGCAAATTGCGGCTAATAATCAACAATGGGCCAGCCAGCTTTTATTGGGAAATCTAAACTAGATTTACGTCAGAGTTTCAGACTTTAAAGAGGCTTTGGCTCGTGCTCATACAAATGCAAGATTGACTAAGTTAAAGCCTTAGTTACGCTACACTCGTCTAACCGAATTTCAGAACAAGATTGCGATGAAACAAATTTTTCTTGTACAAATTAGATGCATTAAACACATGCCAATTATTGCCTGTAGGGATAAATTTATAAAATGTTTCTCGTAAATTGAGGATAATTTGGCCTACAGCAAGCATGCGGCCTGTGTAGATAAGTATAAGTTTTGTTGTGGTTAAAAATCCCGAAGTTGCCGCCTACCACTTCGAGCAATCGACGAGTCTGGTAATCGCTCCTGAAACTGATGTTCGGCATCGCCTTTAAGCTGAAGGTCCCGTTGACTGAATCTAAAAATACAATGCATCTAAAATCACCAAGTATGGGAAGCTCTCATTCTTGCGATGGCAAGGAATTTGTTTTTATCTGTTAAACTAAATTGTATCTTAGAGGTATTTATATGGCATGATTTCTCCGATTTCGATTTAGAATATTTAAAGAGCAGACGAGTACTCGCAAGAAATGCGATCATTATCGCCGCAGCGAGAGGTTTGTTTGAATGCACTGTTCCTGGTATATACATATATATATATATATATTTTTTTTTTTTGACAATTTGCTGACATAATTTATCCTCTTTGCCGACTTTTGAATAGGACTCAATGGGTTTTGAGAGGATTCAATGAGTAGATTTGAGTTTCAAAAACAAAAGAATGCTTACGAAATTGAACAATGTAAACAATAAAGTCGAAATACCATTTTCGAAATATTATGTATCAGAACAGCTGATAATTACATAGAAACTTAAGTTGTCATATGAAATACATATGTTGCATACGAAACAAGGAATTTCAGTTGCTTGTTCACAAGTCGTTCAGCAATATTTTTTACCGAGATATGCTCTTTGGACATTTCCGTCAATGCTTAAATTAGCAACGCGATTATTAAATGCAGTCCTTTATTGGTACTTACTTTACTTGAAGTAAAGGGAGTCTAGCTAAAAGAGGAAACACGTAGACAAACTGTCCGAAAAATTGCCACTGACAAAGTATTCCGACAACTAGATGGCTAAAAATTGCTGTGGAACATAGTAAAAGTTCCTGTTGCGTAGTCACTTGCTGGATACACCGCAAGTTTGCTGGGACTTTTGCGAGAGATTGAGAATCTATGTACATGATTATAAGCATGCAGAATAGGGCAATGTACCGTCAACTTTGTAGAATATTGAGAATCCAGAAGTTGGAATTTGTAAACGTTTCTCCTTTGCTTGAACTTATTGCGATTTGATGGACGTACTCAGCCACAAATCTTTGCGTCAGATTCTCTTGAAATGCTCCTTTCTGTTTTAATACTCTTTACTATGACTTTTAGAATGTTTGTTCATGACTTTTAGGGTTGAGATTATCAAAACAAATTGCGTAAGTATTAAAAACCAAAAATTTGTCAGAATCGTCACAATAATCGGTAAACATTGATTCTCGCTGTCGCTGAAATGAATTATTTGTTCGGCTTCGGCTCATCATAGCAGAGAACACATGTTTATGTCTAGTCAATCGAAATAAATTTGCTTTATTGAAATTTCTCAGATTAAATTTTGATCATATTTGCCTTAAAAAATAAAACCAATAGAAAACAGAAATTGTTTACGTTTCATTCACAATAATTTATTTATTTATTTATTTATTCAGGATTGTAATTTTAAGCCCGAAGGCCGATTTGAAAATTACAATATTACAACGTATCTTCATAATTCAGTAACAAATGCATTATACAACTTTCCAATACTAATGTTATAAAAAAGTTAATGTATCTTAATAGCAGAAAAATATGATTTAAATATGACGACCTACTTCACTTATTAGAATTTGCCACTATGTATGTTTTTGGTACTATAATACGGAATTATAACTTTAATTGGAATTTTGAGCTACTCCATAATATAACGCAAATTTTTTAATTACTTATATATAAATTTAATATTAATATATATATATACATTATTTAAAATATAACTACAAAGTTATTGGCTCCCCAGCCACAAAAATATAAGTATAGGAAAAAAAAACATTATGCAATAGTTAAGTTGTTAATATATCCTGTAAAAGTAACAATTGTACTACAAATTCGAAGACAATAGGTGCACTTAATTGTTTGATGCTTTTCCTACTGCTTGGAGACAATAATCAAACATTATATTCATACCCAGTATAGCAAAAAGTAATATAAAAAGAAAAAATTATGTATGTGATACATGGTCAAGCAGTTTCAATCGGAAAACATTATTAGAATATGCAAAAAGCCGCAAGTTACTTGGTAGTTGATTCCAAGTTCGTGCAATTCGTACTATAAATGATTTTTCAAACATGGTATTACAAATTCTTGGTATTATTACCTGAGGTCTTCTACTCGAATGAGAAAAGTTGAAGGTATTACATAAAGGAGCCGGTATACCACTTTTTACTATTTTGTAAAATAAAAATAAATTTCTGTACTGTACAAACCTCTCAAAAGAACATCCCAAGAACTTCTTCACATGTTCGGAAATATGCTGCCTTCTGCGAATATTATAGGCAAACCGTACAATAATATTCACAGCTCTCTTCAATCTTGATAGATTTTCAACATTAGTTCCTGATATCACTTCAAGACAATAAAAAATCTGAGGCATAAGTATAGCATAAGCCAATTTACATTTTATTGTAAGCGGCAAGAAAGCAGCAGCAGAATAAAGCCTACGTAAAAGACCATATATTCTCCGGTGAACACTATTAATATGAACTTCAAATGCTAACTTACTATCAATAAGTACTCCCAAACATCTGTGATGACTAACAAAGTCAATCCTTGTCGTTCCCAAAAATATATCCAGATCCGATTCTAGGTAATTGGCAGAACCAAAAAGAATAGCCTTGGTCTTAGACGGATTAATTTGTAACGAATTTCTGATAGTCCATGTCAGAATACTATTAAGACAATCATTTATTTCACTTTGCAAAGAGTATGATGGACGATCTGAACAAAATAAGAGCATAATATCATCCGCAAACATAAATAAATTGCACGTGCTACAATTAATGCTTGCAGAAATATCGTTAATATAAAGTACAAAAAGTAGTGGACCAAGGACCGATCCTTGTGGGACGCCAGATGTGAGTTCAAGACAGTTGGAACGTGCACCAAACAACTCCACAAATTGAGATCTGTTAGATAAATACGACATTACAAGTCTACAAGCGGATCTGGAAAAATTAAAATTAAATTTCAATTTTTCAATCATAGTTGCAAAACAAATACTATTAAATGCTTTGGTAAGATCCAAAGAAATTAAAACATTTTGATATCCACGATTAATATTTTGTCTCACAGTGTCAGTAAGATGTAATAATAAGGACGTGGTGCTATATCCTTTCCGAAAAGCATATTGAGACTGGAAAATATGATTGCGAACATGACAAAGCATTTGGCTTTTCATAATTTGCTCAGCAACTTTGGACAACACTGGTAGAATTGAAATTGGTCGTAAATCCTCTGGACTATTGATAATTTCAGACTTTGGGATAGGCACAACGCGCGCAGTTTTCCAGGCTGATGGAAATACGGAGCTCATTAATATTGAATTAAGTACATGTACCACCAGATCCGAGATATATGGATAAATAATTTTTAAAAACTGAATGGGAATACCATCAATGCCAACAGATTTCGATTTTACTCTACCTAAAGCCTCCAGTACGTCAGCATCACTGACACTACTAAATGAAAATGAGTTTTCATCATCACTCAAATTATCTACACTAAAATCAGTATTATACAGGTTTCCAGAACCAACAGCACGAACAAAGCAATCATTTATATTGTTTACATCGTCCTCATATGATATTAGGGTTTCACGAGAACAACCTATATTCTTTATAACACGCCATAATCCAGAAGAATCCAAACCTCCAAACAATCGAGCAAAATATTTTCTTTTACATTTTCGCATGATTGATTTAGCTCTATTACGGTACTTGCAATAAATTCTTCGCCTTTCTTCTGTGCGATTATGAAGGTAATCCTTATAAGCCAAATTTCTCAATGATTTAGCCAGAATAATCCCAGGTGAATTCATCCAGTTATGGTCACAAGAACGTAATTTCCTCCGTATAATCGGAACATATGAAAACAAATTCTCTATTAGACAAGAAATAATGTTACATTGGTCATCAGCATTAGAATTGTTAATAATTAAAGTTTCGTCAAATTCTGACAAAAAAGTATGGAAGCCTTCCCAATTAATATTATTGAAATCACGGTATTCAAAAATTTCTTCAATATGTTGAATGGTAATTCTAAGAGACGCAAATATTAAGGCGTGATGGGATATAGATGGACACTGAACCTGACTAGAAAAAGAACGCATAGAACTATCACTTACCAACATAAAATCTATTAAAGAAGTTGACCCGTGTGCCGCATCAAAATGGGTTGGTACAGAATTATGTATTATAGATAGATTCATTCTAGAACATAGACTACGGAGTAAGCTAGCTCTGGAAACATTAAACAAATTACAGTTGAAATCGCCGACGACAACAATATTGGAATAGTTAGCAAATAAATCATGGTGAAGTTCCTCAAAAGTCGATACATCACCAGGAGGAGGTAAATACACTACGCCAAAAAGAACTTTGGAATTACCAGATTCGAGCTCAATAAAAAGCGATTCACATTTGCCTACTACAGATGTTTTAAACACAACTTTGTGTCTAAACTTGCACGAAACATATATTCCGACACCTCCGCCCCTAGCATACCTTCGATCATTTCTGCAAGTGCTGCCAGTGCCAGTGCTGGCAAAGTTTCCTTAAAAGTGCCACCCATGTGTTACAGCTTAAATATATTTAAGTGATTTGGGCTTAAACGAAGACCGTGTAACCATCTCCTTATTAATTTTATACAAACGTTTAAATCTATTAAGCTTTGTTGAGGAGGCAAAGAGGCCGTACTAGCGATTTCCAGGGGATTTTGAATGAGCACACCTTGTTTATAAAATTATTGAATTTATTTCACAAAGTAATGCCTGCATTATAATTCCTAAATAACAACAAATTAATTAGAAATTACAAAAAATATTATCAGAGGTAAATACATACTTTTTGGTATGAAAACCACTAGAATCTTAGTTCTTAAAATTATTTCAGTAAATGACTTCTGGGCACAGCGTTTAAGCCAACTTGTAAGTAAAAAATTCAAATTAAAATGGCGAAGGCTCAGGGACGCTACTTGACATTAATTAATTAAGTTTCGTTAAATTTAACAATTCACAATTAGAAAAATGTATTTCAGCTTAACTACTAAAGGGTTTCCAAATTGTTCTGAAATCAGGGGGATTTTGGGAGTGGCGCTAACAAGCTTAATAAAATTACTGAAAGACAAATTCACATAATTATTCATATGAGTATTATAAATAAACTAAAATTGGTTTCAAACTTCCGAGAATAAATACCTACATATTTTCTCAAGCACAGCTATACAACGTGCCCAAGCACTTACATTAGCAAATGCATTCACAGCTGTAATAGTAACAAAGTAGTTGAGAGGGATGTGCATAACTGTGTCTGTATGCGTACCGTCTCTCATCATTTTTAGGAATTACCAATTTCTTTTATGATTACCGGAAACTGTTTTATACGCTTGTTGTGCATGCGCAGAACTCCTTTATGTGACGTCTACGACAGCGATTAGCGGAACTTTGAGAATTAATGTTTGAAACTCAACAAAAACATTTGGCTCAATGATCGACTAGTGTGCAAACAAACGCTACTACCTGCCGCACAGTGGGGAAACGCACCCGTACTGGTTTTGACCTAAGTTCTTTTGTTGAGATATGAGTGTTGTGTTTACTCATATATGAGTCCCAAATGTGTTTTGGCGACATGCAAGGCACTGTATTAGGAGCTCATTTCCGTGAATCACCTACGAACAAAATTACTTAAGTTTATTGGTCATTTTAGTTTAACTATATCCCCTATGTTTGACAGCTACACTTTCAGCGTGGTGGTCATAAATAGTGCGTAATACGCCTTTTAGGAAACGAAAAGGCAGACGTTGTAGCATTCAATTACATAAATCAAATGCATAGAAAGAAAACAAAAGCAAAATGATATAAACTACAGTCGGTACTCGATATCCCAATATTTCAAAACGAGGGTGCTGTGGACGCCGAAATTGGTACATACCGAGACATTTGAATTATCAAGCTGCCATTTGATGGCACTAAAAGCCGTCAATCAATATAGGGCTGCTGTTAGAGCAGAACCAAAACGTGGAATAGCAACTAATTGAAATAATGAAAATTCTTCTATATTAAATTTGAAAAGTAGTATTATGTTTTTCTCAAGTAGTATTCTTTAATAAAAGTTTCCCAAATAAAATTTCGTAGTATTCCTATGGAATAGTTATTCTATAAGCTATTTATAAATTTTTTATTTTAGTTTTTTTTTTATCATGAATATTATTTTTTTTTTCTGCACACAACCACAGTTTTCTCATAAAATGTTTACTTTGTTCTTGGCAGGATTTTAATAAAAGCTAATTTAAAGGAGAATTGGTTTCTTTGATGTACAACTGTTCTTATAGAAGTCATATGAAACAACTTTTTCTTACCGAAAATAAATACTTCTTAAAAACAAACTTCATTTAATAAAATCTTGTTCAAAATAAAATTTCGTGTAAAAAACAAGTATTTAGGTGTGGAATAGTTTTCTACAAAATTTCTATTAGACGCAAGTTCATTGAGAAAACAAGTCGAATTTCACGACTTTTCGTTTATTGATAAAAAACTCCTGCAAGCTCTCTGATCCGTCTTTTTTTTAATTTTAGAAGTGCTTATAATGTGTTGTGACAAAACAGACATTTTAAGTTTGGTAAAAGTCTTCTTTACATAACGTACCTGAAATCATCTTAAACAATTGTAATTTGAAAATATTAATTTGTTTTTCGTTTAGTTTGTGATTCCGTAAAAATTAAACGTTTTAATAGTGAACACGAATTGTGATTGTGATTAGGCTTTCTCAAAGTATTTAAAGGATTTTTTTTTTTACCCAAAACGAAATGTTTTAAAAGAAAATTTATTGATTTTAAAGGGTGACCAATACGGTTTTCAAAAAAAAAAAAATTATTTTCGATTTCCGTTTCAAAAAGAATACCATCGGTTTCTAAAAAGTTGACATTTTTCAACTTTCGAATAAACCGATTGTCCTACATTTAATAACCGGTTATTTATATATTTTCCATTATTGCTTTGTACATAAATACTTTCGATGTTAGTATAAAGAGTTATGTTTTAGGCAATCTCACGCTTGACCAGGTGTGCTATGACAGATTAGACCACATAGACCGGTTTTTCAGTATTATTCCATTGTACCGAAGACGTAAACTCAGTAATGGGGCAGCCTAGGAATAATATAAGAAGTTACAAAGAATCTGTAACCGCTCAGTATGTTAAATAATAAGTATTGGAATCAGATGCAAGACTTAACAATTACCAGTATGACGTGATATACCAGTTATTTGAACTTGCCGAAGCGGCCAAGTGATTGAAGCGACATCATTGCAGTGCAAACTATCCAAGTTGAATTCGATTTCCCGTTGGTGTAAATGTTTTCCAATTTAAACATTTTATGCAGAGAGCGCGTGCGGAATTAAATTTCAGTTCTCCAGCTCTTATTGTAAAATTTGTATCGTTCATATAACAACAATATTTTTTAACAATCTTCATCATTATCAACATTTTTCTACAGTTTCACGCAAATTAGAACTTAGTAGCAGCCTTAAAAAGAATCGAAAATACGTTTTTTTTTTGATAAAAAAAAACTAAAAAGCGTTTATTTTCGATTTAAAATCTATTAATTATATTAATGAAAACAAAAAAGACCGTTATTGCATTGTTCGGTGAACGTTTAAATTATAACGTAAAAACAAAATTAAATTTGTTCGCGTATTTGAAAAACTTAACTTTAACAAATTCTACAAACTAAATTATTCCTTCAAATGAGTTAAAACTTTAGGCTTATACGTTCCAAACATTTCCTATGAGACTGAGATTTTGAGTAAAAACGTAAAATTTGTTCAGTATTTTCCTACCATTTTTATATACATTCATTGTTTAAATATTAGCAGATATTAGCAGATACGGAGTAAATTCATATATTTACGAAACCACGAAACTTGTTTTGTCGTATCTCATGAACCTTTTAAACTGAAGTTTGTAATCGCCATAACACAATCGTCTGATAGTCTAAAAGAAGAAATGCGTATAAGCTCGCTAAAGGCGAGAATCTCTCCAGTATCTTATCCATTCTGGCTTTAATGGCATTGAGTTCTCAACCCATTGAATAATAGTACTGCGTATTGAAAGACCCAGATAAATTATAATTGTATAAACTACATTTATATTTAATAATTATTAACTATGAATTATATGTATTACCTTGAATTATAAACATGAACTAATTGAGTTAATTACCTAAATTGTCTAAATCTAAATATTAAGTTAAATTCTACTACTAAGTACAACTAAATGAAATCATATGTAAACCCATATTGAAACTAGTACTATTGTGAGTGAACCTTATTCAATAATGCCCAAAACCAAAAAGGAATGTCAAGATTATACTAAAAACCAAGAGAACCGAAGTTTCTTGGTACGTATAACTTAAGAACAATTCCTTCTTCTTTTGTAACCCGCCTAAGGTGCGCACGAGCTGCCCAAATAAATTATATATATTCAGTTCGCAACTTACTCTAAATTGTATACTTATTTTTTCGCCCAAACAACAATTATCTTTCGTTATAATTTCTCGACATATTTCGAGAAATTATACTCATATATACCCTAATTTAGGTGCTTGGATTCTCTACTTTTCACCATAACCCAATCTTAAGCTCTACTTAGTATATATTCGCACAAACGAACATATACAATAATATTTAATTGTAATATTGCATGCCCGCCATTGCTTTAGAAAGATATTTTTAAACTTCGATGCCAAAATTCAGTCAGCTTCGTTCTTCCCATTCGATCAAGAACTTATATATTTTTCACATAACAAATAAATAATATAGTTTTCTTGTACATCCTTCGAAGTACGCACTTCGTTATTATAATATTTTTGTAGAATTGTTAAGTTGCTTCCTTCTTTATTACTATTTCATGGCGATATAAAAATGTACGTTATTCCGACTGTAACGAAAAAAGAGGCTGGAGTTGCCTCTTGAAAAAGCATAGGCACTGTCTGGTGGAAATATGTAATTTCACCGTGAAAGGTTTGCATGATACCAACCTTTATGTAGCAAATGAAAGCTGTCGTTATCAGTTCATTAGATACAATTGCTAAAATTAAGTAGAATTCGCCAAAATTTTGTATTTCTTCGTGAGTGGGTTAAGGGATACTATTCACTTATTTTTCCATTCACTCTTTAAGTGATTTATGTCTAAACCGCACATAAAATGTATTGCACTGTGAAACATTAAAACATTTCCTTTCCATGTTAATAAAATATTAAAAAGCTTATTGCATGTTCTGTTACGAGTAAATGCCTGAAGAACAATATTAGTTAAACGTGTTATTGTGCTAAGGCTAAACTGTCTTGTTAATTGATCATTTAAATACAGAAGTATTTATTATGTTACGTTATTTATGTTATTGGGCAAAAAGTTCTACGCCGACGATCAAGTTAGTTATTCTTAAACCCGGCTATAACAATATTGAATTGGTGCTTGTAGTGAGTCTTTACTGTACTTTCGTACATGGTATAATACTATAAATGTGTATAGATTGTAAACTACAAGTACAACATATCACAATGCTTTGTTGAATGTTCCAACTGACACACCTCCGATTCTGATGGTAGGGAGTTACCTACATGCTGGACTTAATGCACCGCGTCCGTATAGATAGATAGTAAAAAGGCGACCTTAGGTTTAGGTTTTCACTATGCGGCTGACTGGCAGCGCATGGAAACCTAAAAATGTACCGTTGCTTTTATAATATCGTTGTTTACGAGGAACCTCGAGATATTGTTTGTTTTTTTATTTCAGGTTTTGTTATTGATCCGAATCAATTCGTGGTCGACTACTCTAACTGCAAAGACGTGAACACGTGAACTCCAGGCGTCAACCATCGGATGCTAAAGCGGGGCGTATGCATTAATGGTGTGTCATCAAAGCTAAATAGTGATAAGCGCAGTTTTGGTTTGCGAGTTCCATTGTATGCACTAACCACTACCAGCCAATCCCCACCACCATCAGCAACATCAGTACCACGCTAGCGTAGTGAGATAACAAGCGACAGTGTATTCTTTTGTTGAGGTTACTGAACCGATCGTGCGTGTTTATGGCCCTGTTGAGCTTTATGTTGTCTCCTTTTTTGTTGTTGTTTACAGGAAAATAGACCCTAACGTAGTTATGCAGCGGCTTGTACTGACTGGCAACTGTTGGTTGGTGGGTACTTTCGGCCTGAAAATGGAACCGAACTATGAGAGGAAACAGGTTTACCTTTTGTTTTGTTTTACAAATTTCCCTATTTGTAGTGAACTTTTTCTCATCTACTTTTGTCAGACAGAATTGGGTGTAGAGCGAAGCATTTTTTCTTGTTTGTTGTTACCATTCTCATTACGAAGATAGCCGAGAAATATAAAAACCCACTATGTTTACCTGGAGCGGTTAAATCCCAGCTCAGAATTATCGTTAGAGGAGGTTGTGATGTACAAAAAGTTGACCTGAATAACTTTGAACAAATGCTGGTTGAAGGATATTACGATTATTGAGAGGAGATTACAATGTTCCTGTTTTAATTTGAATGCAGCATAGGAATACTCACACTAGTTGCCGCTTAAAGAGATAATGTTAAACGACTGTTATTGAATGTTGTTTCATTGATTTTCAAAATGTTCTTTCAGTACGATCAAAGTTTGCACCGTTTTTTAAAGCACTCGGAATGTGGCAACTCAAAAACATGCGTGCCCATTAACCGCTTTTGTCAGGCGACAGAAAACTCTGTAATTTTTTTCCGATGTGTGGGAATAAAAGGAAATTATTGGTTGGCAAATGGTGCCGTATTGCACCGCATTGAGCTTTTTATATTGTTCTACACCATTTCCAACTAAAATGAAAAATTGCCAATTGAAATTGAAAATTCTAATTTAAAATACAAATTGAAAATCAAAATATCAAATCAATAATCAGAACACCTCAATTGAAATTCACAATACATCAATTGAAATTCAATATACATCAATATAAATTCAAAGCACGTTTTTGCTGGGAAATCGCGTCGTGTCCAAATCGCGCCTCCTAAATTGACTCTTGTTGACGATACAGTAAAAAAATACCCATATTAGAAAAAGAATTTAAAAATTCCTTATTGATATATTTAATTAAATAACGCTGCGATTTCCTTTTAACGAAGATAATATTTTATGGAGTTAGTGGGCAGCCGTTCCAACCAAATAGTCCAAAATAGTTCTTTTTCTTATTTATTTATTTTTTTTTTTTTTTTTTTTGTACATCGATTATGATGTCAACCGTATTTTACATTATGTTGAAATATTTATCTCTGAGGCCGTTTGATTTGACGTCATTAATTCAAATGAAGCCTGATTTGTATACCAGTATGAGGGGTAACAAAAAAGGAGTCCATTTCGATTACGTTAATTACATAGCTCAAAATTTCCACTTGCTAAATGCTCAGAATTTGAAGTCTTTTGACTGGTTATTACAAAACCAAATACAGCGGTTTGACAGCGGTTTGCAATCAGATTTCGAACAGTTCACATGAATTAGAAAATGTTTTTTAGGATTTCAAGATATCAAATTTCGTAAAAAATGTTATTTTTATCCATGTGCAGTGGTTATAATTTTTTGCAAATCAATATTGATTCTCATTGTAGAGATAGAGAGTGGCTTTTGATGCACCCCAAATTTCAATATTTAGACCACTAGATGCATCTGTTTTATATGCTCTTGTATAGAGTTAATTCCTTCAGTTCCGCAGTTGTAACTAGGTTTGTTTCGTGGAAGACTGTTGATAAGCGGCACATCTGAATTACATAGCAGTTCAACAGATTTCCAAATTAATAGTTTTAACAATTGTCGATTTTTAGAAAATCTAACATCATTTTATTTAAAATGTATAATATCTCACTCAAAATTCATAATTTCCACTTGAATTTCAAAGAATTAATTCTTGTTACTTTATTTTCCTTCAAATTTTAATTTTTAATTTTAATAAAAAAAAAAAAATAATCTCTATAAAAGTCAAAATTTGTATGTTAAATTGATTATACGTTTATTGAAAATACTATTATTAACTGATGTTAAAAAAAAACAAATTTAAATGTAACAAACCAGGCGTATTTTAACAATTACATATTTTTAAATTCCACTATGTAGATATTTTTGGAATTAATACTGCGATTTTTAGAATTTCAATTCAAACATACAGCCTGTAATGGATGTTTTCCGAATTTTAATCAATGTACTGAAATTTCATACATTTTTTAAGGGTTATTAATCAAATTTTCATAGTAAGAACGTCTTTCAAATGTTTAATAAATTATTATGAATATATTTATTTACATTCATTTGATAGGTAGTTGGAATGAGGCATTTTAAGATTCATGGAGTTAATTTCATATGTTGTTGTAATCTCTGGCTGAGAATGTTGAATATATTGTGACGAAGGTCTTCTTGTACTCAATACAACGCATTTGACTCTCTGTAATAATCATCAGTTTAGGCAGTATAAAAACTTTTTCAAAGATTCAATAAATAACGCACACTATGATGATTGTGTTGAGACATTACAAAATAGTTTCGCTTTTTCCACGTTTATGTTGATGGAATGTGAATTATTTTCTTCTTTGCAATTAGTTGGATACATGCAAACAGTTATTAAAATTAAAAAGCAAAGAAACACTTTATGGAGCAGTTGGCGCCGTCATCTATCCACCGCATTGGGTATCTCACAATGCGATGTGCTAGGTGGGTGGTGGTTTGCAAGCATTTATTAACATTGCACCAGCGCGTATCGGATCTGGAGTATGAAATTGCTTTGCGAGGCATTGAAGTAAAACAAACACGAAACATCTTTCAAATCGAAAGTTGCAAACGCATTCCCCGTCTGCGGAGAGTT
The DNA here is from genome assembly GCA_019455685.1 of Philornis downsi. Lineage (NCBI taxonomy): Eukaryota > Metazoa > Arthropoda > Insecta > Diptera > Muscidae > Philornis > Philornis downsi. Next base: position 188,638 of record JAHXMU010000737.1, on the reverse strand, counting down.
CACAGATTCAACAGCTAAGTTGTTTGCCTGATTTATCGATATCCAATGCTGACCTAAAGTAGAACTCTGAAAATGTCCCTCGCTGCTCTCTCTTTTCCCTCCCGAGGCAGTAGTTACCAATGATTGTAATGCCAAAAAAAAGCGAAAGCTTATAGCCAAGTACTGTTGACATGGACTATTAGACAAATCGGCATTAGCTAAGTACATGAACATGTTTGTATATACCTGTATACCTACATATACAGTGTTGTAGTATCGCAGTGTTGTGTGCCTATTTTGAAAACCCAAATGCTACATGCATTACCTGCAATACCGGGCCGGACGATGGACGACGGACGCAGCCGTTACAGTTTCCACCATGCCGGTGATCGATGGCCTCAAAAGCGAAAATACCACACAACATACATTCACATGGTATGATGTACCCATATGCGGTCATATTACCCGAACAAAAGGTCTAAAGTACTTAAGAGGGAATCACTACAGTCGCGTTAATGTTGTTTTCTCATTTCTGCTGGTCATAAATGCTGTCGGCTATTTTGCCAGCCACTTCTACTACGTACTATGTCACTCAAGAGGTAGAGAAGCAAAACAACAACAGAAACATCTAAATATAATGAGGAAGTTCTTACGGGTCTGCACTTTTGACCTGATAAAGCTCTTTGTAACGCGTGCTTTTCTACAAAGTATGACTACTAATAATGCGGCGCAGAAAAGAAATCTAAGGTCACGCCACCACATCAGATTTTATGCTGCGCTATGTACAGAGATAACTTATGGCAGCTATGAATTTCTTATTTTCTTGTTCCAGAGTCATCAGGTGCGTCCGCCACATCCAAAGAAGCCTACTTCAACGGATCAGCTTACTTGCGTTTGTTATCCCCAATGCCAATATGGGACCATTCGGCAATCAGTTTTCGTTCATGTCGTGGTAAGTACAGCACATGGCGACAGCACTTTGAAGGACGAAGAGATGTGATGTTTATCAATTCCAATTCCAGGTGGCGAAATCTTGGCCCAGCAGTACAACAAGAACTCAATAGTTATCTCTGTGATAAATGATTTTTTGCAGATATCACTGGCAGGTCCGGCAGTGATAGGACCCAACAACCGAGTAGATGTGAAGTATTCGTATCATCTGTTAGATAACAGATGGCACACTTTGCAGTTTAAATATGAGTATGGAAACTTATATTTGTATATCGACAGGGAGTCAAGCATATTCGGTAAGTTTGCCTCGTGGAAAAAATAATACTGTGATATGTCGATTATAATTATAGTGATTTAAGCAATATCTTGTTTGGGTAGGTAAAAGTCGTTATATCCTTCCCCCAGTACTTTCGTACTTTCTAAAAAACCGAGCATTCTTCCGAACTCAAAATATTGTCCGCTCACAACTAACTTGTAAGTTCCTCTTATTCCTTTAGCGCTGTTAGTTGCGAAGATTGCCGTCGGCATGTTGCCAATTGAGAAGCGATAGTTCCTATATCGGTAGGCAAGTTTGCAGAATAATATAGGACATCGTGATTGGCCGATCACAAATTCAAAAAGATTCTCCCCTGCACTTTGCGGTTTGTGTTATCATTCGTTGATTTGTGTTATATTTTTCAGTAGCCCTAAAAGTGCAAAATAGCAAATCAAGATAGTTTACGACGTTTGTCGGTCTGTCAATAAGGAACGGAAAATTGCTCTATACCATCAAACCTGTATAAATGAAATTTTTACTTTGCTTATAGAGTGTTTAAAATAAATATTTCACTTAATTGTGCTTTCTCTTATGAGGGGGATTCTATCTCAAATAATAATTTTATTCAGCAGGCATAAAATGAGGACTCGCAATGTTTCTTCACTTAAACAAAACAAAACGCAAAAATTTTGTTTAAAATAAATGCTATTGCAAATTAAAGTAGCAAACCATTTAGCAAACTTTAACAGTTTTTAATTTTTCATTTGTACAAAGATTCCCCGGCCGACATCGTACATCTGTTGGAAACAAAAACTGAAAATTTGAGCGATGAAATTTAAGGAGAGAAATTTTAGAGAAAAAAGATAACAAAAAAGTTCGATTGATATTCGACATAGACATTTTCAATTGATGCAGTTTGAATCTGAAAAGAAGAAGTTTTGAATTGCTTGATTTATTTTGAACTTCAATCGGAAAATGTGATCCTCAATTGATTGATGATTTAGAATTTTGATTGATATTCTTGGAACGCAGTTGATATGTTATGGCTTCTGTACAAAATTTCTTTCATAACTCATATGATGATGAGCTCCAGGAAATGCATTACATATTTTCACTCTCTTTCCAGCCAATTCTACGTATAACAGCCAATTCCTAACAAATCAAGATATCGGAAACGAAGCTGCCATATTGATATTGGGGAACTCATTTACGGGCTGCCTTCAGGATGGACCAGGCTTGCAGTTTATTAACGATTCGATGACTGTTCAAAATGCAGTATTTGGACCATGTCCTCTTGGCAGTGGACCTTGCTCAGATCATGATATACCACTAAGAAATCAAGACTTTTGTGCCAACGATCCCTGTATGGGCTACGGTCAATGCATTTCACATGCAGATGGCTATGAATGTCGCTGTACAGCTCGGTATTCGGGTAAGAACTGCCAAATGGACAATGGATCGCCATGCGATCGTAATCCTTGCTCTAATGGCGGTACTTGCTTCGAAGACAGCCGTGGCGACTATCAATGTGTTTGTACACCCAACCATACAGGGAAGCACTGTGAAACGGAAATCAACATCAATCCTCTGTGTCAAATCAATCCGTGCTTGAACAACGGCGCTTGCGTAGTGGCTCCAGGCAGCAACTCCATTGAATGCGAGTGTCCTAAAGGCTATGCTGGAAGTCGTTGTGAAGTCGACATGGATGACTGTGCCTCGCAGCCGTGCCAGAATAACGGCAAGTGCATCGACAAAGTCAACAGTTTCGTCTGTGACTGTTCGAGTACCGGATTCACCGGATCGCTGTGCCAAACAAACATCGACGAGTGCGACATGAAACCCTGCCGCAATGGCGGCAAATGCTTCGATACCAATGGTTGGTTTATTTGCCAATGCATGGATGGCTGGGGCGGTGAGCTGTGCGAAAAGCCTATTAGCTGCCAGACACAGCAGTGCCTCAATGGGGGCACATGCCTCGACAAGCCCATAGGGTTCCAGTGTCTTTGTCCGCCTGGTTTCTCTGGCGAACTGTGCCAACAGGGACCACCTCCCTGTCCTCAGTGCCCCATAGACTCGGAATGTGTAGCAGGGAAATGTGTCTGCAAGCCAGGAACCTCAGGTGAGTGGGACGGACGCAGTCCACAGTGTTTATATCTCAGTGTAAATGGTTTTTGGTTACTTTCAACTATTGTAAATACGCAAAGCGGTTCCGCATTGCGAAGGGAATATGCATGTGGTTGAAGGGTTATTAATTTGTGTTCAACTTGTGGTGTCTTTTTCGTTAACTATCGCAATTCCAATCGATAACAATCATATGAATAAAGCTTCCGATTCACTTGCTTCACGCGATGGTCCACTCGTACCTGCGCCATGTCATGGTGGTAAAACCAAACGCTACATACCACCGGAGTGGCTTAAGAAGAAGAGATGTGAGCTTAAATTGAGTATGTTTAAAAGAATCATTCCTACAATCCGTGCTCAATGGGCGCGTTCTATGAAGTAGCTTAGTGTCACACAAACACACATTTCCATGACCAGCGAGCATATTCCCGTGTACATTAGGTCCAATCGCTTCTCATATGTATGTATCGTAGTTACATACTCATCTTATTAATTATGTCCATTTACTATTCACACATCCATAACATCTGCCAACGCTGTGTTCCCCCCGCTATCACATTCTTGAATTAATGTACATTTTGGAACTTTTTGGAATTTTAAATTAATAATAATGTTGATGACGTCACTGATGTTCGTACTATTCAGGCCCCATTGGCCATTGCGTTCCGCTAGCGACCACCACAATCATGCCACCGCTAACCCACAGCGCATCCTTCTCCCCAGTAGCAAACAACCAACAACAATCCCGCTCAGCCCAATTGAATGCATGCTCCTCTGACAAATGCTTAAATGGAGGTACTTGCCAGGGGTTCGCCACAAACTACACGTGTTTGTGTGCCGACGGATTCAAAGGTTTGGATAAATCTATACAACTTAACTTTTCTGTAACATATTTCGTAGAGACTCCCTGCACAACCCCGCAGTGGCAATTGTAGAGATTCTATTGAATTATACAAGTAATTGGTATAACCTAAAGGCGTAATGGCAACGTAGTCCGAAACTAATCATACACACACACACACACACACACACACACACACACACATCTAGTGCAATGTATCTTCATATATTTTCTGATGGACATTCTCTACTATCTCAGGTTTCAACTGCGAACTGCCATCGACGGACGCTTCGTCCATTCTACCAATGTCGGGATGCAAATGCCTAAACGGGGGTACTTGTTCTATGAACGGCACCCACTGCTACTGTGCCAATGGCTACTCGGGCGAGAGATGTGAGAAACTGGAGCCGTGTACGCTGGCCAACTGCCAGGAACCCATGATTTGTTTACAGAACAAGTGCATTTGTCCTGAGAACAAAGTTTGTACACTTTGTGCGGCTCAACCCTGTCGGAACGGTGGCATATGTTCGGATGTAGCTAACGGTGATTACGAGTGCAAATGTCCTGCTGGTTGGACGGGCCGCAATTGCACTAAGGATGTTGACGAATGCCAGATATCGCCGAAGATATGTGGAAATGGTATCTGCAAAAATGAGGAGGGCTCCTACAAGTGCTACTGTACGCCCGGATTCACAGGCATTCATTGCGATTCAGATGTGGATGAATGCTTAAGCCATCCCTGCCAAAACGGAGCAACGTGTCACAATAAGGTAAGTTCCATTTTGTGTTTGGTTATTGAGGTATGGACTAATGTCTTGCAAGTGGAGGAATGTCTTACTAAACTATAATATAGCTGTTTTTCTTTAAATATGGAAAGCATCGGATTTTGAGACAAGTGAGTGTGTCCAAGTTTCTCCGTAGATCGGCTAGATAGTCCAATTGCTTCCAACCGTCCACATATTGCCATGGGTAGCTAATATCATATTGTTGCCTCCCTTTATAGATTAACGCCTATGAGTGTGTCTGTCCGCCTGGTTACATGGGCCTCAACTGCGAAATCGACATCGACGAATGCTCCAGCAACCCTTGTTCCAAAGGATCGACTTGTATAGACATGATTAATAACTTTACATGTTCCTGTATACCCGGCATGACGGGGCGTTTCTGCGAAATAGATATAGACGACTGTATATCTGGACCATGCCAACATGGCGGCCAATGTATCGATGAACTAGGAGGCTTTCATTGCAACTGTACTTCTACTGGCTACGAGGGTCGTTTCTGTGAGTCCAACATAGACGAATGCGCGACGAATCAGTGCAGGAATGGCGCCGAATGCATCGACCAGGTCAACGATTACTTTTGCAAATGTTTTCCCGGGTTCCAAGGCAAGAACTGTAACGTCGATATTAATGAATGCGAAAGTAATCCTTGTCAATACAATGGCAACTGCTTGGAAAGATCCAACATGACTCTTTACACGCTAAGCCAGACTATGAGTTTGCCGAGTATCTTCAGTCAACCATTCAGTTACCAAAATGCTAGCGGGTGAGTTGCAGACGAAGAAGTAGTGCGAATTTCACGATAGTAATATATTCAAATGTTGCAGGTATGAGTGCGTCTGCGTCCCTGGCATCATGGGAAAGAACTGTGAAATTAATATCAACGAATGTGAAAGCAATCCCTGTAGCAAGCATGGCACTTGCAATGATGGTGTAAGTATTGTTCTCGGAGTAGAAGGCTTAAGACGCTTGCGCAGTATTAATTGATCCTCGTGTTTTGATCTGCAGATTGGTAACTATACGTGTGAATGTGAACCAGGATTTGAGGGAACGCATTGCGAATTCAATATTGATGAATGCGACCGCTATAAACCATGTGGAGACCACGGTACATGCATAGATCAAACGAACGACTATGAATGTGATTGCGACGCAATGTATGGTGGGAAAAATTGCTCGGTTCCATTGATAGGCTGTTTGAGCACTCCCTGCCTGAATGGAGGCACCTGCAAACCCTATTTGGTCAATGAGACAGAACACCTTTTTAACTGTTCTTGCCAGCATGGCTTTCAAGGCGACACATGCGAGAAAACTACCACAATATCCATGGTGGTCAGCAGTCTGATCACGGTTAAGACGCAGCGCGAGGAAGGCTATGATATCAATCTGCAATTCCGGACTACTTTACCAAATGGTGTTTTGGCTTTTGGCACCTCGGGTGGCCAAAATGAACCAGTCAGCTACATATTGGAGTTGATCAATGGAAGACTCAATTTGCATTCCTCATTGTTGAATAAATGGGAAGGCGTATTTATTGGGTCTAACCTTAATGACAGCAATTGGCACAAAGTCTTTGTGGCCATCAACACTTCTCATTTGGTTTTGTCGGCAAATGATGAACAAGCTATTTTCCCGGTGGGCTCATACGAGACATCTAATGGTAGCCAGCAGCCATCTTTTCCTCTGACTTATCTAGGGGGCACCATTCCAAATCTGAAGTCGTACCTGCGGCATTTAACTCACCGTCCGTCGAGTTTTGTGGGATGTATGCAGGATATCGTGGTCAATGGAAAATGGATATTCCCCGAGGAACAGGGTATGGACAACAACACAACATTGACAAACATCCAAAGTGGCTGTCCCAGAACCGAGCAGTGCAACCCCAACCCTTGTCATTCGAATGGCAAGTGCACGGATCTGTGGCATACGTTCGCATGCACATGCCAGAGGCCACATTTTGGGCACACGTGCAAATATAGTAAATATTAGCTGTTGATTTTATCCGTATTTTTGCTCATGCGGTTTATCTTTTCTTGCAGATATTACTGCTGCAACATTCGGTCAAGAGAACACAACACATTCAGCCGTTATTGTGGAGACTAATGATGTTGCACGAAGGGCTATTCGCTCCGTGTTGGACATATCCATGTTTATACGAACCAGGCAGCCAACTGGGCAGGTATTTTATTTAGGCAGTGATCCAAGGAAGATAGCGTCGAAGGGAGCTGGTAAGTCTGCATACTACGTGGTTGTGCCATAATATAACCACATTTCGCCGTCTCTTCCAGATTCTGGCAGTTCATATGTTGCGGCAAAATTACAGGGAGGAGAACTCTTAGTGCGCATGCAGTTCAATGGCACCCCAGAAGCTTACACGGTTGGAGGCAATAAACTGGACAATGGATATAATCATTTGATCGAAGTGGTACGCAATCAAACGCTTGTGCAGGTTAAACTAAATGGCACCGAGTACTTCCGCAAAACGCTGTCCTCGACAGGATTGCTGGACGCACAGGTGCTTTATTTGGGTGGACCTGCACCGACATCGTCAACAGAAAACACGGCCACCGTGGTGCCCGGTAGCGAGGCGGGCACGGAGTATGCTACAGTCAAGCCAGAGGATTATTTCAAAGGTATAATTCAGGATGTTAAAGTCAGCAACGGATCGCACACTATGATTGTGGAGTTGTACCCCTTAGAAGAGGAGGACTTGGAATTGCCACCACCATTCGGCACTATAACAATTGACCGTTCTTCTGTGTTGAAGGGAGAGGTTTCGGACGACCTGTGTCGCAAGAACCCTTGTAGGCACAATGCAGAATGCCGAAACACCTGGAATGATTACACATGTAAATGCCCCAATGGCTACAAGGGCAAAGATTGCCAGGAGATTGAGTTTTGCCAGTTGGTTACGTGTCCACGGAATAGCATTTGCCAAAATTTAGATGATGGATACGAATGTGTCACCAACATCACTTTCAGAGGCAATGAGAAGTCTCCGATGTCGTTCTCATTCTATAGGGATCAGGTGTTGGAAGATACGAAATCAAAGCTAAAACCGACTATTGAAATAGCCTATCGCACTCGCGCCGGAGGTACCCTTCTATACATGGAGAACCAAGAGAGCTTCTTTGAAATCGGAGTAAATCAAGGTCAAGTTACAGTCACCTGGAAGTTCAATCAAGATGCTATAGGGGACACCAAGCGATTCAGCAAAGACAATTCCGACGGCATCGAATGGAGTAGAATTTTCCTAAGAGCGCACAACGGCAAATTGGAAGGGGGTTGGAAGGGATGGGAAAGTACGGTGGATCCGTCGCCGTCGTTTTCAGCAGACGTCGATTTGAACGCATTCCAAGACCTTATATCGAGCGGAGCCCAAGTGTATTTAGGGGGCATGCCTACCGAAAGTCACCAATCGCGTGGTACTGTCTCATCCCAACAAGGTTCCCAATTCAAAGGTTGCCTGGGCGAGGCGAGAGTAGGCGACTTGCTACTGCCGTATTTCACCAACGAGGAAATGTATCCCAGAACCGAAAATGTTTCTGTTCAGCCGCAAATCCAATTCCGTTTGAACTCAACGAGACCCGAAGAGGGTTGCATTTTGTGCTTTAAGACTGACTGTAAGAATGAAGGTTTCTGCAGTGCCCCTTCAGAAAACTACGCTTGTACTTGCCAGGCCGGCTACGATGGCGATGACTGTTCCAACGACATCGACGAATGCGCCACAGCCATGTGTGAGAATAACTCCACATGCATCGACAAGATTGCTGACTTCTTCTGCAATTGCCTTCCGGGTTATGACGGACGTTTCTGTGAAAACAATATCGATGAATGCGCCTCACAGCCTTGTCACAATGGAGGTAATTGCACGGATCTCATCGCGGCCTTCCAATGCGACTGCACGGAGGATTATGCCGGGCCACAGTGTGATGTTCTAAAACAGGTTACATGCGATAACCTGCCTTGTAAGAATGGATCAACATGCCACGATGGGTTTAGTAAGTCAGCCACTACAATTTTCACTGGGAACAAAATAACCAATTAATTATCTTTATAGATGCCCAGACGGGAAACAATTTCACTTGCACGTGCGTGCAGGGATATGAAGGTGCTCTGTGTGATACACCGTTCTGTGAAGCGAAGCCATGCCAACATGGAGGTCTATGCATATTCACCGAAACAATGGTAGGTAATTTGTTATCGAGTCTATCCAATTGGAACTGAAATATTTCATTAATATCTTCTGCAGATTCCAATGTGTCAGTGCAGTCTGGGCTACACAGGGCGCTTGTGCGAAACGGATATCAATGAATGTGAATCGAACCCCTGCCTTAACGAAGGCCACTGCACGGATCTGGTGGGTGGCTACACTTGTAACTGCACCGACACCGGTTTCCAGGGCGACAACTGTGAAATTGACATAGACGAATGTGCCATGAGCGTTGAATACTGCGGAGGACTAGGAAGGTGCATCAATCAACCAGGATCCTTCAAATGCATATGCCAGGACGCGTTCTGTGGGGCGTATTGCAACTTCACTGATCCCTGCAAGCAAGCTGAAGTTCAACTTTGCATGAACGGTGGGACATGTGTAGAGGCTTGTGGCGAAGAGGCGGACTACTATTGCAATTGTACGGATGGCTACACCGGTAAAAATTGCACAATTGTGGTAAGATTCTCATTGCGGTAGTTTCGACGGTATCGGTGTTTCAACATCTCCTCTCTTCCGTTCTTTTTCTCTTATAGGTCACCTCAAAGGAGGAACCGAGTACGGCCGATATCGCCATAATTGTCATACCTGTCGTAGTTGTACTTTTACTGGTATGTGCCGGGCTCTTGGTAACGTTTTTGGTTATGGCGCGAAATAAACGCGCCACCCGCGGCACCTACAGTCCCAGTGCTCAAGAGTATTGCAATCCGCGTTTGGAAATGGACAACGTGCTGAAACCGCCTCCTGAGGAGAGGCTTATTTAGTCACGCAACAACACTGCTCTATTCAAAAACATTCGTACGTCTACGCTAGGTTATTTAAAATATCGATCGACGTATATCTTCAAACATCCGCCCATTTTTTAGAAAATTTACTTATAATTTATTCCATTACGTTTAACGATAAATAGTATAAATAAGAAGAATAGGCTTATAAGACAGACAAATTATGTAGTCTGTCTCCAGACATGGTAGTTATTACCTTTTACCCCGGAACTGACCAACTGCCGCATTCCACCTTACTCCACATAATTCTGCTCAAGGGAATTGACTCTAATTTCCAACTGGTTAGTTCTATAGATGCACATAAATCGTTTTCTTCCTTGTTTGAATTTCAGGGCTGTTTCTGCTGGCCTTGAAATCAATCGTTAATGATATTTCTTATATTTTGCTCTAAGATATAAGACAATATCAAGTTGCTCAGTTCAAGTAATACAAGAAGTAAGCCAACAGGCAGTAGGCAGTATTTATTATTTGTTTACTACTAAAAATGATAATTTTGCAAAGAACTCATCGCCTACATATGTGCATACGAAATGTACGCTGGATCAAATCTATCATGTTATAAACTATATATTAGTTGAATTCGATGGTAATTTCGAAGGACTGTCTTGAATCGAAATAACTATCTCTTGACTTGATCATTTTTATATTTTATATTTGAATCATGAACTTACTTCAACGTATGTATGTATATTTATTACTCTATGTTATTGTGACTTACTATATTAATTACTACTTTATTTATGTGTAAGAAGACTGTATTATATATTTCGAGAATAAATAAAGCATAAATGTTAAATTTATAAGTTAAAAATGCAAATCCCAATTAATGATCATATTGACAGGGGCTTTGTTTTCTTTTTATTCAATTTGAAATGTATCTTTCAGTTCAATGAAATTGATTGAATAAAACTGACTAACTTTATGGATTAAGGACTGAAGGGCGTGCTATACCTCATAAGCGAGGTATTAGAGTTCTGTTTGGAGGGGGAGGAGGGATGTGTGTCTCAACTTCAATTGACCGAAGCCACCCATTTGAATTTGCTGCTACTGAGTACTTCGTGATGATAGAAGAGGCACTCCAATTTGTTGATACAATTCTTTCCATAGCGACATGGCTTCGGATGGTAGAAGGGACAAGCTGACTTTGTGCAGTTGGGAAAAAATTTACATGTCGTAGATGACACCGGTCCGGTAATAGCAGTAGACGATATGGACTTGTAATTTTGTACAGGTACGACTGAGGAAGCTATAAGGAAGAATTGAACATTATAGACTCAATTATTATTATTGCTATTGTTAGATGTTGCAGGTGGTCTTACAGAGAGGCGGTGCAGTTGGCTCCAAAAGACTGGCACTCCTTGGGCCGGTATGTGAAAAGTTGCAATCTAAATTAACGCACGCCAAGTCGTACTTGCACTTCGGATGCGAGTACATGCATTTGTCAGCATATTTGCAATTTGGAAAGGACTTGCACGTTGCCGTCGGGTGATAGAACTCACAGAATGTCTTCGTGCAGTTGGGATGGTATTTGCACCGTTCCTTGGGTTTGATGTTGCGATAAGCTGAAGACGAGTCAACCGGCACGGAACTCACTGGAAAATAATGGTAGTAAATTAATAATAAATCACACGAATTGTTTGTTAATTTCTAAGGTGATAGCTGTGAAATCTGTTGAAATTTTTCCAATGATATCAAATTGTTTAATAGAACTTGAATACTTCATTTTTTATATCCTCCACCACACGCTTTGTTGAATATTATAAGCACTTTTATGCTTACTGTTTGACATAGCCACTATTGGACTGGATGTTCCTTTGTTTTTTGTCTTCGAGTATAGAATAGTTTTCTAAACAAAAAGTGGATACTCCTAAGGTGTGGAATATTGTTTTTTTTTTTTTTTATTAATACGTATAAGTAACTGTAACTCTCAAAATATATAACATTGAAATCACTAATCTGCGAAATACTCGTAGGTTTGGCATAGTGAGATGTTATTTTTTATTTATGTTAAAAAGTTCACTTTATACGACTGCCTAGCGAAGCACGTGAGTTAACTTTGGACACTTTCTGACACTTGTTTTTCTGCACATGGAGCTAGATGACAATTCAAAACAAAAACAAAAAAAAAAAACAAGACAAAAATTAAATTTGCCATTTTACAGCGCAATCCTTTAATGTAAGAGTAGCTCGTAGTTATAATGTAATGCCAAATGAGCTTAGAAATTTAAATGTATCATATGCAATTTTTCGTAATAGACTTATCTGTCATATGCCGTCGGCCTGCATTTATGAGCAATATTTGCTAATTATTATTGGTTGATCTTAAATATATGAATGTTAAATTTTTTAATTCTTTCTCATTATTTTTATTTCCCACCATTTCCCTCCTATTTTTGGTGCACTTTAATTTGAGCGTTATAAGTTAATAGTTACTAGCTAATTTGATGTTATATTCTATGTTATATTTTGTTTTTGTTTTTTTTTTTTTAATTCAAGTACTATTTATTTTAAACATTTTGTAATTTCCTTAATATTGGCTAAATGGCTTTAAATTACAAGACTGTTCAATAAATGAAATGAATTTATGTAATCAATTTTTATGTTATTTACTAGCTGACCCGGCAAACGTTGTTTTGCCTTCAAAATGTTAATGTGGTAAAAAAAAATTAATTGCAAAAATCTCATCTCCAACGCCATCTATCACTTCAAATAAAACCTTTTAAACCTTCCAGAATACTCTACCAATAATTTAAGACCAAAATGAGCCAAATCGGTCCAACCGTTCTCGAGCTTTAGCGAGACTAACGCACAGCAATTGATTTTTATATATATATTTCTGGCTTGTAATTTAAAGCCTTCTGGCATATATAAATTTTGAAATTTACTTTGGAATAGTATTTACTTTAATTTATGCATATTGTGACATACTTAATAGTTTCAAACTGTGATATTGTTAACTTAATTAACTTAAAAAAAACTTTCGCAGCATGGACTGACCTATAGGTATAGTATTCAATATTTAACTTTTTCTTATTATTTATATTTCCCCTTATTTCGTCTATATTTAGTGCACTTTAAAAAATCAATATTGGCCAAGGGGCTTTAAATCGCAAAATTTTTAAATAAATGAGACGAAACGAAATAAAAAAAAATGCTGCTTCGGAATATGGAGCTGGAGCACCGCAAAACATTTTCCATACTTTATATGTTAGTAAACTTCAAAGAACCTTTCTATGTAAAAATGAGTTCTTCAAATAAAAATGTATTCTAAGATTCGAAGAGATATTATGGAATAAATCCAAGACTATAATCAAAGGAAATTGTCAACATTACCTGGACTTTTTAGCGACTTTGACGTGGTTTTCGGTTTCGGCTCAGTTTGAAGCCAGCATTCCGAAGTTGGTTGGGTGGATTGCATGTCAAACTTGTAAATCCATGTTTCATCCCCACTTGTAATGCATTTTATGAATATGGGATCGCAATTGACCCCTTCTAACATGTCTTCAGCGACCTTTACGCTATTGAATTCGAGTCGAGTGGCAATGCGTTCCACTTCCAAACAATGAGTAAATTGGTAGGAATAAATTTGTGAGATACAGAGAGTACAGCGACTATGCCTAAATAACGATTTTCAGTCAACATTTTCTTCAGTTTATCAATGTTTATTTTTCATGTACTGTCCCGTATGTGTGTTTTGGTAAAATCGATTCGCCATATACCCTCTGTTACTTTTTAAACGATTTGGCATATAAGATTCCATATGCAAATCAAAACTTGAGACAAACTCTTTGTTTGATATTTTTATCCATTGTAAAAATCCAAAATACACTTGAAATTGACTGACAAAATCGAGCACTAATAATGACAGATCGCACACAAGCTCAACAACAACTTAGCGACAAAAATAATTTTGACAATTCCTTTTTTGGAGACGCATCTATATATGAAAATCATCTATGATCAGAAATTTTTTTATATGTGATCCATAAGACACCCATGAAGAACACTTTCTATATATGAAAAATTCTAAAGAACACATTTTTCTGCATCGAAGGGGCCTACTTATTATGTGAAAAATGCTTATAAAGATATTTTTCCGGAGGATTAGTGATTATTAAGACATGTACATGATATGTTCCTGTAAAGACACTTTTCTATACGAAAAGTAACTGTTGAAAGACTGAAAAATGTTTACGAGGACAATATTCGGTAAATTTAGCTAATTGAAAAACGTTGGTTTGGAAATAGCTGATCGTCGTTCGACTTGGAATTGTGCCCAGACATCCAATAAATTGCCGCCCAAAGTTTTTCCACTATCCGATGGACAGGAAGTATCTCCATAATCAGCTCAGAGACACGGAGAGGATATAGACACCCTTGTGCAAGCTAACTTGATTGTAATAAAACTTTGGTAAGTTACTTCCTGACCGTGTGGAACGGTTTCGAAACTTACAATGTTTAATTGTGTATTGTGAAATTCCGCTTACGGATTCTCATTTGTTTATCCTAACATAATACAAGAATCGCCTTATGCTATAAGCAAGATATAAAAGCATTGTGTAATTGTAATTCAATTTTTTGTCGTAATTTTCGCTCTCCAGCTACCTAAGAAATTTTATGGTACATTTGAAGCCATTTGCAGAATAAAGCAAAAGGCTTTTATTTAGGGGCGCAAACATGTAGCAAACGTCTTTAGGTGATTTTTATATGTTATCGAGAAAAATAAAAGTCTTACGTTGATTTTTTTATTTGATTTCGATTTGAAAAGATCATTTAGTCCCTTCTATTCCTAACCTTTGTTTCGTAAGGCCTTCAATAATTATTGTTGAGAGACAGAAATAACTTAAATCAAAAATGATTTTTGTGTTTGAGCGATATAATAAACGTTACGAATAATTGCTACACTTGGAGCGGTATAATAAATAAGACAAATAATTCTTTAATACAGACTTTTTCAATAAAAATCATAACTGTTACGGTCCTTGGTTTCAACTTAGTGTTTTTGTAAATAAAATTACGCGGTTATGACCTCAGCGGATTTTATTTAGTGGTCATATTAAAACAGTGAAATATTTTTGAAAAACTAAAGGATGAACAATTTTTCGTGGAAATTAACATTATTCGACAATTTTTCAAGACACTATCAAATGAAATGAAATAAAACGAAATTGCAATGGAGCTGCCATCGAGAGCAGGATTCTTTAGCTTTAAAACAAAACCGTTTGAATTCCAGAAACAATTTGGTACGAATTAGATCATACTTGTAGTCGATGGGAAGCCCACATGAGATAGGGTTTAAACAAAAACCAAGGATTGGTCACTGTAGACTTTTTGGTATTGAACATTATGCTCATGTTTCCAACCAGAAGAGAGAAAAGTTGCCAACGATTACTTGATTGAATATGATGCGGATAAATGTTAATGAATATATACGAAAAAAAGTCATAGTCATGGTTTTATCAAAAGATGTGAAGTTATGTGAAGAACTTGTTAATACGATAACAATAAAGTAAAAGGTCAGAATAATAATACAGAGGAGATAATATGCCATATTACACTTCGAGAGTTAATATCGCTCTAAAGTGTGTAAGGAAAGTCAGCCAAATTCGTCAGTTCAGAAAAAAAGTCGAAAATGCCGTAGAAGACGACGAAGAAGGTGATGATGATGATGATGAAGACGAATATTCAGACAAGTGAAAAAATGAGGGGCCAATAAAGAAGTGTTTAAGATAGCATCCTTTGTCGCAAAATACCAAATATGAAGATTACGTTACAGTGTTTATGATTTTTCATTTTATTTATTTGTTTATTACTGTACGAATTGCAATTTGTAAGCCTAAAAGCCAAATTTAAATCAAATTATAATATAACATTAGTTGAGAACAATTGAGTTGAGATTTTGTAAAAACAATAAATATGCCAAAGCAAAAAAGCTTAGATTTAGAAAAGAATGCATTATAAGAAAATCTGACATAAACCATAAAATACTGTTGTCGTCATAACTTTCGTAAAATGTGAACGAATCCACAAAAATTCGGAATGTAGTAATTTTTACTTAATTTAACCACCAAAGCTTAATTTTTTCATAGTTTAAGGAATCATATCATTTGTAGTATTTTCAAAGGACAGATTTCCATTCAGAACTTCTTGGGCGATTCACACATTCAAATAATTTCCCTCCTTAAAGACCTTCTTATTTATCGATGCCTTTTGTCGTACTGGTTTTCTACTTCATGCATTTTTAGCAACTCTTTAGCGCAAAAAAACAAAAATACCTTTAATAATTTGCATGCCCAAATAGGGACGCTTTCAAATGTATAGCGAATTAAACCATCTGAAGTGGAGAACAGATGAAGAGAAGAATGTATGGCAATGAATTTTAAAAACTAAATATAGTGTAAACAGCATTTTGACACGCGGTTAGCGCGGTGTATTTACTTCATTAACAAAACTTACGTGTACTGGGGACATTTTCATATTTCTTAACCTCCGCATTGCGTATAGATATCTTGCGCTTTTCCTCCCGTCTCTCGTGTGATGCGTCTCTCTCCTTTTCCCTGCTACCACGATCTTTCATATTTGAGTCCTTATCTCTAGATGAAGATCTTCTCTTTTTCGATGGCATGGGACTGTTCCTGCCTTTGACATCCTCAAGATCAAATTTGATGGGAGCATGTTTGCGTTTTGAGGGTGTTAGAGATTCCTTTTGACGGCTGACTTTCAGTGGCGGTGTGGTGGATTTATAATCGTGCTCTTTATTGTCGTGACTTGAGCGTTTCATTCGACGCTCCTTTTCGGGGGAACGCTTTTTTGCTGGACTCATATCGTCGTCTTCAGAATCGTTTTGTATTATGATTTTTTTAACCTCTTTAGGCTTCCGATAAATCTCTACCAATTCAGTACGTGGGGTTGGTGCCGCAACCTCTTCCATCTCAATCGGCGATGATTCCTGGTCATTGCTAGACGATTTAGTTCCGGTTCTCTCTTTGCGAGCACTAGAGGGGTTGGAGGTTGATGTGGGTTCTGTATATTTTTCTCGATCTTTGGAAAAGCTCGAAGAAGACGACACTTGTGGTGGTGGTGAAGCTGGCGAAAGTGAACGAGAATAACGAGAGCTGCCAATGCGCTTTAATTTAGGCAACGTTTTCTCTTCTGCAAAATAAAAAGATGATTACAAATAAACAAATTGTGTATTACAGTTAGAGACACCGTACCATTTAGCGTAACAACGAATTGAGTATTTTGATCGGCAGTGGTGTTGTCCTCGCCTTCGACTAGATCTATGTGTTCATAGCAACTGTCGTCGCTTGCAGTGCTCCAATTTTCTTCTTCGTCGGGTTGCGTCCGGTTTTTAATTGTTTGCGGCACATAGACTAGGTCTGGGTCAGATTCCCCTTTGTCTGACACAATCTCCGGAACATATTCCTCATCGTTCTCCGCACTGTGTCGATTGGCAAATCGGTCTTTAGTCCGGCCGTTTACTTCAACTATTAAATTCTGTGCCGTCCGTGTAAAGATAGCCCCTACACCAGATGATGTCTTACGGCGATTTCGGTAAGATTTTGTATACAGCTTGGTACTGCGTTCGGGCATTACTTTCTCTCCTAAACGAGAACTTATTTTAGGTTTCGAGGGTGGAGAAAGGCGTTTTAGAATAGTTGATTTTTGCGCCTCAGCCACAGCTCGCAACAGCAAATTCTTAGGTGCCTGTTTACTTGGCGACATTGGAGTTCTTGGCTTTATTTTTATGATGGAGTTTACGGGTTTGTCACCGATTTCTTCTTCATCTGAAGGCTCTAGTACCTTGGCGGGCGCTACTATTACCCTCGAGCCTATGCGCTTGCGAGACGTGTTAATATCAGGGGAATACTCCGGGCTGCTACTGCTGACTGTCGTTGTGCTTATTTTGCCCACTTGACTACCACTTCGCATGTCATGGTTGTTTTCTGAAGATGTGCGCTTCTTATCACGATCTTCGATGGACCTGCGGACGCGTGATCGCCCACGGGACACATTGCCGTTGTCTCTTTCTTTTGATCGATCGACGCGACGATCAGAGTTACGTTCTCTTTCACGACCCCTATCTCTTAAGCTACCCCTATCCCTTTCGCGGCTTTGGTCTCTTTCGCGTTCCATTTCTTTGCGCCGGAAAGCCGGCACGTACAATTCTTTTTCCTGTAGATTTCTTCTCCTGTCCCGCGACCCATGCGGCGCGGCCTTAACAGTCTCAGAAGCAGGAGTTTTCAGTCCCAAACGTTCGTGTACAGGACGTTTAGGACGTTCGGCAATATCATCCCTTGGCGTGACATTGCAGCGGAAGTCGGACGCTCCCGCTACCAAGGGGGGCGTAAAACGCCTCCGCGTGGCATTTATCGATTTGTCGCCCTGCTCAAATACAATGGGACTTTTCACTCTTGCTCTTTGTGTTTGGGATGGCGGCGTCGAAGGCGACTTACCCCGCGCTTCGCCGGTCTCATTGAAAGCTTCCCTACTATCTTCGTCGCGTATCGTAATGAAGTCTTCGTCGTAGTCATCGTCATCCTCTAGCTCTCCGATTTGCTTGAGTTGCTTTTTGGCTGCATAAATCTTCTTCTGAATCTCTGCCAATTCGGCTAAATCTTTTTCTCGGTTTCCCATTGCAACCGGCTGTTCTTTATTGGCTTTTGCACCGGCAGATTCCGTGGTAGAAGAAATCTCAGAAATTGTCGGTATATCGAAGTCCTGTGTTTCAGATGCAATTTCCGGTGACGTATCGCTTCCCGTATTTTCCACGGATGCTCTATGCTTGCCTTTCTTGATATTTTGGTTTACCTCGGCTGTTGTGTTTATGTCTTGCTTAGCCTTCACTAGTAACTCTTCCGCAAAAATATCCCGTATGGAGTTGGAAGGTTTATTGCCAGCGGGCATCAGCCTATCCGGGCTTGTTGCCACAGTTTCTTTTGATTTCTTCGCCGATATTTTCTCCTTCTTCACTTGTTTCTTGTCTTTTTTGATGGAGATTACTGGAGCAGCGTCATCTTTTTGCGATGATTTGCGTTTCTTCGATGACGAGGCTAAGGAATATAGATGAACATTCATTCGAAAATGCAAGAAGCGAATTGATAAAAAACAATGCTTGGCTACTTACCGTTCGCAGCTGGCAGTGTCACTTCCTGTAGCTTCTGCAAAACCTCATGCAACCAGGTTACAAAGAGTTCCGTTTGGCTACCCAAGAAAAGATTTAGGTCGGAGATCATCTGCTGTTTGCTTCTCTTATTAGCCACCATAATCATCACATAATCAGGCAACTCATCATCGATGTAACCACTTGAGCCGCCAGTGCCCAGTTCCAGCAATTTGGCTTTAACGGCGCTCTACATAATTGAATTGAAGTTTATAGCACAAGATTACATTACTGTTGATTGATTTTTCCTGTTTTCCTTTCTACTCACTCTCATTTTCTGGCCAATTTCGTTGCCGTAATTCTCCATCGTATGTATGTAGATCTTTCGCGACGGTCCTCAACAATTCAATAAGTAATTCAGTTAAATGTCCTTTTACCAACTCTTGGAAGGATATGACCAATTTTTTATCATATTTTTACGTTGCGATAGGAAAAATGTTAGTTTTTCTGCTTTTAACACATTCCAAATTTTCTCCCGAAGAGGTTCACTTTTCAACTTTGACAACAAAAGGGTCGTGAGCATAGTTGCCAGATTTGAGTTGTTGTTGACACTTTAGTACCAAAAGTACAGCACCAAGTCATAGCACTATTCATGAGAAGCGCAAATTCCACAGGACATAAAAATTCATGATTATCATCAGCATTGAAGTAGCTAGTTAATTGATTAGCCACATTTTGTAAAAAACAAACAATAAAACAATATAAAAATCATGTATGAAAATAAGCAAAATTTCAGGAAAGTGGTATGATGAGTTTGGAAAACCAATAATTTTAAAATCGTATTTATTTCACGTTAGGAAAAATTAATTTTGGTCAAAACATATTCGTAATTACTGTATGTAAGTCCTTGTCCAAGATTAATTTAGAGGTAAATGCTTGCTAAATAAGAAGTGTCTTTCATTAAGTATAACATTTCCGCTGTGTTAAAAGTGATGATTTTTTTAATCTGCCGCAGCATATTTCCGACTACACGAAATATTAGTTAAAATGTCTTACCTTATTATCGAGTGGAGCTGGCAACCTTGTTTTCTGACTGTCATGTTCACCTGGCTGTCATTCTTCCTTCATTTCGTTTTAGTTGTCAACTGCTTGAGTGAAAATCAAAACAACACGTGTGTTGGAGCGCTGGAAATTTGTTGAAATTCTCAGAAATTTGGGAGAAAATTCAGCAAAATGCGTATTGAAACGTGTTACTTTTGCTCCAGCAAAATTTATCCAGGCCACGGAGTACAATTTGTGAGAAATGACTGCAAGGTAAGTGCGGAAACAGTACCGGAATAGTCGATTGTGTTGGCAGTGATTGTGATCAGTAATTGCGTATTGGGTTTTCAGATTTTCAAATTCTGCCGTGGAAAATGTCATAAAGCATTCAAGCGCAAGAAGAATCCACGCAAGGTGCGCTGGACCAAGGCCCACCGCAAAGCGGCGGGCAAGGAATTGGCCATCGATCCTAGTTTCGAGTTTGAAAAGCGTCGTAATGTGCCCGTCAAGTACAATCGCGAGATGTGGCAGAAAACATTGGACGCCATCAAGAAGGTTACCGAAATTAAGGAACGTCGCCAAGGTCAATTCATTATGGAACGTCTGCGCAAGGGCCGCGAAGTGGAAATACAAATGGACGTGAAGGATGTACAGCGTAATATTTCGCTTATACGATCACCAGCTGCTGGTCTTAAAGAACGTCGGGCGAAGGAGGAAGCCGAACAAGCAGCCCTCATGGAGGAAGATTTGCCCGAGGAGGAAATCAAATATGTGGATGCGCGTGAACTGGAAAAGAAACTGGAAGAAGGTCTCATGGACGAAGACATGGAAATGTTGAAAGCCTAGTTTTCTGTTCGTATAGTAGCTTTAAGAAGTATCATAAGTCGTAGCTCCGTAAATAACACTGCTAACAATACCATACGTTTAAAATAAAGAAATTGTAATTTATAAACAATTGAAATGACCTCTGTGCAGCTATTGCGTGTTCCTCGTCACTTTGGGTAGTGGGAGGAAAGGTAGAGAATGTTTGTATTCCTCTATTTGTTTTATTCAGCATATTTATAATTGGATTAGGTGCAAATGAAACGAAAGTATAGCAAGTCAACAGTCAGTCTCTATTCTGCCACTTCATTTGAGGTTTCTTTAGAAAGCTGATGAATATAAGTAGTATGTTTTTACAATCCGCACAACTGAGGTTTGCATCAATCATCCTAAACTGTTTTTAGAGATTCTAATTCTAGTGGCCTTAACAGTCGGCCTACTCTCCATGACATGGTTTGTCGTAGCTGCTCTATTGGGGGAAAGTGTTCCGAATTTGCTGCGTCCCGAAAGTGATTATGTCTTTGATTATGTGGTGGGTAAGACGAATAAATGAGTTTTGGCGCTATAACCCGCATGCAAATTGATGTGATTTATTTTAGTTGGTTCCGGAACTGCGGGTTCCGTGGTTGCTTCCCTTTTGGCCAAGCACAGCAACGCCACTGTTTTACTAGTAGAAGCCGGAGATCATTTCGGAATGCTGAGTAAAATTCCCTTGCTGGCAACGTTTCAGCAGAAAGGCATAAATGATTGGTCATTTCTTTCTACCCCGCAAAAGCATTCATCGCGGGGCCTGGAGGATCAGGTAGGAAACTACGGTATTCGTCCATGACAAATGTGTTGACGTTGCCTTAAATTTTGCAGCGTCAATGTTTACCTCGTGGCAAAGGTTTGGGAGGTTCATCCCAATTGAATTTTATGCTCCATTTCGATGGTTCTGAAACAGACTTTGAAAGGTGGTCCACCGAATTTAATCTCAGTGATTGGGATTGGCCTTCGGTAAAACCATTCTTAGAAGCAGGCAGAGCGAAACCCCACGAAATCCTAGAAATTACAACCGATTACTCGAAAATTACATTAGCTTTAAACGACGCGCAGAATGAATTTATGCACAAACCCTGGCATTTTCGTAAGGCAATTTACGATATCAAAAATGGGCTGCGCCAGAGTGTCTACCAACGATTTCTTCAGCCAGCTTACAAACGGAAAAATCTTAAGATAATGACAAACACGTTGGCTAAAAAAATTGAATTCCAACTGGAAGACAACGAAGTCCAAGTTAAATCTCTAATATTGGGCAGTAAAGATGATAACCAGGGAAAGGAAATCCTGTTTGAAGTGAGAATTCTGCGTGAGCTGATTATAAGTGCTGGCGCCTATCAAACTCCGCAACTGTTAATGGTTTCTGGTATAGGAAACCATGAGTATTTACGCAGATTACATAGTATAACCATTCCCCCATTTTTACACCAATTGCCTTTGGTTGGCCAAAACTTACATGATCACCTCAATATGCCTTTGTACATATCGATCGATGCTGTAGGCCCAACATTAAATCAGAGATCATTGTTGGATCCCTGGTCAATTTTGAATTATATAGCCACTGGTGGTGGACATTTAGGCAATTTTGGAGTCGTTGGCCATTTGTGGAATAGAGGCCAAACATTGAGTGACTCTTATGGTGTGACCTTCTTTACTGCCGGTGCAATAGACGAATCTGCGTTGATGTCCATTTCGAATTTTAAAAGATCCCATTTTCGACAACTTTTTCCACGTTATTACAATGCTTCGCAGGAGGGTTTGGTAGTAATATCGACGTGCTTGCAGCCCATTTCCAGAGGTAGTGTTCAAATAAAAAATATTAACATGAGGAAAAAGCCGCAGATAGATCCTAATTATATCTCGCAGCAACAGGACATAGAATGTACCATAAAAGCCATACGAACAGCCGTGGAGGTGAGTTCTTACGTAAAACGGCTTTCCAGTGAACCTGTATCGTTATTATTAGCCGCAAAATATATGTGCGTGTTTCGCTTTCAGGTGATAACCTCCCGTTCGTTTTCCTCGCTAGGCGTACACATACATTGGCCTCGCATTAAGGAGTGTTCGAACTTTGGTCCCTTTGAGCATGATTTCCGCCTGAATCAACCAAACGACCGTTATTTGGAATGTATTATTCGATATGTTGGATTGGGATCACACCATCCAGGAGGAACCTGCCGTATGGGCACCAGCCGCCAAAATAGCGTTGTCGATTCACAATTCAAGTACAACTATGTCATATTATATTGCAAATATGCCCCTTATGGAATTAAATATATTTATTTTTATTAGGGTTCACGACATCGCCAAGTTGAGAATTATAGATGCCAGCGTACTACCCACACCAATATCCGGCAACCCTAATTCCGTTATAGTCGGCATGGCCATCAGAGGTTCAGCTCTGATTATCAAGGATCTCCTTAAAGATAAACAGCGTTAATTAGCATTTCAATAGATATGCATGTACTGTTTGCTTACACACATATGTATGTATGTTCTTGAAGGTGCAATACATACAAATATGAATATATTTGTATTTTCTGTTTTATTACATTGTATTTACATATTAATTGAGATAAACTTGTCGGGCAATTGCTGATGTTGCGTTTTCTATTCAGAGTAATCCATCCATTCACAAAGGCAATTGGTCTTTTTAAAATCAATGTTGACTCGGGCCCGATCAAATTATGCCTGTCAATGTACGAGCACGAGCAGACATTTAATTCTCTTCTGTTTATATCATTCCAAAGTGTGCACATGTATATATGTTCTGGAAAAGAATCATTCCTGAAATTGCGCTGAGAGGACGGACGTGATTTCATTCCATCTGGAAGTATACAAACAATTGTTTACATTTAAAACATCCCTCCATCTTCAGCCTTCAGCTCAACACTGGCACGAATGTATATATCTAATATCTAAGGATAAATGTCTTTAAAAGCTGGTCTTTAATTGCAACTTAAGTTGACAGTTAATGAAGACTGGTAAAATGTTTTGTTTTTGGAATAAGCGTTGTTAGCTACTTCGAAGTTCGAAGACATACTGAGGAGGGATTGGTGTAATTCGTTCGTTTAGCACGGTAGATTTTGACCATCGCATGCTAAAATGTTACAAGTTTATTGATTAGGCATTCAAAAAGAAAATTACACTCAATTCATATTATGATTGTTAGCCTTTGACCTTGAAATTGAAAAAAAAATTTCTAAGTTAGCAGCAGTTTTTCAGTTCTTTTTTGATTTGCTAAGTTAACTACTATTTCAAGGTTTGTCCTGTTTTGTTCTGGCTGTCAGTTGCAATTTACTTCTTTCAACGTATGCCAACAAAACCGCTTTCCATTATTACAGGTTTTATAGGAGCTAAATGCTACAGGGCTTCATTTTGTAAACAAAGTAAATCCGATATGATAGAAATGTGCAAACGGACAATTTTAATTCTGAGCGCAAAAATGTATCACATAGAAGTGAGCGTCTAAGATAACAAGTATCTTTTGACCAAATGCGTTTCATGACTTTTTAATTCTAATGGGCGATGGCTGGCTGGCACATAACTGTCGTAAATTTTTGCGAAACCTCTTAGAGCAAACTAACTGGCTTTTCGAAATGCAGTTTCTTATCCGTATCTTTTACTTCGTAGACTGCAGCGTCCTGATTTGTTTTGCCATTGGTTTGGCCAACAATTTTTAATTTTATAGAGTGAAAAAATATATAAAAAGCCACACATTATAACGTTTCTTGCCGTTGCCTTTGAATCCTTTAATTGTAAGGATTTCCTTAAGTTTATCCGGCCAAAATAATGACATTACAAATGTTATTAGTATCAGAATTTTTTGCTGGACTTAACACGACAAAAAGTAGCCAGTATCATTAATGTGATTGCACCGGATCGGTGTTTAAAATAAAATATATGTATATGTATGTGGTTTTATCATGGCTCGAATTCACGATTATACGCATAATATTCACGTATTTTAGCCATCGATCGAATGACAATTTAATGCAGCATTTAGTTTTTATATATTTATTTGCTTTTTTCAAAATATATATTTTTTAACAACAAATGGTATCACTATCATAGTGCCACTTACGGCAGTACAGTTAAATAATTAGCGCAAATGAGAAAGTATGAACATTTGCATCTCTCGCCTGGGAAAGTCTTTACAAATTTTCAACGAGATGATTGTCTTCTAATATTCAATGTACCTTGGCGGCAACTCTCTATGAAAGGACACTGTATACGATGGGGAAAATAGTTATAAGCAATATTCTTTATTAAGGATGATCAATCAGTCTAAAAATGTGTGCGGATAAGCGGAACTCTCCGCCATTATCATTGAATGTAATGGATTCTTTGCACTGTAATAAATGATTATTTGTATCAGTGATAGCAGATTTCATTTACATAAAAAAGATCAGTTTGCTCGTGTAGACAGCTATAAATTAGGAGTCATTCACAGGAACAAGTCGTACACTTATTATAATTGTGTTTTACACTCCAAAAGCTATGATAAGGCAATTTATTGAGGGAGTAGGGCCAACTCTGCCACTGTCACAAGTTGCATTTAACAAAATAAAGTATCATATCTATATTATAAGTGAACAAGTAAGCAAATTCGTCGTAATTTGTTGCCTTATAACATAATTTCAAAAACAAATTAAAAATATTAAATTTTCATAATTTAACGTTATGTAAGTCATATATTGTTAATCAGAATATGAGTTTTAAGAAAAGCCTCCGCAATAAACAATTTGAATTATTTCAAAAGTTGTATAAGTCAGCTCGAGAAAATATGGGATGAACTAAAGTTGTTTCAGACGTCAGTGCATGAATTTATTGTGAGAGAGGAACGACAGCCATTCTGAATTCAAAATAAAAATTTAAAACTAAAACAAAGAGAAACGATGGGCATTTGCATATAGTTGCCATTGAGCTAGCACATGTAAAATGAATTAAATTAAATGAAATGAATAAGAAAAGACAAAGACATTATTAAATGTAATAAACTTATTTCTAGTTTCAATTCTGGGTGTTGTAAATGGCAACTTGTAGGCGCTGAACAGGAATAAGGGGTTATTAGGGAATATTCTAAAAAATGTTAACATGTATACTTAAAATAATCATATTATGGGGCGCAAAGTAAAAAGTGCAGTGTCTACGCTACTAGTAGTGCCACAGAATAAACTGTGATAAACTGTGTTGAAATGAAATTATTGGATCATAATCTCTTAAAATGCTGCATTTGTAACAATGTTGCTCTATATTGCGCAAATTATAGAAAGTCCGCTAATAAATCGTAATAATGACCTCATTTCGAGCTTTCATTGCTATCATAATAAATTCTAAGATTTACTGAGCTGGAAAAGAAGAACAAGAAATATTAAAATATAGTTGAAGAGAATTAAAGAAGTGATAACTAATCTTTATCACAAACTACTAAATGAAGATCAATGCAAATATAATGTTAATTGCACAAACAAGGAAGTATCTTAAATAAAATAATGCCCATTTTGTGAATCAACTGAAAGGTTGAAAAAGTGTATCTAACGAAATGTTGATGGCGATGTCAATATGTTTGGAATGTTAATTACAAAGAGAGAAATTTTAAATACAAGTACGGTCAATGATGGTGAAAGTATTGGATTGAATGAATCTAAAAAAACGTTCCATATATGACAGTGTAGCTCCTAAAATATTAACGTTATCTGAAGAAATGTTTGCAAACATTTTCAACAATATGTAACGATATCACATTCATGCCAAAAATTCTAGACATGCCTCCGATTATAGGCCGGTAGGGGTTTTATCCGTAATCGGTTAAGTGTTTGAAAAACTTATTTTTGAACGATTATCAAACTATGTCCACGATTGTGGTTTTAAATTAACTTATAAGTTTTGTTCTCAATATTTGCAAAAATTAAAAAAAAAAAAATGTTAAATGAAATCCGGGTTCACCGAGCCTCGAACTCCAAACCTCCACTTTGTGAGGCTGAAGTTTAGTGCCCTAAGCCACGATTTTAACATCGTCACTGTATGAGTTAATAGTGCTTTAACAGTGACTTTGATCTATGGGGGGATATTGTTAGCAATTAACAGAGTTTCCAAAGTATATCCGGGACATAAACCTACAGGGGTCACTGCTAGAATTTTCTCAAGTGCTGATCGATATTCACTTCATATTCATTACCTTATTTGGTATTATTCCAAAACATAATAGTTCTCTCTTTTCTATTCAATTCTAAACTATATTATGTTTCACTAAAAATCTCATGTTCGGGAACAGAAACCAAGGCAGTGTGAGGCTTTAACAGTACATTTTTTCTATTAGATACGGCGAGCAGTAGAGAAGTTATTTAACATATTACTGTATTAGTCAATATAAGTGCAATACAAAATATTCAAACACTGGTTGGCAATACACCGAAGAAATAATATTGCATTGTCTTCATGTAAGAGACCAATATAATTTTCTCTACCTTAAGGTAGAGATGTGACAACAACAAAAACGGGCATTAAAAATAGAGTTAATACGAAAAGATACTCCTTCTCCCAAATCCTTCAATGAAATAAGTTAAAATTGACGATAATGCATTTGTTTGTTGGCAAATATATCGATTTTCCGGTAATATTGTTATTAAAATTATTCCCAAGAATAACAGAGGCCTAACCATCTAAAAAAATTGAGGAATGATCAACAAAAAACTGCAATATCCTGAATTAGTACAATGATGTTTTATGTAACTGAAGGAAAAGAAAGTTTTAAAAGGAAAAACTAGACATCATCATAGAAAATACAAGATTGAAAAGAAATCGTGAAGTTATTTGGCATATTGATCATCACAGTTTATGGTGGTCTTTATACATACATGCATAAAATATTTTTTTTTTTGTTTTGATAACAAAATTTGTAAAATTGATTCAGGTATCTTTTCAAACGTCTGTACCTTGTAAATGTAATGTTAAATGACTGGTATGTATTTAAAATTATTATACTGACCAATTTCTTCTCAAAATTCAAAATCTGTTACATTTCTAAGAAGAAAAACTACGTAAATGAGAATGCTGATGAAAGATTATAACTTTTTTTTAATAACCCAATTCAGTCGTGGATTAATTCAAAGAGTTAGTGTTTTTATAAAACCTAAACTGAGAATTTGCCTTCACTTTATGAATGTCTGTTCTGTTTTCTTTCCATTTTTGATTAAATAAATCGAAATTTGTATGGCTGTGTGAATTTTAGTGTTTTCCTAATGTACACTGGACGCCGTGATTTTGATTGAAGGGATCCCATTAAATTAAAAAAAAGTCGAAAGGACATTGGTAGGAGAGGGTTTCGAGACTTGGATTCTCGTTAGAAATATAGGGCAATAAGTTTCCTTTGATATTAGGTGGTTGTACGTTAAATGTTAAATTCAACTAATTTCAATAGTTTCTTTTTCATCACTAAGTTTTTTTTATTTTATTTTTTTGGGAGTCTTTAATTTTTTGATGTAATGGGAATTAGTGGTTTGGATAAGATACGAACCCCGAACCGATATATAAGGCTCCCTCAGTCTTATCACAAATTACGATGAATTACCAGATTTTGTTTCCGCAATCCAATTGTGAATTGATCCATTACACGATCAGCATCCGTTTGGATTCAGAAAAGCGTCTGAAATAGAAAAAGCCTTTGATGATATATTATTGAATATATATGCGAAGGAAATAATGATGATTTGAAGGCTTTTGATCTAGCTGGTAATACAACTGTGCAAAATCAACATTTTAAATCATCAGAAGAAAATAGATATCTCATCGAAACCATTTCTGTTCGCTGGTGATCTTCTGCTTTTTTAAAACAAAAAAAAATACTTTTAAACTCAGGCTATCTACGATGCTAATATAATGTGCGAATAAGCTTGGCTTAATAATAAAACTTGTGCTCAGTCCTTCGAAAATACAATTTATAAAATTCACTTCATATTTTTTTTTTTTTTTTTTTCATTCATTTTCCTTATTGGATCTTTCTTTCGAAATTTACAGTATGTATTCAAATCTTAATCCTATTTTAAACTAAAGTATCCTGCCATTGCCGGATCTTGTTTTTGGCGAGCATATCTGTTTATCACTGGACCAAGCCGTATATGACCGGGAAAATGTTGAAGGTTTTGAGCGAGTGGGTTTGAGTGGGAGGATGATGCAAATGATGATCAAACCTCAATGTATGTAAATGGTATATTTATTAATGAATCAGATAGTATGAAGTATCTTGTTGTGAAATTAAGTCATAATTTCTTATGGAATATCCACATTACAGATTTATAAGCAAAAATGGGAGTAGTTTTAGACAACAAACTAAGTTTTAACTATCATGTGGATAATGTAGTCCGACGTTTAAATTATTCACTGCGAAGTTTTTATAATACCGACATAGTGTTGCCCAGATCGATTAAGAAGAAATTGGTTCATGCTTATATCATGCCTAGTATTCTATATTGTTTAGAGTTATATAGTGGCACTAATAAACAAAATATGAGGAAAGTTCATATGGCGTTTAATAGAGTTATGAGATATTTATACTCACTGAGGCGTCGTGTTCATATAACACCGTATGCTAAGCGTTTCTTGGGTTGTAGTAAATTTTAGGTCTTTGCTGTTATTTTATAAAGTTGTTCGATTGTGTAGTCCTCAATTTCTTTTTAATTCATTTAATTTTTCACATTCCACTCGTAATAAGCAGCTTCTTATTCCTAAAATAACCACACTCATGGGTCGTGCTTTTGTAGTAAGAGTAGCTCGAATTTACAATTTACTATCAAGCCATTTAAAAAGTTTTAAATTATGTCCTGATTCTTACAAAATGCACATTCTACAACACTTTCAGACTTTACTGTAAAATTTTATTTTCAATTAAACTGTGGGCAGCCTTTATTACATACCGATTATCTTATATTTCAAGATTATATTCCGATTAACTTCTAACTTTTGAATTAGTCTTTTTTTTCATACTTTTTTTTTTTTTGTCTTCAACGATCATAATGTTATATTATTATATGTCATATTATATTTTTATAAATTTTATATTTAATTTTTATTATGATGAATTGTTGCATATTGTAATTTACTTATAATTGGCCGGAAGGCTTTAAATTACAAGCCAGAAATAAATAAATAAATAAATAAATAAATAAATAAATAAATAAATAAATAAATGTCTTCTGCGGCTGGTGTTTTGTATAAATTCAAGAACAAGTTGCATACCGATAGTAAGCTAATGATTTAGAATGCCCTCATACATTCTCGTTTAACGCAATTGCTATATGTAGATCAAACAATCCCGTAAAGTCCTTGCAATGATTTGAGAACAAAGCACTGAAAATTGTTTTTATTGTGCCTTTGCGACAACCTTCTTTCGATTTGTACAAAGAATATGCCAAAAACGTATTATGTGTCCTTTGATCTTTATAGGTACAGGTTTACAGGTTTTATGAAAATCTAATGCATCCAATTGGAGTTAATCGTGCACAAATGATGTTTGCAAAATTGTTTGTTTCCTCTGAGTGATACCTGAAGGATCGTGGAAATTATGCTTATTTTTAATCTCAGACTGTTGGGGCAACCGTAGAAAGGCATTTCGACAGAAGCCTAAAAATGTCGTTAGTTTCCATAATTTGTGAAAAATACGATACGACAGGTATATTTACAGGTTCGCTAGAAATGCAGTACAAATATCAATGTATGGTAGAAATATTCCGGTTACAGATTTGTGGAAACTAGAAGTTGTCATAACAATAGATTATGTAATGGGGGTAGTGAAATATTACAGCAGTTGCTTTTTATAATTAGCACCTGAATCTGAGTGCCTCTATGTCCATTGGTTTCGTTAAAATTCCTCCAATTTTTATTAACGTTTTGCCAACAGTTGATGACATATATAGGCTCTTTCTCTCAACCGGCTCTCTGTTCTGGAGCCAAGACCAATTGTAAAGAATTGACTCTTTTATTTAAAGAGAGTAGGTAGTAGATTGTGCAAGAGATGAAAATATGACACTAGATTGGTAAGCTGAGTAATGGATCAAAGAATTGAGTTTTCCAAAGATGTGTAAATATGTATGTACACTCTGGCATTCAAAATTGTAATTTCTCAGAAAATATGAGAAATTATAATTTTATTTTTATTGGAAATGTTTCATTAGCAGGAGCAGAAATAATTGCTTTTTAATTTGTGGTTTGTATAGGAGGTACCACTCCCCATTGTCCAATCCCGCCTATATTTGCAGCAGCACTTAAGATATGTACACCAAACCGATGTACCAAATGTTGTTCAAATACCGTAAACAGGAGTAGAAATATTGGATATTTAATTTATGGTTTGTATGGGAGGTACAGCGCCCCATTGTCCAATCATGCCCATATTTGCAGCAGAAGTTACAATATGTACACCAAACTTATATACCAAATTTTGTTCAAATACCATTAGCAGGAGCAGAAATAATGGATTTTTAATTTGTGGTTCGTATGGGAGGTACCACGCCCCTTCGTCCAATCCCGCCCATATTTGCAGTAGCACTTAAGATATGTACACCAAACTTACGCACCAAATTTTGTTCAAATACCGTAAGCAGAAGCAGAAATAATTGATTTTTAATTTTTTGTTTGTATGGGAGGTACCACGCCCCTTTGTCCAATTGGACCGAATGGTAAATCTAAACCATGCCGAGCACCACCCAGATGCATATACAAAAATTTATGCAAAGCGGTCCAGCCGTTTAGGAGGAGTTCAGTGACAACGCCCGTACAGTAGAGTTATATATATAAAGATAATGATTTGATGAGAAGAGAAAAGAAATCAATTAGAGTTTTGTCCAATAAATGGGTTTATTTGGATGCTCACGGTTTCGCCTGTAGACTGTAAAGTGAACTGGTAAATTTTGCAGCACGCAACTCATTTAAAAGGCGCTGTGAGCCATATTCAGTAACAAATGTGGTATCTCTCGGATAATATTAATATTAATAATTTCATGTTAATATTGAAGTTTATACAAGGTGCATTTGCCTTTTTCGACAGCATTTCACAAAATGACTGCGGCAATCTATGCGAATTTTTACGTTGGTTCTGTTCGGCGGTTCGTCCCACCCATTATTCGAGATTAAACGCTGGCTACCTCGGTTTCGGATTGAGTAGCTTTTGTTCAAAAAAAAAACTCTAAAGAATAATAATAATAGAATTTTTCTTTACTTCAAAAATCTATTCTTTGATGTATAATTCCATGATCAGGACGGCCAAAAATGAACCTGTAATAAAGTCTCAAGCCAGTTTTCTGTATTTAACGAAGCCAGATTTATTACAATTATTGTAGCACCTTTATTCTCACCCCAAAGTGTCAAAGTACTAAATAATTTCCGAAATGTTTTAAACTACAGGTTTTGCCATGACTTTTGCATTGGAATATCTTAAAAACTATAAAAACATCATAAACTTAAAGTTTTATTTCAAACTTATCCATCATTTTACCATTCCAAATGGTGTTAACGGTGTTAACCTGTTAAAATATAATTTTCACTTCGCATCAATGATTGCAACAAGTTTAGCTGATACTGTAGTTCAATAATTTGTAGTCACCCGATTGTTTATTTTAATGAATGAAATTTCGATGGCGACGTAAATGCGAATTACCATGGACCAAGCTACAGTTTCCACACTGTTTACATGGGTTTTAGGCTCAGTTCGCCAAATTTTTCGGAGAAAGCGGTATTGTTTATGGTTCAGACTGTAAGCAGAAAGAGTAGTTCGATTCGCTTTAAAATCGGTTCAACTCCGAACTAGCTGCCCTGCCTTCTGAAAACGATTTACAACAAAGGGTATCCGTTCTAATTTTAGACATTGCATAATTATTAATGGGCATACAAAACGATAGCTGTAATTTCATTCATTTTGGGGCAAATCATTGGGGCTGGGAAAGCGGTGTGCTCCACAAGTGAATTCTACTCTACGTACGTGTACCTCTACGCACGTAAGATGGTAGTGGAAAATTTGTCTTTGCGAATATGTATTCCTATGGGAATACCTATGGCAATTACCTGTAGTTTGTGTGTACTCTGATAGCGGAAAAATTTAGATATTTGGGACACATCTTGTCATATTTTGATATTTTTGCCTAAGTAATTGAGAAACGACGAATATGCCATACAACGTAGAAGAAACTTGTTGACTTCGGGATTTGGTTTATTTACATGACCAACGAGAGAATATGGAGGGATACGACGAGCATCGTGCAACGGTTTGAATGAGCGACCATAATCTGTTGCCGGCATTGGGGTGCTTTTGCATCTGCCTTCGTGTAGAGGCCAAAGCGATGGATATCAGTGTACACATGCACAATGCATCTACTATCCCAGTGCATCCCATCTATCCATCTAAGTGGTTGACTGACTGCCAGACTGACCGGCTGACCCATCCATCTAATCTTACTAGCTAGCGAACAACGTCATCAGAGGTTGAGAGAAAGGCACTGTTTGAGATCTTTTTGTTCTCTGTTTGGCGTTTTTTCTTCTGTAGAAATTTGCTTAATTTTCATTGAAATTTTCATTAGCCAAGATTTGCTGTTATTGCTGGCTCTGTGGCTGTTGTTATTGCCGCTGCTGCTTCTTTGCATTGAAAATGACGACGACAGAAAATCCCATAAATTGGCGTGGCCCGACCGAGGGTTGAGCTTTGCATGGCTGTCGTGACCACCCTCAGTTGTCTATGTGACTCTCGTTATGATCGGTAGTAATATGGAAGGCACTGTAAGACGTTAAACTGAACTGAACGGAACGGAACGGCCACGACGCACACATGTCAAATGAATTTCACATCGTTTCTCCAACAAGAGCAATAATCTGTCTTCAGAACTGAAGCTCTGATGAAAAGTGGAAGAGGAGATCAAATTTAAAGGAAACTGTGTGACATAATTCTTTACTACGTCCTAACTTTTACTGCATTTCCTTTTGATTGTACAATCTTGATATATGATCTGATCCGATCCGGCCGTGCGTGCTGCATCGATGTACTGGTGTTGAGCTGTGACAGTTGGCTGCTTGTTTAACATCCATCCATCCATCCATTCCCTGGCGTTTTGCGAATTTGAAACGCTTTGTGTTGAAAAATTTGGGAATTGTATTTAATTGAGAAAAATATCAAAAAAAAAAAGAAAGAAAATAATAAGTAGATGGCACGTAAATGTAATTTCCTGAAAGCGCAAGTGATGGCATAGTGTGCAAGTGTACATACATACATACGTCCCTACATTAATCTAATATACGAGCACGTATTTACATACATACTCATATAATACGTATTGTGAAATACATGATTTCTATTTAAAACAAACAACTGTTGCGGCTAATACGAATAAATCATAAATGAAAACGAAAACGGAACTAAAAAATCCCCACCGCCACTCGTGTTGTGCCAGTCCACAATTGCAGTTACCACTAAAAGAACACTTGTGGGATTCACTCCCAGACGCATTTGATAGTATAAATTCAAATTCGGGTACGGCCATGTTCCATTTTGCGACATGGAATACTGCCTAAGAATGACAACAAGTAATTTAATAATTTAGTTGATTAAACGCAGACGGACGGACGGACAGCAGTGACGACGACGACGATGGACAGACGTTATTTCGCATCCACGGAAAAGATACATTAGAAGCGGGAAGAGCTTAGAGGTGCCTTACAGTGACACCAACCGTATCAGCACTGTATTTTAGCGAGATGACGGATTTCTTATGCTCCATCGGATGTGCGGAAAGCACCGATTTATTTCAACTTCCCATCAGCAATGTACAGCACGTGTTGAAAAAGAAAAAAACAATCATAACGGGCGGGAGAATTAAATTCGAAATATTGCAGATTTGGCTTTAAATGAAATGTTAATATAGAAAAAGGTGTCCTGAAATTCGCGCAAAAAGGAAATGGTTCTCTCAACATGTCTTCCACATCCATTTCACACAATTTAGACTTCAAACAATGAGTCATCAGGTTTATGAGTGAGCGCCATATTTTCTATAAAGAAATCTCTATCAAACAATACGGCCTAAAATGCAGAAGAAAATTTGAAATAAATCTGAAATTTTTGAATTCCTGTTGCGATTTGAATGACAATTTGTTGAGGCATAGTTGAAGAGTTAGTTGACGACCTTAAGTTCAACGCCTGAGATCATTAGCTGTAATAGAAGCTCCATATTGGGCGGTAAAAGTTGTCAAATTAACAAACTGTCGGTAACGCGTTTCTTAACTGATTTCAATAATTTTAACGGCTTTATTTCTGCAACAAAATGACTACAAAAAATATCATAACATTTTTCTCAACATCTTACACTGGTGACAAATTAGCGAGATTTTATTTATTTTTTTAAATGACATCGTCCTTTTCTAGAATTTTTTAATTTTTAACGGATTTGCAAAACAGTACTTCAACAATTGTTAAAATTATTTGGCCATTTGCCTTTTATATTTATCGCCGTTATTAAAATATTAGTTAAGTTTTAAAATTTAAGTTTGTTCCCAAAAATATATCTCTTTCAAAACGAATTACTTAATTTAGTATCAATTTTCTTGTTCCAAAGCTCCTTCAAATGGGAAATTTGAAATTTTTATTATTTTGCCACATTAAGAGCCATAATAATACATAAAAAAACATTTTAAATTTTAATACGAAATAAAATAAATGTCGCAAAAACTTAATGAATGAAGTGAAATTTCATTATTTGAACATTTTTTGCCAATAATTTTCTTCTTAAGTAACACACATAATATAAAGTTTTGGGCATTTTGAAGCGAACAAGAATACTTTTCCTCTATTTGGGAATAGTGGATAAGGGAAACCTTAAATTCCAGTTTTTGTGTTTATTTCTGAATTCTTCTTAGCAAAATGCACCCAGAAAAGTATTTATCAACATACAAAAACTTTATGGTGACGGTAAGTTAAATTTTGCTTCCATGAAATTATCTACACATTTGGAATTTCTAATAATTACTGTTTCGCCAGTTTCCGAAAATGTTTCTAAACATTTGTCTCAAGAAAAATCTAATTTATTTGCAGCAGAAGAATGCGTTTAATTTTTGAACTGAAAATCATCCAACATGCTTATAGGTTGCAATGGACTATTTCACTACTTCAAACGGCTGTTATTCCGAAAGAAATCGTATTAGACAATCACAATTATTTCATTCATTCTCGATTCTTGTGTAATTTGGTATTCTAAATTTTAGATTCGGTATTTTTATCTGGGGACTCCAAACACTATAAACAATTTTTCAAAGATAACGTTATTTTTACACAGAGTCCTGTATTATAATTAATAATAGATGTAATCGTGATGATATTTGAGAATAAATCTGTAAAAGTGACCTATTGATGCAAATTAAAACAAATCATACTGTCATGATCTTGTTTTACACAAAACTTTTCCCTTCAAATATGTAGGGTTATCCATTTTTCGTTTTCAAGTAAAGTTCAATGAAACACACATTAAGCTATGATTTTGATGAAACTTTTATTTCATTATAATGCTTGGACCTCACCATTATACTCGTACACGAAACACAATGTTATTTAAATGAGCAGTGGATCCTTTTGAGGTTCTTCCAGTGTCATTTTCGACAGTCACTTTTTCCAAATGCAGTGGCTTCTCCACAATCTCTTCTGGGTTCTCCGAGCCCCATATGCTCCGAGCCCCACTTGTTCACTCACCGAGTGAGTGAATATAATCGCAAATGTTGTTACCGATGTGCAAATACTTAATTTTCGATATAGAAATATGGCGCGCGATTGAACTAGATCCAAATGCTGGAATGGTTTGTCCATAAACACTTGTCATATAAAAAATATATTTAAAATCAATGGTTCAGGGTCTATCATATATGTTTTTCTGTATGAGAAACA
Organism: Philornis downsi; assembly: GCA_019455685.1. Lineage (NCBI taxonomy): Eukaryota > Metazoa > Arthropoda > Insecta > Diptera > Muscidae > Philornis > Philornis downsi. Next base: position 151,795 of record JAHXMU010000737.1, on the reverse strand, counting down.
CCCAAAAGGAATTCAATTTCAAACTACCAGTCAAGAACGTAACTTTTCTAAACCACCGATCTTTTGTAAACTTATGTGCAGATTCTAATCAAACAAAATTGTTATGGCGATGACGTAGAAGCATGATCGGGCAGCCCTCACGACTTTTTTTCTTTGGATTGCTGTAATGAATCCATTTTTCATCACACATTAAAAAAACACTTCATTTTTTTGTTGCTAAAGCAGTTATTGACAGGCGAAAAACGAAGCTCAACGAAGCTTAGTTTCAACTCATAAGAAATCCAAGTTTCTTGCTTGTGAATGACTCCCAATGCATGCAGTCGCTTGGAAGTAGATTGGAGGGTAACTTCTAATACTGAAGAAAGCTCTAACTGCCTTTGACGAGGATCCCCATCAAGCAATGTCGGCAATTCAGTGTCTTCGAAGATTTTTCATCTTCCTTCACGCGGACAGTCGTCAACATCCAAATCACCGGCTTTAAAGCGACCAAACCAATCACGACATGTTGTTTCACTTAAAGCAGCATCTCCGTAAACGTTCTGAAGCTCTCAATGAGCTTCAGCCTCCATTTTCTTCGATTGAAAGAAGAAAATTTAATACTTCCCGCATATGACGATTATTTGGCACAAAATCATACAAAATCACACGACTAAAATAATATGACGTCAAAAGAAAATCACTATTGTGTCGAGCCGGTATTTTTACCATATGCCTAAGTTTGGCTCATGACGTTTAGGTTATGGCAGAGTCCGACTAGCAATTACAGATGGCGCCATCTATTGGCAAACAACGGAACTTAGTTGCGCGCCTAACAGAAATAGTTGTGCTATGTTATTTGTAATCCTTTTGACCTCCTCTTTGGAAATGTTAATAATACTTTTGGATTATAAGAAAGTTTTGTAGTGACTCCAACCGAATTATTGATCGTATTATGGTTGCAACCTCTTCCTAAGACATATACAAGCGATTAACCTTGGAAAATAGTAACATAGATTTGTGCTGAGCCCGCCATAATAGAGCAATTCAGCAGTTTCAAATATATTTATCTGTTCGGTTTCCAACAAAGCACATGAGAATAAAGGTCCGCAACAAAACCGAATTGTTGTACCGGTAAGCTGGAATTTTGTGTATTTTGAATTATTTTTGACTGACAGCGCACATTGTTTTATAGCCAATCTTTGACTTTTTGGCTGGATTTTATACAGAAGTATTCAAAATGATTCAAAAATATTTCATTCCATTTCCCAACAATTTTTTGCTTTTTGTCAGAAACTCTTAAATTGTCCACTTTTTGAGCTTACTTATTGTTATATTTTTGTAAAAGTGTTGCTACTTTTACGTTGTACATTTCTTTTGTTTTGAATTAAGTTTATATTTAAAATAACAATAAAAGTATTGGATAAACATTTTACACGTCAAAAGCGATTGATTCTCAAAAGCCATAATTGAAGGCAATCTGTGGAATTGTACAATTACAGCCTAATTAATAAGTATTTTCACCTGGTTGAGGACTGCTAAGTTGAGTTGCTGAGCTCTGGGAAAAAAGTGAAATTTTGTTTTCCTCGGGATTAGTATTTTGGCAGAAATACAGAGCACACCTTTCCTCAATTATTTATACCGTATTGCATTGATTTCCCAAATACTATTTTTCCATTGTGTTCAATTCATCATTGTGCTACATGTTCCTTGGTGTCCTTGGCGGACCACGCTGACGCGGAGTAGTAGAATAAAATGTGAAACAAATGCACGCTTAAGCAGTGTTAAGCAAATTTCCATAATAGCGATCTACGAGAAACGCCTAATTTATGAAAGTTACGTCTTTGCTTTTGTTTCCTGGATTTCGTGGTTTCCTTGAGATTTAGTCTCTCTCACAGGCCAAGCTTTCAACTTAAATTACATAGATTTTTGTTTGGAGTCAAACATGAACAATTTAATATCATCCCTTGTGATATTTTTCTGACCACGCACTGTTTGTAAAATAGATAATCATATGCATGAAAATTTCGCTAATAGTTCTAGGTCAATGAAAGTGTAACCTATATTAGGTTAAAGTGTGTGATTGACAGGCAACAAAGTATCACACTCAATATCGTGTAAACCCATTCTAATTTGGAAACGAAATGCTGTTGTTGTTGGACCCATAAGGTCCAACATCATCATCAGCATCATCATCGCCATCGCTATGCAATTGTCTCCATGGACAACATCGATGCGGGCGGGAAAATCTCATCAATTCATACACACAGATGGGCAGATGTGCAGATGGATGGATGGATGGATGGACAAGTTTTACACACAATTGACATAAATTAACAAATCTCTTGTTTTCATTTTCGCTTTTATACTTTTGTAGAATTTTTTTGTGAAGTGAAAAAGTATAAAATTGAATTTTGTAGAATTGAATTTAGTTAGTGTGAATGTTTGGCAACATCAAGTATAACACGGATTAGCAATCGGTCGGAATATCGGAGATAAGGCTCGGTGTCCTCGGCATTTTTGTTCCATTTATTTTATATCTGTGTTCAGTGCAAAGTGAGTCCTGCGCGGATTACCGAAGGACTGCAGCAAGGGCACAGTGAAAGCGTCTCCGTCCCAGAGGACGCCATTTATGAGTGACTTGGTGCAAACTCCAACGGATACACGAGAGCAACACAATCCATGCCAAGATGTCGGACGTAGATAATATCATATCGCAGCTGCAGCATTTCACATGGCCCGACTATGTCGTCTTCGTGGCCATGTTCGTACTGTGCATCTTCATTGGCATCTATTTTGGCTTCATGGAGAAATCCCTCAGCGAGTCGGACTATTTGATGGGCGGCCGCAACATGTTGGTACTGCCCATAGCCCTGTCCCTGGTAGCGAGTTTCATATCGGGCATCACGCTGCTGGGGTTGCCCACCGAGGTCTATTCGTACGGCATCCAGTATCTGTACGTGTCGTTGGGCGTCATAGCCATGGGCTTCGTCATGTCCATCTACTACTTGCCCGTATTCCATGACCTGAACATCACATCAACCTATGAGGTAAGTACGAAACCCTCTGCTGGCGTCTTTGCGAGCATTCGTTTTAGTGAGCATTAATTTTTTGGTCGTGTCGTCTTGTCTTCCTTAAATTAGCTTTGACTTTGGCAATGATTTTTACTGACGCGTTTCTAAGGCTAGACAACAACATCTTACACAAAGTTCAATACTCAACAAATCTTATCCCATCATTCATTCGTTTTCTATTGGATTCTTTTGTATCATTTCCTTGCAATTCATATTTAAAGTAAAACACAGCCACAGACAGATGTGTGTGTGTGTATGTGTGTTTCTGTGTGTGTTTGTGAGTGATGCAGTCAAACAAATTGATTCAATTAGCTAAAAACAGATTTAGTTTTCTTTATCTAATACGTGGTCCCAATGGTTTTTATGAATGGGAGCGCATTCGAGCTTGTGGCGCTTGTCAAGTAAATAACTACACAATTACACACACACATACATGAATAGAAAAATAGAGAACATGATAGTTTCTTAAGAGCTTTCGTATACCCTACATATAATAGTATTTTGTTATTTTGTACTGTAGATGGCAGCTCTTTCTAGGTTACTTTGCTAGAGTTAAACTTATCACAAAATTTTATTATACTCGTACTTTGATTACGAACCTCCACATTTTCATGTTTACTGCTTAAGATAGATTTTACTGGCTCACTTTTACGAGATATTCGTCGAAAATTTTTGCAAGACATTATATTTCTCTTAGTATATCCAATACATACACCTTTATAGATGTTATCAAAATATTGAAAAATTAGAAAAAGGGGTTCATATTTGAAACGTATTTCGAGTCATCCTGATTTTGGGACAAGAGTTAAAAGATTGCATTGGCTTCAGTTCGAAAATATTTGTAGTAATTTAACTAAATTCGCATTTTTAAGTTCTCTCAGTTTCTGGATAGTTATTGACATTTTTTTCATATTTCTTTATTTAAAATCCTGTACGATACATAAGAATATTAAATTTGGCCTCAGCGCCATAAGTCATTATTAGGACATGCTGGCAACAAGTTTCGCATGTACGTACGCTGACTACAATGTATGATATCAATTCGAATATACGAGTATTTTTGTTATTTATGAAAGTTTATATATTTTTGAAAACATTGACATTGCATAAAAAACATCTGTTTTGTTATTTTAAGATATCTGTAGAGCCAGAACCAATAAAGAGAAACTCTTGAAGATTAACTTTTGAAATGTGCAAGTACTCATCGCATGTATAAGGACAACTAGAAGCGGTATAGCACAACAAATGATACTTGTAGTATTACTGTGCCAAATTTAGTTAAAAAAGGATGCTTTTGTCTCTCTCCTAAAGAATTACAGACAACTCAGTGTTCCGAAATTGGTAAAAAATGTGGCTATTTTGGCACAAAGTGACTTAACTTAATCAAATCTGCAAGGAATGCCACATTTGAGTTAATTATTAATACTATTTCAGACCAAATAAGTCCAGTGAGTTCTTTGAGAGATTTATGTCTGGGGTTGTGAATGCGTGCAAATAAATGTAGTCGCAAGGACAAACACAGCACTATCTTTAAAACAGACATGTGTATTTCTACATATATCACATTAATTTCTCAAGCAATTTCCTCTAGTTTGCTAGATGGACTTCGCGTTTGGGTGCTAATTCGATTGTATAGAGGCTATCTAAAAAGTGCGCGGAAAATGAAGAAGCGACCTCTCAGAAACTACTAAAGATCCAAATAGTATTTTATGTGACTCTCAGGTGTAAACATGTTTATATGGGTACAGGAAATATCTGGAAATAATAATGGCATCAAACATTATCTATTGTAGACTATGTTCATAATATGGCCTGAAAAATATGACATTCATGGCATTTTTAAGCTTCGATAATATAAAGGAACTGAGCGTTCTTTTAAAATCTGTACATTTTTGTTTATAAAACGTAATTTATTATTTAAAAATAGTCTCAGATTTGGGTATTTAAAATTTCATTGCTTTATTGAGTATCTTCTGGTTATACAGCCTTTTAAAATGCATAAAAATTGGGATTTCTTCGAACTTTGATGCGCGATATCACGTTGATAATGAATTTTATTACGGTGAACTATATTGCTTTAAATATTTTCTTGACAAACTGCAATATTTTTTGAAGAAAATTATTAATTATAAAATTCTCTTGCAAAAATTTAATTAATTTTACCTTAAAATTTGGTGAAATATAATCATAGATACGATATAAAAATCATTGTTTATAGATCAATTGTGACGATGTTTGATAAAGTTATGTTTTGAACCCCCTGTTTACATTATTTCACTATTCAAAGAGAAGTTCGATTTGCGTATGACGAAAGAAAATGGAACAGCATAAATGCACTCCAATAAATTTAGGAGAAAATTTAATACAAAAATCGGAGGATTTCTGCGACTAAAATTTAGTATTTGTTCCAAAAAAAAAAAAAAAAAGAAAAAGAAATAAATCTCCCTTCGATCAGGGTATATTCATTGACATAATAAGTAGAAATATGTGACATTTTGTGTAAGTTCGGCTTAGTGACTCGCCGTTCCTCTAAATCATTATTTCAATTCAATATCACAGGCTAATAAATTACGCTTGGTAAAGTTAGGGAAACACATAGATTTCGTGTTTCAGAGACCGAATTCATTTTCCACATTTTTCAGTATTTGAACAAGCTTACGATTGAAACTCTCATAAAATACTTTATAAATGTTCCATCTGCACACACTTGCGTCTGAGATCGAAAAACTTCAATCATTTTTTCTTAAGTTATCTTTTAAATAACTGTGTCAAATTAATTAAAATATAATTTGCTTCGTGGAATTCACATCAAATATGCATAAAAATCCGAAATAAATTTTTACGTTTTTATCGGAATTGAAATTAGGGTTTAAAGCCGCAAAACAAGATTTTTTGGCGTCCGCCAAAATCGTTAATATTATTTTAAATAGAGTTTTATATTCTCATCGACTTGTCACTGTAATATATTCGTGTTAAATAATTTGTGGAATGGCTAATTTCTGCATAATTGAATATCAGTAATTTCCGAATTCTACCATAACGTCAGTACCCATAAATTAATATCTCGCAAATATAACATTTATTTACAGGTATTTAGCTTATGTCGAGTGTTAAGAGTCCTTCAAAAATTTGTATTTAATAGGTTTTCTTTTCATTTTCAAGAGTTCAGTTTTGAAAGTTTTAGAAAGTTTAAAGAAAGATATGGGACTTTATTTCAGATACAATAGCTGTGAATATTGTATCTGAAATAAAATCCCATATCTTTCTTCGATCGTTAAACAAAGGCAAAAACATTGATAAAACATGTATATCAGGTCTAATTATAATGATATATCCCGCTTTCAAAGAGTAAACGAAAAATACAAAGTGTTAAAGTAGACTTTTTAGAAATTTTCCAATAGGATATTTCGACAAACAAATCTAGCTTACGAAGCTTGTTTCCGATATAAAGATCTCATCGACCCCAACTGCTGAAGCGCAACCATATTAAATAAACTCTAAAGAGCTTTTTTTTTTGTTTTTTTTTTTTGTGATACGACGGTGAAGTTTAATCAGAATCTGGTCGTTATCTTTACGAATTAATGAAAAAAGGTATCCAGAAGTATGAGACATGGATTAATAAATCCGCGGTAGTTTAACGTGGGTTTCGCTATGAAAGCTCTACTCAAGGTGTGCCAACGCGCATGGGACTCTTTTTATGTGCATTTGCGACAGTCAACCCCATTTTGAAGAACTCAAATTAATCCTAGAAGGATTAATCTAAGCACCTTTCAGATAGGAAACATATCCCCTTGGACAATTTATTCTAGCCTTGTTTCCTCAATCAGATAAGAAAAAGAAAACACTCTCGCCTTTATCAGCTGCCTAGCAAGCCCTTCAGTAGATGATTCAATTGTGTTAAAAAGCCTTGAAAAAATGTCATCTTAACGTACAGACCCGTTTCATTCCTTTTCTCGTATTAAACGAAATACTCAACCTCACTATGAGTGCAAGTATAAATTAATAGAATAATTTATATATCGATAATGTGGCTCACTTAATTTTGCTTATTCGCAATCAACAGAACTATTTACTAGTTGAGAACATTTAAAATGTCGTGCAAAATTGTAAAAACTTTTTATTTTTTTACAACTTATCAGTGCAACATTTCCGGAAAAAATAAATTAGAAATGAATTAAATGTCCTATGAAATCTTGATTCCGATCGAAACAATTGTGTTTAATCATATATCACTTAAAATATTTGCAATGTCAAATATAATGAGCCCCAGACTTTAAATAAATGGTAAAAATTGTAAGAAATTTAGAAAAGTAATATTTTTCAAAAAGTAGATTCAGTCGTTGTATAAGCAAATTCTGTCCAATTTACGACACAGGTCGTGAAGGATCGCTAGATAAGTGGGCGTGTTAAAAACGTCCACTTATCCCACATTGCGGGGCTTATAACGTGTGCCTTGTAAACATTTCGGCCTAGAGAACGAGGACGGTCCCAAAACTAGCCGACGTAAAAAAGAAGACACAAAAAAGTTGGGGAAATTTTTCAACATAATCTCTTTTTAACTCGATACACTTTTCCAGTGATATTCATACCCTGCTTATAGTAAGAACTTGTCAAACTCCTTAAAATAGTTATCAACTACAGACTCCTCCTCTTCATTGTTGGTCAATCTTTTACCACCGAGCGATTTTTTCAAGTTTGGAAATAGAAAATAGTCCGAGGGAGGTAAATCATTCGAATGAAGTGCGTGATGAAGCAATTCGAACCTTAATTCATTAATTTTGGCCATCGCAGTAGTGAATGTGTGAACTGGAGCATCGTCTGGGCTTTTTTCCATAATTTTATCACCTAAACGCATAATAATATCCATTCGCATTCCAAAAAAAAAAAACAGACACCATAACATTGTCTGCAGATGCAACCATCTTCGCCTTCTTTGGACACGATTCTCCCATTCAAGTCCACTGGTTTGACTGTTCCTTTGTCTTAGGTGGTGGACCCATAACTCATGGTTATAAATCGACGCAAAAATTCGGCTTTATTGCGGCGAAACATCGCCAAATACTCTACTGAAACATCTTCACGTCGCTGTTTTTGTTCTATTGAAAGCAGGCGCGGCGCCCATCTTGCGCACAGCTTTCTCATCTTTAAATATTTGGTCAATATACGATGTATAGCACTTTTTGAAATGTCAATCATTTCGGCTAGCTCATGCAGCTTCAGCCGACGATCATCCAATACCAGTTTGGGGATTTTCTTAACCATGTCTGGTGTGAACACTTCAAATGGTCTTGGCAGCTTGTACGGCCTCGTTTAAGCTCTGCTACCCAATATTTTACAGTCGTAAACGAAGGAGCAGAGGGAGTCTGCATAGAATCTAGCTCGGCTTTAATATTGGTTGGACTGAGACCTTTCTAATAAAAATATTGAATTGCAGAACGGCGACCAGTTTTTTCCATGTTTACAAATTTACTGACATCGCTTACTTTTGATAGTTCAAATAAAAATATTACACAACGTGTTGCCTTGAAACTTAAAACATATTACATGTTTTACAAGGTTGCCACTTTTCACCAAAATATTTTTTTCAAACTACTGCCATAATTTATACGTCAGGTTGGCTAGTTTTGCGGTCGCCCTCGTGTGTCATTTTAGCGCGTGATATTCGACAAAACAGGACAGGTTTAAAATTTTGAAAAATTAAGAAATCAATGACCAAAACCACAATCATGCTGGTCACCTTAAAATTATAGAAATTGGGAATGTCATTTACTGTGTCTATGCCCTCAAATAATCAATAAATGGTAAAGTTGTTAAAAAAAATATTAAAATACAATTCATTCTAGAGTTAGCTTCAGTACCTATAAGGACAAATTTTGTAATATTGGTGCAATTTCGCTCACTTATTACTCTTGCTGGTCACAGTATTGTAAACGATGGATCGACTCATCGTCAGAAGCGACCTCTTCTCATACAAAATATATATCGGTTTGGCCTGCTTAAGTTGAAAATTTGTATTTCTTCGTAATTTCAATTATTCATGTAGGTACGAGTATAAATATATTTCTCAAAAAAGCGAGGAATGTCTCTGAATTTCTGTATTTCCGTCCATGTGAAGTTATGTAATTTTATTCAGGTTTTCTTTTAAACGCGACAGAATCATAAAAATCATTGCTAACAACTTAGCACAGGCTTAGCTGTATATTTCGTGTTGGGTGGTTTGAAAATTTAACCAATAACCAATTTATCGAATCAAATTAAAATGCGATAAATTCACCCAAAATACCCGATTAGCTAAAACATTAGTTGTTAAAAACAGTAGTTGTTAAAATCAATAGTTGGGGGAAAAAACGTTTTAGCCTGTTCCGTTTATGGACTGGTTCAGCCTGAGCCCACCCTATTGACCTATGCTTCTCATAGAGCAATCCTTTGCTTATGTTATGGCGAAACATTGGCCATTGTCAGACAAATCTTTCTGATTCAATTTATTTAATAACATTGATCACTACAGGGAATTATTTTTCCGCTTAAATGAAGAATTATCAAGAAGTGAAACAAGTACTATTGAACGTTACTAGGATTTGTGTGTGTCCTCTGTTACGAAATCAATCCCTTTTGTGACGGTTTGTCTGCAAGCTTTACAATCCGACTTAAATGAATCCGACCAAAAATGAGATCAAACACAATCAAATATAAATGCATATATTAAATAGTTATAAAAAAACATAGAAATACAGATTGAATACAAATAATTTGCAGGTAATCACATATCAGATTCATTTATACTTTCTATGCTGGGCTGAATGATGGTTCCTAATTAACATCACTGCTGGCGGGCTAAAATTCACGGGAAAGTTATCTTATCAATAACGAAACACCAAGCCAAGGTTCATCTCTCGCATCGACAAGGTGTTTTACCAAATTATTCTATTTTTTCTAATTAATTAGCTCATAATGGAGAATATGTAACGATTAGGATTACTGTCTTACTTTTCCAGTTGTAAAAAGTAGACTCAATCGTATAAAATGTAGATTCATAACGCAACTTGACTTTTGTTGATTCGGTTTTAGCAACAGTGTCAGGTATGTTAAACGAGGTACACACGCCAGAAAAATAAAAAATATGCTTTTGCTTTAATTCAATCAAAATAACAACTTGTAAATCATTTTACGCTATATTTAATAAAGATAACATTTACCGCGTGGGGGATTTAGGGTTGGGGATTGTGTAGTTTCCCAGGCTGCTAACGACTGTCAACTACGTACGTATATGTGCCCGGTCTGTGAATAAATTATTTCATCTTAGTTTACTTTTCTAACATACATTCTTCAAAATTGTTTATTTTAAGCACCCCAGACAAATTAAACATTGAATGAGCTGAGAAATTCCTGCGATACAAATGGTCGTCGAGTGTTGCCACTTACTATTTTAACATTGATTTAGTGGAGAAATGAAAACATTGCCGCTCTTTCCCTTTGAAATATTTTGAAGGGAAATGAGGGAAAAAATTAACGTTAGGGTTGTTTTAAAGCATTTGTTTGAAATGAAGAACGTTTCCCTTTAGAGCTATCAAGTTTTGTAAATAAAAAAAAGGAAGTAAAAAAAATGCAGATTTTAGAAAATATTTTCGCACGTTATATATATATACGAGGTGTGTTTAAAAAATAAGGTGAATTATCAAATTTCGCGGGCTATGTACATTCGACTTTCGATTATTTTTTTTCTTGGTACACTCGTCTCGAAGATATGTTGACGGTTTTATCCATATAACATGTTTAGTTTGTTTGTGAGAAGGCATAAAGAAGACAAGTGTTTTGCGTGTTCGGTAATTTTCCGCTATTGAAAAAAAAAATGGTTCAAAGAAGTTGCCTCAAATTTTGTGTAAAAACTGGAAATAAGTGCTCAAAAACACTTGAAATGTTGACAGTGGCATACGGTGGGAGTACTCTGAGCCAAAAAAGTGTTTATAAGTGGTACAAGCTTTTCACAGAACGACGACGCTCGCTCTGGACCAGCACATGAACAACCCATGAAAATGTTGAGAAAGTGAAGAAAATTGTTATGGAGAATCGTCGAATCACAATTAGAGAGAGAGAGTTGTTGAGGATGTCGGCATATCGGATGGCTCATGCCATACAACCTTTTCGGAAATTTTAGGCATAAAGCGTATGGCAGCGAAGTTCGTTCCAAAATTGCCGTATTTTGACCAAAAACAACGTCGCATGAGCATCGCTCAGGAATTGTTGAATGATGTCAACGATGATCCAGATTTGCTATGGTTATGACATCGAAACCAAAGCCCAATCGTCCCAATGGAAGAGTCCAGGAGTATTTCAACTTCGTACTCAAAATATTGCTCAGGCAGTTTTATGAGTGCTTGACTCAGTGTTGTTTGAGCGCGTCAAAGCGAAAATACGCCATATTTTAGAGTTTTTGTTTGATAAGGACGTCAACTCAATCACAAAATCAGGTTTTTAGATGGACAGGCTTTATGATTTTATAAATGGGATTATTAGTAAGCGATTATTAAAATTACTAAAATATTATTTTATTTAAGTCAAGGAGTGCGACAATGCCGTCCACTTTTATTCTCAGGATTTAGCTCAGCACAAGCACTGTGTTTGAGAAATTTGACTGAATTTAGTACAACTCCTCGAAAAATACAAAGTTAAGAATACTCGTACATAGATTAAATCGATCGTGCATGGAAGATATCAAAAAGGACGTGTTTTATTTGCCAATTTTTCTGCAGCAAGTATTATAAATTAACGTAATGGACAAGAAACTTGGTTGCTGCAGTTTGCTAATTAGAAATTGGAGAGGACAAATTAAATTTCAGAAGATAAACCAAATTGTGTGGCAAGTACTAGAAGGAGTGAGACATTGCATCCCATGTTCATTCTCAGCCTATACATTGGCAAAAGCTCAACGTGTTCCAAATTTTATTAAATTCAGTGTAACTTAATAAAAAACATGAAACTAAGAATAAAGGGATTAAACCAGTTGATTTGCCAAATTCTGATAAGTATTATAAACCAATACAATGGATAAATACAGTTAAAAAACTAAATTTCAGAAAATCACTCAATTTATGTGAGAGGTATCAGAATGTATGGGTCGATATAGCCCATTTGCAATTTCGGGCTACGTACTGGCAAAATATTAGGCCTTGCCAAGTTTTAAGGAGTTTTACAAAATGTTACTTTACGATATTTACCGATTCTACTAGACAGGTAAACAGACATCGCTCAAGAATGGTATAAAACACATTTGATCAAACGATTGGTACTTTAATCACTTTTTTCTGTTTGTTACAATGATATCAAATGATCTACACCTTCAGTAACAATAACAATTGTAATCGAAGCTGGTGCCATGATTATCTAGAAAAATAATTTTTTGCAGTATAAATGTTGGTTTAATGGGAATAACTTTAGGCTTGCTTTTGTGCCCCAACCAGTGAGTAAAAAGCAAGCTCGAAGTCCATTTTTTTATAAATTAATTAAATAATATCATCTCAGTTTTAGGGATTTAATAGTGTCCGACGGCGTATCGTCCGCTTAAGCGGACGCAATTAAATAATTTCATTCCAGTTTTAGGCATTTAATAGTGTCCGACGGCGTATCGTCCGCTTGAGCGGACTTAACATTTCAGGTAAATCTGATAAATTTGAACGACTTTGGAAAGGCAGATGTTTAAAACGGAAATGAAAAAGGAAAAAACTAAAAATATGCTTAAATTTAACAAATTTATCTAATAACGTCAATGAGTCTAAAAATAGAATATGTGTAAGCTCACTACCTCATGGTTTATTCATGAGATGTAATTTGGCATTTGTTTTTGTTTGTCACCTCGTAATTGTGAAGCTTGAAGCCGTAATGGGGGGCCCACTATTTTATTACTCCAAATTTTCACAAATGGTATTAAATCCACAAGAATACATCTACAGCGATATCACTGACCACGGGTCATTGCTTCTGAATATATATTGCATCACAAAAAGTCCCTCGTAATTTAAATGAAGTTTCCTACTCAAAAATTTTGCCCTCATAACATATGTATTGTATTGTCCAGCTTACAGTTCATTGCCTACATATATCTTCGCAGCAGGCCTTCTCAATCTGCCGTCTACTATTACTACACTACACTACTACTACTATAGCTACAATTTAATGCGTTTGATCGATATCATAATGTTTTATTATATTCTTATAAAGTGTGTACAAAAAATAAACTCGCAAAACACTTGTCTTATTTATGCCTCTCACAAACAAACTAAACATGCTATATGGATAAAACCGTTAACGAGACGAGTGTACCAACATAAAAAATACTAATAATCGAAAGTCAAATGTACGTAGCCCGCGAAATTTGAAAATTCACCTTATTTTTTGAACACACTGTGTCGAAAGGTCAAACCCTCCCCAATTGAATATTCAAAAGAAAAATCACACGTACCGTACCATCTATTCTATTTATCAACGTTTACGATTTGGCGTACTGGATCAGTTTCTTGCTTTACGCTATCGTTTGGCTTCCGTTTACCAACAAACACATTTTGATCTCTTCCCAAAGAAGAAGAAGACAGCTGTTTCATCTTTTGAACATTTGCTCGCCATATCAACAGATCACATAACAACACAGAACATCTACAATCATAACCGTGGGAAAATCGTTATGGTAAACTGTTTGTTTACACTAAGTTGAACTTCCCGCGCACCGTCGAGCAACGCAAATGTGCTTTCGTGGGTCTTAAAATAGATATCAGTTCGGTCGACCTTTGCGAATAATTCACTCAGTGAGTAATGGACATGTTCCAGAATTTTAAACTTAATCTACCCTCATCCGTAGACACGCAAACACACGGGAGAATCAAAAGAAAATTAATATGATAACGATAAAACTAAATCTAAGAGAATGAGTAAGACGACTTTGGTGTTATGGGTTACTCGCCCCAAATACACCAGAGACAGGGCATTTATACATGAATTAAAAGTCATGGAACAGATCCATATGTCCACTACATCAGGATTATCTCATATAATCTAATAATTGACGTAATTAACGTATACGATTCTTTTGGTTTTAGTATCTGGAGAGTCGATTTGATCGCAGATTGCGCATGTTTGGCTCCATTATGTTTACTATTATGAATGTAAGTTGTTGGTTGTTTGCCACTCTGTCATTTGAGTCTAAGTCTAATTTGATTTCCCTTTTGTATTGCAACAGATTGGTTATTTGCCCATTGTGATTTATGTGCCCGCCCTGGCCTTCAACCAGGTGACAGGCGTTGCTGTCCACACTATTACGCCCATTGTGTGCATCATTTGCATCTTCTATACGAGTCTGGTAAGTAATTTGGAACGGTCAGCCGGGATAGTTAGTAAAATGGTTATTCAATGGTTTATCCTCTTATCTAGGGTGGTCTCAAGGCTGTGGTGTGGACTGACGTGGTGCAAATTATATCCATGATTGGGGCATTAATCCTGGTGGCCATAAAGGGCAGCATTGATATTGGCGGAGCCTCAAAGGTATTTGATAGTGCTTGGGAATCAAGTAGAATTGAGGGTCCAGAGTAAGTATTTATGTGAGTAAATTTTACAGGGAGAAAAAAGACATTAACTGTGGGACATGTTTACTCTTACAGCCTAAATATCAATCCCACCGTGAGACATACGTTGTGGTCCCAGTTGGTGGGCGGTGTTTTCTATTGGACCCAGACAAATGCTGTATCACAAAATATGATTCAACGTTACCTAGCCTTGCCCACATTGGGAGCAGCCCGCAAAGCCTTGGCCTTGTTCTGCGTTGGTGTTCTGACCCTTATGGCTTTATGCAGTTACAATGGTTTGCTCATCTATGCCACTTACAAGCAATGTGATCCTCTGACCACAAAGGTACTATGAATCTATTCCTCTTTTGCCAGATGATCATACCAACTTGTGTTTCGTTGAATTTGCATTTTGTAGTTGGCTAAGGCCAGAGATCAACTGTTACCCTTGTTTGTTATGGAAACCTTGGGAGAATATCCCGGCTTAACTGGTCTTTTCATTGCCGGTGTCTTCAGTGCCGCTTTGAGTTCCCTGTCCACGTGCTTAAACTCGATGTCCGCTGTGGTTTTGGAAGATTTTATCAAGCCATTTGTCAACCGTCCTCTTTCAGAGTCGGCCATCAATTGGATTATGCGTTTGGTGGTGGTGGTGACCGGCACCATGTGTGTCTTCCTCGTATACATTGTGGAGCATATGGGTACGGTGCTACAGCTGACCATGAGTTTAGAGGCTATCACCAATGGTCCCTTATTAGGCATCTTCACCATCGGCGTATTCATGCCCTGGATCAATGGCAATGTAAGTGTATGCGTGCACAGAGGGTCATGAAATTTATTTCTAACTGGTGAGTTATGTGAATTTAGAGCGCTCTTCTTGGTGGAATAGTGGGTGTAGTGGGTATGTCCTGGATTAGTTTAAAGGCTCAATGGGCTGTCGCCTCCGGTGCCTTGAAATATGAAACGAAACCATTGACCGTGGAGCACTGTGACTATCAATTCGACACTTCGGTTTTGATGTCGGCAGCGAATGCCACCACGGCAGCGGACGCTGGAGAGTAAGTAGTCCCCACTTTACATCTCGCCATGATAGAAATCCGCTCTTTGATCCACAGAGAGATTCTACCGTTGTATCGCATATCGTACATGTGGTACACTTGTCTTGGTGCCTGCTTAACCATGGCCATTGCCATCATTTGGCATTTCATTTTCGGTGGCAATGATCCCAACACGGTTGATGCCTCACTGTTGTCCCCTTGCATACGTAAATACTTCCACAAGGATGAGAATCATCTACAAACCAAGGTAAGTGCTCCACTTCCCACCAATTGATGACAAGTGATGATGACACCGGTCCTTCTTTACAGACCCTTAAGACAGACATTCCGTTAAAAAACAAATTAGCCGATGAAGTCGCCTTATAGACGGCACCGATGTTTGAATTTCGACCTGTGTGGTTGGCGGTCGGCGCTGTAATCGTGGTCGCCAGGTCAATGGGGGTGCGAGTGTGTAATATTAGTCGCCAAAAGTGATTATTGTAAATAAGACTTGCAATAATTTAGACCAATTTATTCCTTTTTTTAAACGCTAACTATGTAAATTAACTAATGATAAATAATACTACAGTACATTGTAAGGGAGGGGAAGATTTTGCCTAGAGAACTAAGTTAAAACAACATATTAATAATAAATAGAAATACAGTCGCCTACTCAGATAAAGTAAAAGTAAAAAGAAGAAAAAAACAGAAACAAATCAATTCAATGTTGTTCATCCAATTAAATCACAAATATATTTACTTATCCATTTACTAAGATTGTCAAAACGCATAAGTTGCAATTTACATTATTGCAATCTATTATTTTTATTTTATTTTATTTTTTGTTTGTTTTTTTCTTTTTTGCAATTTTGATTTTTCTCAAGAATTTCGTGTGACCTGTTGTTGTTTCCGTTTTCGAATTTTCATTTGTGAGCCCTTAAAATAAATATGCAATTAGCAAAGCCAATTCTGAAAAACTGAGTATTTTATTAAAGGGTTGTGTGGACAGAGGGAACAGAGCAGACAGAAGCCGCAGAGACAAAAATAACATTGAAACGAAAAATATCGAAATTGTGGTTTGTGAAAAAGAGATTTAATCAAAACCAAATTGTGAGAAAAGTTTACAAATGATAATTGTTTAACTTAAAAAAAATTTATGATCAGTTCGGTTCTGATCGATTCCCATATAAGAAAAATTGGTCCAGTC
The DNA here is from genome assembly GCA_019455685.1 of Philornis downsi. Taxonomy (NCBI): domain Eukaryota; kingdom Metazoa; phylum Arthropoda; class Insecta; order Diptera; family Muscidae; genus Philornis; species Philornis downsi. The sequence continues at coordinate 134,955 of JAHXMU010000737.1, read as the reverse complement.
ACCCCCTACGGTTAAAGATTGATTAAAGACGATTTCAAAAGTGTAAAAATTTTTATTTATTTTTGCCATTTGTATTCATTGTTTATGGTTTGATAAGGGCGACGCTTCTTTATTTGGTAATTTTTGTCTTCGACGTGAAATTCTAGTAGTAACTTTCGGTATTTCGATTTCTACCCATCTTTGTTCTTAATTTATTTCTAAGGATATGAAGGCTTCAAAATTCTATGAAACTTTCGCGTTGAAAATATTGACTCATATTTGTAAATAGATAGTTATTAACGTCTGTAATATGCTGATATGTTAAATTCAACAATTAACCCCTACATTCGTTAACATAATTTAGATCTCTCCTCTTTCTCTTAATGTACAAACTGGAATAGAAATTAATTATACTTCTCCGAAATTACATAGGACGGGGACATATATAAGACGGTTAAAGAAAAAGGAAAACAGCAAAACGAACAATACAGATGGCATACAAATATTTAATGCTAGATATAAAAGCAACAAGTTTTGGAAATTAGACATTTTGAACCGTCTTGAGTAAAATAGGAACTTAGAGAGTCATATGCTGACTTGGCAGCTTTATTCATTTTCCATATTTGACTCCAGTATTAGCGGTAGTGTGATGCATTTTTTTATTCAATTTATCGTCATTTGCTGTGCGAATAACCGGTAACCATTCACTATAAGTCAAAATATGGGTAGACAGCCTCGGAGAAGAAAACAACAAATCTAAGATGGTTAATAGAAAAATTTTTAATAAACTTACACAATGTTTATTCAAAACCAATAAAATGAACAATAGCTTTCGCAAGGAATGTTCGAAGTTACATTATCCAACTATGAGGTAAGTTAAGAGAACTTCTTTCAAAGGAAAAAAATATTCTATAAGCATTTCAATGGTTATTGTGCACTATAATTACAGTATTTGATTACACTGAAATTCTGATAAGTATAAATTCTGATAAGTAAGCCAATTTATTAAAAATCAGACACTTCCCGTGAATCTAAAAGTAGATACATAAAACTGCATTCAATGTTCATTTGAGGCGAATTTAATGTTAAGCCTTTTCTTCTTAAATTAATAAATTAATTTCATCAATTAGATCTTTGATGCAATATTTGATTTTAACACTGCAGATGATACGTACAAATTAATTTGTGTTGATGCCGTATATTTAAAATTGTTAAAGAAGAAAAATTTAATTTTATGATGCGTTCATGCCACTTCTCATTTAATTCCAATTCTTGCCACTACTCCCATCACCTTATGCTCCGGCGATTACAAACTTTTTCTCCACTCCAGCAGGGTGTGTGACTTCATAGCATCACTAAGGCGGGAGAAATATTCAAATATATGCATGAATGTACATATTTTATGGACACAATCTTGAGCGTATGCCAATGCAGATATAATCACCAATCGATCACAATGATAATCATCGGTTTAAGTCATTTGATAGCATGTTAAAGTAAAATTTGGCTGAGAGTCTTAAGCGATGGTATCTTGATGGGTGATGACGTGCTTACTGTTCGTATTGTATGTATATGAAAGAGAATAATAATGTTTGTATTTTGTACTTGATCACCAGCGAAACTCCCACACAGATTCATCCGTACTATAATCGTATTTAACCATATCCATAAACAATGGGTAGCATTTTCAGCTGTGACTGAGGCATTTTCCTCTATTCCTTGTGGCTGAGTAAACACCAGCCAGTACACAGTATTTCAATTCAACCGCCGATGATTATTCACATTTCAATAGACAAAATAATGAAAACTGTATAAAAATCGAAGGTCTTTGTGAGACAGATTCCCCGGTTGATAATGTAAAATTAATGATATTCTTAATTTATGACAGTAGTATGTTTATGCTTAGGACAACTACATATGGGCGAGATGTGGAACGTCAATCTGTTTATGATGATGTGGCTCTCGCTTAATGTTTCCAGTTTCATTTGGTTTAATTTTTGGAATTTTTCTCACACTTAGTACTTGTCTCATTGTAGAGTTGTTGTTATTGTTGTTGGGTTTAATTAAAATGCCATCATTAGGTCACACCTAACCATTCAAATGAAGTTTGTTTCCTAAGTCTTTTGTTCTTATGTTTATCATTGACGAAGGCAGCGTGCTGCGCGAACCTTCCGTAGCAACAATTTATATCGGTAGCAGTTGTTGTCGTTATTGTTGTCGTTTTTATTTTGTTTTGGTTCTTGTTAGAGGTGACAACTACAATTTATGTTGTTAACCTTTAGAAGATGAAAAGCGATTTTCCTTCTAGTTTAGATAGTTGAAGTAAAACTTTTTGCGTCATTAATTCCATTTAAGGTCAATGTCTGTTAACAGGCTGCCTTTTTGGAATAGACCAGATAATGCGTAGCGTACGCATTTTTCAAGATGCTGTCACATGACCTTGAGTTGTTTGTTGTATGAACCAAAATCAAGTGGCTTAAATAAAATTGATTTCGCAGCTTGTGATTGCTGCTGTTGTTTTCAAACGGCCAAATAAAACGTGCACACATATCACTCGATTTGTGCTGGTAACCGAAGTACAAACACTCTTCACAAGCAGACACTCGAGGTGTTTAATCATGGAATCAACTGTTTCCTCTGCGGCAAATGCAGCCTGCAGCAACAGCCACCACCACAGAAGTCGCCGTGATCTGCAATTTCAGGGAAACGGTAACATCTTGAACTATGGCGCACAAGTACATTCAGTGAATACATACTTACATACATGCATAGGTACTTTGTTATTTTGTTTGAGACTATCAATTGATATTAGCGCTTTGCTGCCGTTTGGATTGTTATTATTTCATGTGATATTTTAGTGAGACAATGCAAGTTGGCTTATATATTTTTCTCAAGTGTTTTGCAAACACTACAATTATCTCTCATGGAAATGATTTTGTCTTAAATGGAGATTTATTTAAATAATGCCAACATTTCAATGTGCTGGCTGGCTGATCTGGTTGACCCAGTTTCTGAGACTACAAAACAGTTTCCTACAGCACCACCATGAAATGACTACACCACAGATCAAGTTTAGGTTCTCCTATCATCGAGACTCTACATGATATAATTTCTTGTGCGAATATAACTACAAGTAAAAATATTTCCTCAAATGAATAATACTGGCGTTACACAGCGACATTCGCTTTTGTCCATCACTGTCACATTTTCATGTGATCGGCGAAAGATTTCAATATTTCGTCATTCTTACGCTGCACAAATTCATCTTGATGACCCCGTCTGTTTACGGGTGTACTCCCTACCACACTCACCATTAACTGACAAATGGATACTGAAATGAATGATAAATAAATGACGTTGTATCCATGCGTGTGCGCTACACTATGGGAACAAGGTGTAGTTGGTAGCTTTCTTTTCCAGCCTTACAGTTGTAATCAAAACTAATCATGTAGGGCCAGTAAGTTAATCGCAGTTCATACATTTAAATATAGGGTATTGGTACAATTGTGTATCATATTTGTGGAGCATTCACCACTCTTACGATTTGTGGGAAAAGCCAATGTTTGCAATATCGAAGGATTGCTTTGCTCGCGGTTCAAGAAAAAGTTAAAGAAAAAGTGTTGCAAACATCCAAATGAAAATAAATTGCACCGCGATCATTTCACTTAACCTATTCATTTAGTCTTTCTATTTGCTGAAACTTTTATTTTACTTATAATACTGATTAACTAAATTAGGGCTGCATTGCACTCTTCGGGTTGAAATCAAACGCATTCATTTGTGCCTCAGAACATAAGTCTGGGAAGGCGCACATTGAACAATATTTGTAATTTTTGTAAAACTACAGAAACACATTCCAATTGTAGTGATGACGAAGAAGAAGAAGATAAAGAAGAAGAAGAGAAGAAGAAGAGGAAGAGGTAGACGTAGAAAAAGAAGAATTCCGTCTCAACCGTCGAGTTCGGAGGAATATCGATAATGTAATTAAAAGAATGAAGTGTTTAAGCGTTTATAATGAAAATAATTAATTGTATATAACAATAGTTAGCAATTGAAGCATGCCACCGTACCTTGTGTTTGAGCGACATCGAACCTTTATAGCCTTAACCTGACATTTTTAGCTATTACGTTCGCAGCTCTGATATCATGAAGAATAACTGATGATACAAAAATTTTCTATTTTAGAGAAAGAATAAATTTAAAAGAATAAGTTGGAGGAAAATAAACTCCTATAAATTATCTTTTATGGGAATTATAAATCAGCTTTTACTTAGTTTGATTATAAAGGACTCTCAATATTTGTAATATTTTTCGATAGCTTCTTTTTGTAGTCTGTCAAGACTTATCTTTTCCATAAAACACAAACCAATAGCTTTATCAACATTTAAGAATGTTTTTTTTTATTTTTCCTCAAAAAAAATTAAAAAATAAAACAAAATAAATGTTTATTTATAAAAATAAATAAAGTGAAAAAAAATATCAAAATCAAGCAATTTATTGGACCATGATGATAAAAGAAACCAGTGAACAAAATTTATGTTATTACTCATAATATTGTTCTTTTCCAGCATTAACCAGCACCGATTTAAAATATTTAATGCTTAATCTGTGCCCAATTTCAAAGATTGAGTATTATTTTGGGTTTTAATGTGGGACAGGGTCTAGTAAGAAGTGGACAACATTATCCCAGAGTCAGTAGTTGCATAGTGATCAATAAAATATTATGACTAACCAGTATTTGAACTATAGAGTTTTAAATGTGTGGGCGAGGTTAGCTCATCCAGATGCAGCTTCAAACTAGAGCATAAAAAACGGATTACTGTATACAAAGTATTTGCTATTATTTTGATTTTTTTTTGATGATGGAATTGATGGTGTATGGAAAAATGCTTCCTTTTTTCTGGTATTGAATTACGCGGTGCATGATATAATGATTGACTCAATTTTAGATGAATCCCTCATATCAACTATAATTTATTAAATTATAGATTGTAATACGGATCTTATTGAACCAGCCTTTTTATATAGATGCTACCGAAACGAGGATGGTTACCTCGATCAATTATAGTTTTAAATTATGGGTAGAGCAGAAGCTCATTTGAGTGTGGGTGAAAGAATAGGTGGATTAACTTACTCCAATGTCCCAAGTTTTATTGGGCGGTACAAAATAATATGCCTTGGCAAATTGTATGTGTTTTTGTATATTAACTGAGTAAGCGTAATTTTTGGCAAAACTGTCGTTTTTATTGCGAAATACTAGAAGGACGGCAGTTATTTCTTCCATTTTAAACCATTAATTGAAGAAATATTACCACTGTCAAAATTTTGTTTGCTGGAGTTATGTGTCCAACAGAAAAAAACAGAAGTAGAGTCACCTAAAGCAAATGCAAGTGATCAAAATGACAAGAAATTTTGTTAATTTTGTTAATTTTTCTCTATGCTAGAGGGAGAATTTGTATGTTAGTTCCGGGTCTTACTGACTAACGTGTTAAGAATAAAACATTTTAGCATCATTAACTCAAAAGCCCACAATTTGGAAATGTCTGAAATAAGTGATATTTTTAACAATTCAAAGTTAAATAACTGCTTAGTTATAAAAATCTAGGACTAATTGCTCCTGTTAGCGAGGTAATCCAGAATGCTAGTATTTATCATAAGTCTGCGATGCCTTCCTATATAACGATTGTTCTAATAAAGATGTCTTGTTGAAATGCTTCTTGTTAAATAGTTCATGTTTATACAACAGACAACTTGCATTATGTAATGTGAAATATATTCGGCGTAATCTCCATGTAAATTAGGATTTTTATTCCCATTCTTCTGGTAAACTGTCAATATTGCTGCATGTTACGTGATGTACAATGTATGGATTATTAAATAACACAAATATCTCTTGTACATAACCACAATCTGTGGATAGCTGTAGTATGGCAAAAATCATCACGCTTTTAAGCCAAATAGGAAGCGATGGTAGGCACTGCTACTAGTGGCAGTTTCTGTTGCTATTCATCTACGAGTGGAATACTCCTACCGCGAAAATAAGACTACTGGCACCGCTGGATTTGGGACTAGTGGTGTAAATGACATACATGACATGCAACAATAAATGATGATGCTTCGATTTTGTTTTTGAATTTTTAATGATGCTAAAATTCAACTGAAGACCTTAAAACTCTTAGAAGACTTTTTCGCATGAACTTTCACTTTCCTGTTTGTCCGACCGAGGGTTACGTTTAACGAAACGCATTTGTTTGCTTATTCATATTCCCATTGTTCGCATGTCTAAGCTGTCAGTTCGTAGTCGTCTTTAGCTTCTTTAGCTTCTTTACAATCAGCCGACCCTAGGCTTGGCTAGTTTGACCTCAGACGTAGGTAAGTGAGCACAGTTATGTTCACTTCTACCTTAAACGATATTGTAACAGGCTCAGACACTTTCAATCTTGAAAAATGTGAGAATTTCATTTCAGAATTCATTTGTTTTAGAATTAGCCACGTAATGTTGAAAATACACATTTTTTCACACGAAACACCGTTGCCTAAGGTATTGTGAGTTATTTTGTTATTGTTACGTCTTTACTGTTGTTAACCTTGCTTAATTAAAGTTATCAATTATTCACGTGCAAAAAAAATACAGATCTGAAACCAAAAAACATCTAACATAACGAAATCATCAACTTTAGAAATCCACCTCCGCGAGAGAGATGCGCAAACATGTGAACGCAGAATACGCAAAACGCATGAATGTGGTAGCAAATTTTCTTTTGCACAGTGGTCTGGCAGTGGCCAGAACATACTTTGGTGTAGGTTATGATAGAGTTCAATAGACCTCAATCTAATAGACTTTCAATCTGATGACATAGAAAACCATTAAGATGTGTAGCCAAATCAACGTTAATTTCAAGTTAAGATCACTTCCTAAGCCTATTTTCAAAAACTTACAATACGCTGACATGGAGTGGTTGTCGGTAACGAGTTATATTTTTGGTCATCTACCATTTCAGGAAAATACAAACTTGTTTGTTTTACACTTTGACATAATTTGTAGTGGAATTGCTATTGTGAATTTAAATAAATACTCGTATGTAAGCTTGACTTAAGAAGGCCGTGTGATGTTTGGACAAATTTGATAAAATTAACAAGGAGAAAATAATGTTTGAGAATAAATCTGAACATGTTATCATTTAGCATATTCCTTTATTATATTATATAGTGGTCGCACCATGGGCACGCTATCTAAATGTATCATACAGTGGAAAGATAAGAGATTAGGTGCATTTCTCATGTTTCGTCAAATCCAAAAGAAAAAATTACAAAATATCGTTCATTTGCATAACTCTTCTTAATTCCCAGTAATCTTAAATAAAACTAACTGTTTATCGGAGACTAACAAATTATAATTATTTTCGGGATTTATTCACAAAATCCGTACTCTTACTTTAGAAATATGTGAACTTATGAACATTTGCGGTGAGCAGTCGATAATAGGAAGCCGCTTGTAAACCCAGCTGATTATTTAATGATTTTTCTGTGTAACTTTGAGCGTCAGCCATATATTTGTTCCCGTGATTGACTCAATGAAATCAAGCTCAATTACTTCTTTTTTCTTACTTTTATTTTCTTAAATTTTTTTTTTTCAATTAAAAAATTAGTTTCTTTTCTTAATTTGTAATGAGAAATGCATACAAATTGTTAACAGTGTTATTTGCAATTTAGTAGTCATTCGTATCATTCAGTAATGCAAACGCAATTAGTTTAATTTTTGAATTTGAAAAGAACAGAAAAAAATCAATATTCTGTATTATCTATTCGAATACTCCGATATAAGGATTGTTGAAAAAAAAATGTACACTAATGAAATCACAAATTAAAAGTTACAACGTTGCTTTTATGCGATAAGTTTTTCACTCCAAATATCATTGACGCAATGAATAGGATTTGTAGAAACTTCCACAGCAATTGCCCATTTAAATCTTCCCAATCACTGTTCGTCGTTGAAGGCATTTCTGGCCTTCACAAATACACGCAATCCCATGCCGACGAAGAATAATGATATCACTCACACCCACATTCTCATTAAATATGCAGGAATTAGGGATTCATTCCAATACAGCAGACTGTCATTGAAATCGAAAGTATGAAATGGTTGATTTCAATTCAAATCTATTTCTTAATTGACTACACCAATTCTGGTTTGTTTAACTTTTACTCGTTTAGCAACACTCGAATCTGATGAGTAGAGCTGAGTTTGATCAGTTTGAATTTGATCAGTAGTTAAAGTATTTCTTGATATGGACACAAATCGATTTTTCAATAGATTGAAAGTCTGGACACAAAGTCTGATCTCATTTCATACTAGAGAGGTACATACGTATGTACAGTATCCATTGATGCTATTAGAATGATTAACATGCCAAGAACAAAACGAAAAGAATTAGCATAATTATGAAACTGACAGTGTTTGACCAATTAACATACGAGTAATAATATACATACGAGTATACACATTTATATACATATACATATATTTATATAAATAAAGAAAAAGCAAATTAATCTAACCAACCACCATGGTTAAATAAAGTTTAACTATATATATGTAATATAGTGTTAAATTTTGATTGCATTGAATTAACAAACTATCTGATCTCTAATATTTCTAACTAAATAAATTGTTCCCGTCAATTTTATGTAAAATTCTGGAAAAACTTTTGTTTATGCGATTTCAATAATAACACAAATATTCTTTCTCGTATTGATTCACATTAACAAATTTAAAAATATTAAGATCTTGCAGACGAATCTTTTGCTTTTAAATAGAAGACACACGTATTTGTAACTAAATATGTAAATATGTTGAGTTATTATAATATTATAATTCATATTCATACTGGACTAACAATTGTTAATCTCTACTAACACAATTTTTGAAACATTTTGGTTTCAATCAATAACCATATATTTTTTACATAAAACTCAACGATTCTTGGCCGAAATCATAATGCTTTTAGCAAATGTCTACAACTTATGTATTTTAAAAGAAACTTCATAAATTAAAGTTATCGGAAAAAGTTATTAAATAATAATTGTACTCAAGGACGTATAATTTACTATAATATGTGCAAGTTTTAGTGAAAACAGCTCCCTAAGAACTCTAAAATTATTAAAAGCTGTCACAGAATGTAATAGAAATTTGATTTGGATAGAAAGTTGTCGAGTAAAACCACTAAACCTACACTGACTGAAGAAATCGCAGTGGAACGTGGAAAGAAATTACAACAGAATGTGAATTACATATAGAAATAAAGAGAATGACTGAGTATCCTTTTGAACGCATAACAATTATTAAAACTTTACTGTTTTTGTCAGGTATTTTTATAACTTTTGTCCACTAAAGAAATATCAATTACGACCCACGAGAATTTCCCATACATTTTTCAGTTTTCTAAATGCTTAGTTTTTCCAAAAATCTCACTTAAATGCGTTCGAAAAAGTGCCAAAAATGTGAAAAAAACTATTCTGGGAAGGCATTGTCAATCTTGTATTTTTC